>JAKWBJ010000057.1:317500-917500 GCA_023159175.1 Wohlfahrtia magnifica
GGTTGACTCATCTGTAAAAAGAACCTGAAAAAAAATTATGGGTTTTAAATTTTGTAAAAATAACACTTTATTTGATACCGAATAGCAAAATTCATGCGAATTTACCTCATTCCAGTCTTCAGTAGTCATTGGGCGATGCTTTCGTGCCTAGGTGAGTTGTTTTTCCTTCATTGCATATATCAACCGTGGTTTTTTTACTGAACAATGATGCCTTGTTAAATATTCTTCTGCCAATGTTTTCTGCACAGTTATTTAAGAAACTAGTATACCAGACTCATGGATCAACTGTGTTAACATTTCTACAGTTTTCGATTCTTTAGGCGGATGTTAGGAATTTTCCTGTCCGTACTTGGTGTGGTAAAGCGTATTCTTCCACTCTTAACATTCTTTGAAGTAATTGGCTGTTTATGATCCAATTTCATTTTAATTATATTTACCTTTGAGTATTATTTGTATATTGGAAAGAAGATTTAATTTCAGATTGTTTCTAGGATATAAGTTTTATCCTCGACCGATGCTGGGAGTTAAAAAGTATTGAAATTAATTTATTACAAAAATTTACTAGAACAAATACCTTTAATACTTAAGTTTTTATAATATTTTACAAAAACAATAAATATAACACAGGGTTAAATCTTGAAGTTGAACTCCCTTATTTTGTTTCTTAAACACTCTGCGGCATCCTCACTATTTAAAATGTTGCATAAACTAAATGCACCTCTTAACTAAGAAGAACCATTTAATAATTTTATAAGAAAAGTACGTCGGCAAATAGGCGCTAAAGAGTACAACAAGAATTTGTTTTTGTGTTTTGGAAACACCTTCACAGTAATTATTTGTGATGGAAATAAATAATTACATATTTGGTTAAAATCGTTCTTTATTTGGTGCTAAAATTTGTATAAGACCATTATAAAGCTTAACATAATTAAGCTCTATCGATTTATGCTTTACTGTATTTATTAATTGGTATTTTTCTATTATGTAAAATAATTTTGAAATACTGCTAAAATAATAAAACTTATTTCTTTTTTCGTGCTTATTCTTTATTATTAAACTTTTATTAATTTGCAAATTTCTAAATCCTTTCTCTCGAAACTCAATACATACGTTGGTATATGTATACCAAATTCAATATTGATGTACAATTTCAGTTAGTGTCTGCATTAGTTAAATAAAACATGAATAATTGTTATATGCAAATAATTTCAATGTTAAAAAGTTCAAAATAAGCGCTATATCAAATTTGTACAAATTTATTATAATAATTTTAGATGATTTGGATTACTTTTATAATGTATAAAGAGGAATAAATGCATTTCAATGTTTACGTAGCACAATTTTGCTATAGTCGAATAATTACCTACAAGACACATTTAATAGGATAGCTAGATAAAAAAGATTCAAATAAATTGTGTTTTATTATTAAAGTAGAAATAGCACATCATGCAAGAGTCCGCCTAGGTTCTGATGCAAGCGAGTTAGATCACATGATCGCATATGTAAATTGATAATATGAACCAGTTGTCAAACTTTCTTGCAACATTGATTGGTGTGTCGCTTGAAGGGCAATTGAAATACAGTAATAATAACAAACGACTATATAAATAGCAAACAATAATAGAGTATAAAAAGTTCTTACCAAAACATAAATATTTTTTTTTTAGTATGATGGCAGTTTGGAACGCCTGGCCAAAGAATCTGAAATGTTACGGCAAATGTACGGTCATTTCTTTGATTTAACCATTGTGAACAATGATATCAGCGAGACCATAGCTTGTTTGGAGACTGCTATTGAACGTGTACAAACTACATCACAATGGATACCGGTATCATGGATGTACTGACAAGATAGTGAACTAGAATGTCCCGATTGCTTAGAGGGTTGTGATTGTGAATGGGAGGCTTACACAAATGGCCAATACACAACGGAAAAGTGGCAAAATTTCTAAAGAAAGTTAAATCTTCATAAACGCTACACTTTAGAACAATTGACAAATTGAAATATGCACATACTTTTAATTATATTTAGTCAAATGTTATTAAAAATAAATGAAGTGAATTAAATAAGGCAACTTTACAACTAAAGCACAAATACACAAAATGTAGGAATATATTCCCAAATTGCCTTTGGAACCACAAAAGAGAAAAAAAATTCCTTAATACCACAACAACATAACAAAAAATAAATATGATCGAAGAAGCAAATTAAAGATACCAAAAATGAAATACATACACACTCAGTCTTTAGAAGCTACAATGCTATTCATAAAAAACTTGCATTACTGCATCATTCATGTAGTAAACCAAAACATTCCCCATTCTTTTAATTCGGTTTTTAGTAAATTTTATTAAGATTTTATATAAAACTGTTATTTATTATTTTGCAAAATCATTTATAAAGTAGTGCAACAAATTGATCATAATGTTAATTCAATTATTTCATTTAGTAATTTTATCTGTTAGAATGTTGTGTGCACTTGTGTTTATATTAAATTATTAAATCTAATATTGTTATTTCGTATTGAAACAAAAATATTAAAAATATTTAAATGTATAAACTGAAAAGACAACTGAAGAGATTCACTTTAATACTAGTAAGAAAAAGCTAAAGTGGTACAAATATGAAAAATTATTTATCGAAATTTAATTACATTTGAATGACTAATCCTTTGTTTGAAACCTAAAGCAGGATAACGACTCCAAGCTTTACTTGCTAAAAGTTAAGCAGTGGATTTATAGCATTATTGGCTGGTAAACACAATAATCAAACTCACATCAGGCATAAAATTTATAAGAAATTATAACAGAAACCTTTTTATCTTCCCTCGTAAATTGAATAGCCAGCAATTGAATACATTTATTTTCTAGAAAAAACAGAATCGGATGAAGAATTGCTAATAATTTAATATTCGAAAACAACTGAAAAAATGTTAAAAAATTTAAAAAATTAAAATTAAAACGATATACATAAACGTATTAGATTTAAGTTATTATTTTTTTAAGATTTTTGTACCTAACTAACAGTATTAGTATATATATATATATATATATATATATATATATATATATATATATATATATATATATATATATATATATATATATATATATATATATATAATATTAATCCATAAGACATAGTTATAAATTCAATATTCAAAAAAAAAAAAATATATATATATATATATATATATATATATATATATATATATATATATATAAAGTATTATTGCTAATGGAAAATTCGCATGTATTATATGTATGTAAGCATTTATGACACTTAACTTAATCCATAAGACATAGTCATAAATTCAATATTCAAAAAAAAAAAAATATATATATATATATATATCATAGTCATAAATTCAATATTCAAACAAAAATAATATATAGATATATATCCATATATATCTATATCTATATATATATTTTTTTTGAATATTTAATATATATATATATATATATATATATATATATATAAATACATATATATATACATATATATATATATATATATATATATATATATATATTTGAATATTTAATTTATGACTGTGTCTTATGGATTAAGTTAAGTGTCATAAATGCTTACATACATATAATACATGGGAATTTTCCATTAGCAATAATACTCTATCCAAATATAATTTAGATTGTTCAAATATTTTAAAATAAAATGCCTAAATTGGCGTTTTTAACTACTTTAAATAAAATTATGATTTAAAGGAAATTGGTTATAGTAAAATTATTCCAAATCAAATAAACTTATTTGTAACTTTTTCTTTAGATTTCGATTAAATATAATAAAGTCAGAAAGTAAAGACTTTATTTATATTTATGAAAGATATTTTTGATTTATAAAGTGTTCATAAAATGTTATTGTTAGTTAAACCTTTCATGAATTGAAAATAGTTTTTTATGTATAAGGGCTAAATCTTTGTGTATATATTTAAGACTATGTAAACTTACGTTTAATAATCCTTCGTCAATAAAATCAAAACGTGTAACAAATTACTAATCACATGCATTAACATTAGAAATAGATATTGTTTGTTAAATAAAAACAAAAAAATAGAATGCATTTTTAAATTAATTTAAAATTTTCAATTCATTAGGCCATGCAAACAATTTTCTTTTGCGTACAGCAAAAGTGAAAATGACTAATTTTTAAACATTTCCTTGAGCTTTTTAAACAAAGGGGCATTTACAGACTATAAAAAACATTAAAAGTATATCTTGCAAGAAAAAATGGTTTTAGAAATGGGCTGAGTAAGATCAGTATAAAATCCTACAAAGATCATTTTAGCTTCTTATTATTATTATTATTATTATTTTTGATTTATAAAAATACATATATTGTAATTTACAATTTTACAATTCACAGTACGTTTTTTTACCACAAATTTGTGTATATATTCTTATAAGTGAAATGAGAGAAGAATATTTTTCTTATTCTTCCTTTCCCACAGATTCAAAAATGTGGCAAGAAAATAAACTGAGTGTAAACCTGAATATAATCTCATTACAATCATTATCACCATCATCATTTTCATTTACTATTATTGGTAGTATTAATTAAACCTACTATACTATTTTTCTATTTGAGATTTATAGAAAAATAAAATATAATAAAGTCACAAAAGTGAATATTATAAAAAATAAAAAACATGCTGTATGAAATAAAATCTTACTACTATTTAAAATTGTCTAAAAAAATAATTGCATTATAAGCGACAAGATTGAGATGCCAAATTTTATACTTTAAATCTTAAAACTATACTTGAAACTATAGTTAGTTAGTCTATGTTACAGGGTGTGTATAAAAATCAAAACAAAATACAACAAACTTGAAAACTGTGCGTGAAACACATAAAGAATATAGAGCAAAGTATATTAAAAAAAAACTAAAATTTAAAAAAAAATTGTATTAAAATAAAACGAAACGGGGCTCAATGATCACTTGGAACTTAAACAATGTAACACACATTAAAAGAATTTTTTTAAAGTTAAGTGTTAAAAAAAAACAAAAATAAAAGATCATAATGAAAGAGTATTTATTTCAACCATATACACACACACACACACACACACACACAATTATAAATTGATAAACATACAAAATTTAATATATACATACAAAATAAACAAGTAGGATAATAATTATTATTTATTATTAATATTTTAAGTAAACTTAAACCAAAAAATTGTTGATTCTTGAAATAATAAAATTAAAATTATTTAACAAAACTACTCAACACACTTCAAGTCAATAAATAATAAACGAACAATTAACAAACAGAAAGTCATATACAAAGCAAAATTATAAATTTAAAAATCAAATAAAGCATAATAAAAGTAAATGAATAAAACTTTAATATAAACCATGATTCATGAACCAAATAAAAATAAAAAAATTAATTAAATTGTTACAAAAAAGAAGAAAATGCAAATTTAAAACACTCCAACAAATATTAGTGAACACAACAAACATACATAAATACATGCATACATACATATATATGTAATAAAATTTATACAAACAAAGAACACATACAATCCTTAAAATTAAACGGAAAAGTAAACCATAAATACAAAATGTAAAACATTTTAATGATTAAAATGAAACTGAAAATATAGTGAAAATAAATTAATTGATTTGAAAAAAAAGATATGCAACAATTCGAGTTTCGATATATACATTACATTTTAAATGATCTATACATTATTAACTAACTATTCTATATTAAAATATTTTCGGCTCAATTATTTTAATTTCAAATTGTATATTGAATATGTATACATACACACATTAGTACTCCAAATGCTTTCCAATTTATTTTATTTTCTTTTCGATAAACGAACAAAATGCATCTCTTTTGTGTTTATTTCAAGTTAATTAAATAATGCTTTAATAACTTCAAACGGTTTTAATTGCCTTTGCGTTAAATTCAGAACCAGGACACATCTTTTGCACTTCGAGTTAGCCAAAACACGGAAAGAGAGGTTACAATATCTGTCTTCGACTCTCTTTCTAACTCCAAATCGAATATCTTTGCGAATTACCCGAACAGTGAAATTTTTATTGTTGGTGATTCCATAGTCCATTCAGGCCGCACAACTTCAGGACCCCAATACGTTGAGTTATTTGCCGCTTATAATCACCTTGCGCAATATACATATATCGTGAATAGACGGACACCAAAACTATACTCTACCTTTATCTCACTTCACACTCTGAAAAGTATAAAGCTGATGTTCATGCACCTCTCGCCAACTCTGTTCATTGTACTTCTTCTGCCACTTTTTCGTTCTATGCTCTTCATGACGTCTTACCTCCACTAGACTAGCAGTCAGATTTTGAGAGGAAGCATTCAGGTATAGACGCAACAATAGATGCAACCCTACTTTTTCGCTACTAAGCAGGCGAGATCAACGTGTGCCACGTTACTTAGACGCGAAAAGGATCTCTACGATCAACACCTTCGTGCCAAAACTAAAATTCTTACTTTTCCTAGGGGAAGTAAAAGCTTTTGAAGCACGAAATTACATGGAGTCATGGGATTCATGATAGATAAACCTTGAAAAGTATTATGTGCATTAGTTTTATTAATACGATTTTCAATGGTAGAAAAAATAAAAATAGGTGGCCTAATAAGATATTAATATTAAGTATAAAATATATTTACTGTTGGTGGCTCACTTTCACTGTTATGTTTTTTAAGCTTTAAGGTTGATTGATTAAAATACTTAATACTTTTATAATAATTTTATTAGAAAATATAGCCTGGCTCATTTTGACTGTGAGCCACTGTATGTTTGTTAAAATAAATAAAAAATATTGGAACAAGCTTTCAAAAACCCAAAAATTATTTTTTTTTAAATCAAGAAAAAAACGGGAACAGAAGATTTAGAAGTTTTGATTGTTTTATGCTGCGGGGCCGTGTTACCGAGCTTTAAAACTTTTATTCTTAGAATTTTGTATAGTATATATTTATTATATACTATATATACACAATTCAATTTTTAGATTCATTGAAATGGACCTACAGCCTAACGC
The DNA here is from genome assembly GCA_023159175.1 of Wohlfahrtia magnifica. NCBI lineage: Eukaryota > Metazoa > Arthropoda > Insecta > Diptera > Sarcophagidae > Wohlfahrtia > Wohlfahrtia magnifica. The sequence goes on from JAKWBJ010000057.1 coordinate 324,561, forward strand.
CAGCTCTGAACGGCAAATGCTTTAGAGAAGTTTTCAATAGTATTAACACTCATAACCAGTTACTAGCTAATGTTATGAGGGTGGTACCGCTGTTGAAAAAACTTTTTCTGTTTTTTTTCAGATGGTCTCGCTGGGTATTGAATCGAGGATCTTCTGGCTGGTAGGCGCGTGTCTTGCCTACCATACCATAGCGGCACGCTATTAAGAAAAAAAATTACACGGTTTAGTCCGGCAATAGCTGAGGCCAGCTGAAATGACGAGAGCATCAACCATTTTGATAGCATGCGGCTTTAATTAATATTTGTAAATCGCCACTAGCTTAAAACTTGTATTTTTAATGCAAAATTGAGCATATTAATGAACAGTATTTGTCTCTTTTTCAATATCAGATTGTCGCTTTATGATTAGTGCAAGCGCATGACAACATTTAATTTGAAATCTATATCTAGTTGTACTTTGACAAAGGCAGCACGTATTTAGTTATTTTGTTGGCAAAAGGGGAGAAAGATTTACAAAGGTATACACATTTGAAATTTATATTGTTCTCACGCCTGAAGCAGAAACATGCACTCTCTTAAATACTCGTACATACATACATACCTATCGCTACTTGAAAATAAAAAGGACGTAACTAATTATTTTTTTTCCAAATTGGATTTTTGGCATATTTTGATAGAATCTTCTAAATATACCACCATTAAAAAAAATTCAGCACTTCGAAAAAATCGCCTTGGTTTGGTTAATTTTTTTATCTCCTGTACATTTTTAATATGTTAGTTACGTTCTTTCTTAATTGCAGTAACGATATGTGTAAATGTAGTATATATACATACATATACAAAATCTCTGGTCGCATATTGAAGGAAATTGATATCAAAACCCATGATATTCGTAAAACAATCGATATTACCACATACCACAGCAGCAAACCAGGCGAAACGTCTCTCATTTGCTTTGGAGTATGTTAAGAAGCCAATACAATTTTGGAACTGTGAACAGATGAGACTGCATTCTAATATGCGATAGTAATAATTATATTGAATGCCAAGTTGTAACTTTAAACATTTTTAAAATTGAAAACAAACCGCTGAGTATGGATATATCCCAATCTTTTGAGACTCGTGTTCCCTAAGTGTTTTCATTTAAATATAGTCACTTGTCACACATAAAAGACCCAAATTCCAAGAAATTACAATAATTTATTATTTTTGAAAACATTTATTTTACAGCAAAGAAATCAGGTGAAGATCATTTTGTTGTTATTAGAGTTGTAATGCAACAGGATGTGTGCAAAAACAACAACGTGTTAAAAATTTGTTTTTTTTAAGATTTTAACTTTTTTTATGCCTTAAAAAGACTTTTACAAACTGTATTTCAAAATTCTCTTTCTCATTCTGATCTAAATGCTACCACTTTCACAATTTGGTGCAGTAGAACAGGCGTAAAAGGGATACAAAGAATTGTATCAGCCTATTAATTGTGTACAGTTTGTTAAAAAAAGTCTTTTTCAAACCAAAAAAAAGAATTTAAAATCTAATTTTCTTTTGAGAATTCCAACAACAAATTCTTAGAATGTTTATTTTTTTGTCCACATCCCTTTACTGTACCTGTTAGGACTTCAATACGTCATAGCTTTTAAAATGGATCCACATTTTACAGCACTAACAACAAAAAAGATCTTTACCTGATTTCTTTGCTCTAAAAAGGTGTTTTCAAAAATAAGAAATTATTGTAATTTTTTGGAACTTGGGTCTTTCATGAAAAAATTTTAAGTTTTTGTATAAATGTTAGCGTATGTAAAAGATGTCATATAGTGCTTAGCAATAAAAAATTGGAAAATGTGCAACAAGTGACTATATTAAAGTAAGATTTTAGCTTTTTTTCTGTTTTGAAAAGACTTTTTTTACAAACTGTATATTTGAGGTTAGGAAGTAAATTAACTTAAAAACACATGTTTTTTTTTACAAATTCGCTTTTATTCATTCCAATACAAAATAAAAATATGGGAATTAATAATGGAATGTGATATCGGGCAAATGTCCACCTCTAGTCCGCTCTTTTCGCAAAATTTTGAAACACATTTTGCAACAAAGCAAAACAAAGACAACAAAACGAAGAAAAATTGTTAGAATACGTTCTTTATCCGATGCAATACAAAGCCTTAAACAACAAATTGGTGTTTATCCAGAAGATGCATTTAACTCGCTTCGCACTCATTTTCCTTATATTGTTGCTGGTGACATATCTTCTTGCATAGGTATTGTAGAATTGAAGAAAAGCAAAAGTTCCGGTATTGATAATATAATAGCTACGCTTGTAAAGATGAAATTATATTCATAAAGTTGTTCCAATTCCTAACAAAATTAATGCGCAAGATGTTGGGAAATATACTATGCCTATTCGGTCCTATTCTGGTTCTATCAACGGTTGATAACATATTTGAAAAGCTGTTATATGATCGACTGCAAAATTATTTTGAAGATAATAATATGTTATATAATTACCAATTTGGATTTAAAAAAGGAAGAAGTACAGAAGATGTTGTAGTAAATGTAGTAAGATTCATTTGTAGTGCTTTAGATGATGGGATATTCTTTGATTTTACAAAGGCTTTTGATTTGGTCAATCAAAAAATTTTGTTGTAGAAACTCTCGTGTTATGGTATACAATGTCGTGAGCTTTTATTGTTTAAAAGTTATTTTATAGGAAATAGGAAACAATATGTGAAGATATCTCGACTTGACTTGACTTTTGGAGTTCCTCAAGGCAGTGGATTGGGTCCCCCTTTATTCTCCATTTACTTAAAACACCTAAAAATATAGGCCATTGGGATCAACATTACATGTTTGCTGACGACATATGCATATTGCATCCATTCAAGAATATTAAAAATTGACATTAAACGTGATACTGCTTTGATTTTTGAATTTACTCGGCTTAATAAGTTAAAACTGAACTAAAAAAAAACTTCATTTTAGACCAAGATTGATTCAAAACATTTTTTGTGTATAATAATGGCAATACAATATATGAAATACCTTCGGAAAATTATTTATGTAGGACTCATCTTACAATTTAACTTAAGCTGGGACTTGCAAATTTCTAATTAAAACGTAAGTTAAATGAAAACGCTAAACTAATAATATATCAAGCCCTAATTCAGTCGCATATGAATTACTAAGCTGTTGTTTGCATATTATGAAAGAAATGGTCAATTAAAATCGCTTCAACGCATACAAAATAAGGTAATAAAGACCGTATTTAGTTTACCTCTCACTTTTCCAAATATTTTCTTATATCGGGTGGGCCAACTATCGGTTTAAATTTTAACCAGTGGTTTTGCGAATCTGGCAATACTTATGACATTCTATTCTATTACAAAATTCAGTATATTATCTTCACTGAACGAAATAAATCGATTTACGCTTGAGCAACGTTGGAATTTATTGGAAATTAATTTGCAAAACAAAGACAATGGGTCGAAAATTCCAAAAATTAAAAAAATATAAATCAAATAAGTTGCAAAAATCATCTTTTCGGATGAAGCTATTTTGATCTTGGTGGGTACGTCAATAAGTAAAATTCCAGTATTTAGAGCTCAGAAAAAGCAAACGTGGTCTTACAGGAGCCATGCACCCATTACGAGTGACCGTTTGGTTGACCGCTTGGCTTGTGAAGCGGAGGTATCATTGGTTCATATTTCTTTGAAAATGGAGTCGACGCAACCATTACGGTTTATGGAGATACGTATCGCATTATTATAACCGATTTTTATGTACCCGCTCTTCGTGGTATTGATGTGAACGATGTTTGGTTTTAACAGGATGGTGCAACTTGCCTCACATCTCGTGCCACAATCGATTTATTGCGTCCGAAATGGTGATGTCAGTTGGCCGCCAAGAAACTGCAATTTGACACCGTTGGACTATTTTCAGTGAGACGTCGTTAAAGACAAGTGTTATGCCGATTGACAATTGAGCATTTGAAGACCAACATTCATAATGTCATTGCCGAGTAACGACCACTTATATTCGGAAAAGTTCTCGAAAATTGGTCCGATCGAATGGGGTACTGTGAGGCCAGTCGCGGCAGCCATATAAATGATATAACATTTAATTTCTAATTCGAACAATTGTCCTCCACAACAAAAAAATAAATTTGTCAAAATTTCGAACCGTTTTTGTTTAATTGCATTCGAAAATTTAAACTTTTAAATGGCCCACCCTATTTAAAAATCCATAAATTATACAAATATCAAGCGTTAAGTTATGTGTTTAAACGTTTGCATAATATTAACCTTCAAACGATGTCTTTTCCACAAAATCAAATTAATACCTGGAGCAGTTCTAATTTGCGATTTTGAAGATACAGACTAGAAAAATCGAAACAACGTATTAATATAATGTGAAGTGTGTTATACAATGTTATACAATACCGGAATCAAATCTTACCAAATCTTATTTGAAAAAGTATTTATACTCACAATTTGAAACACTTCTGATGTAAAATTTTTAACAAAAATAATATAAAATTAATTTTAAATTTAAATACTAATATGTATATGGTATAGTAGATACTCTTGTTCGAAGCATGTAAAGTTTTTGCCAACGTTTGCTCAATAATGCCTTGGAGGCGCTGAGAATAAATTAATCAATTTTAAAACAAGTTTTGTTAATAAATTGAATAAAAAAAAATTACAGGGTTCGTTTTGTCAGCGTTTTATGCACATATGACAAAACCAAAATAAATATAAGACCAGCAACTTAACAGATTTGAAGGTGGCTGGGTGATGTTTTGTGGGTGTCTATCGTATAATAGATTTAGAGACTTGGTTATGTCGTAATTTTAAATGACTATGCTTTTCAAATTTGTTTAAAATTTACTTCTGAATTTGTTCGAAACTTAATTAGCTCAAATCCAACCGGGGAATAAATTATGACATTCGATATCGAATGAAATTTCATATAATTTGAATACAATTTACATAGAAATTTCGTTCGAATCCAACGCTGTGATTTGGCTTCAGGTCGCCGGCAGTTATTGATTCAAAAAGTGGCATTACTAAGAATTAAGTTATGCTTATTAGGCAGAAAGCTAAATTTTCACAAACAATCAATTAAAATTAAGATATTGCTAACACCAGATGCAGCCAAACAAGTCCACACCATCACACTGCAGCCGCAGTCTAAAATAACTATAAAAAAGAGATTAAAAACATAATAACAATTACGCTAGAAAACCTTATATTTTGTATGTTGCAGTATTATAATTTAATAATTTTGTAATTTAAAGTTAATTAAAATTTGGGTTCGGTTGGACGGCGATATGTATGGCGTAACCGTAATGGACAATTTTGACCTAAAAACGCTAAACAAACGGTTAAGCATGGAGGCTTATCCAGTGGTGAAATGGGCTTATATAGCCACTGTAGGAGTTGGAAATGTTCATTTTATTGAAGGTACAATGGATAAATCTATTTACCCAAATTTGAGGAATGATGTAAAATTTAGTGGATGTATATTAGGTATCAATGATGATTTCAAATTAAATTAGGCCAATGAAGCAAAGCATATCTCACTGATAACGAAAAATCGGCTGTTGTACAACTTCTCAAAGGTCTTGAAAATTCTTCCCCAAAGTCTTGAACTAAATATTAGTGAGTATTAGTGAGTATTTGAATAAGCTTGGACGTCGAATGTAAAATCGTTCTTGTGCCATTAAGAACAACTAAAAGTCATATTTGAGGAAAAATGGAGTCAGATAAGTCCTAGTGTGTGAAAAAAATTGGTTGAATCCGTCCCAAGGAGACTCCAGGCTTTGAAAAATTAAAAAAGATATGCAAGAAAATAATAATTTTCATTTCAAAATTAGATATATGAGTCTCCACGACTTTCAATGTGAGCTCAAATTTGGAGCTTATCACTTTGGTTTATTTTATAAAATTTTTTATGTTGCAGGCAGAAATTTCTTTGTTGTTTGTTTTTATTGCGCAATTAGTGCTTTATTAAATGTAATTTTAAAAAATTTGAGAATGTCTACGTCTGTTCCTTTAACGTGCATCTAAAGTTTTTGTAATGAGTTGCCCGACATTGAATGTGAGCGAATGTATATCAGCGGGAGACATCAAAAGTCGTCTTAGTATGTTTTATAAAGAGAGGCAGGTGGCAAAAAAAAAGGATTGGAAAAAAGGAATTTATCGCCTATTTATAATATACATATACATATATATGTATGTAGGTCTCCGGTCAACGTCGGATGGCTAAAGCTAATTATTATATAAAAATAAAATACATTAGTTCTCGGCTGGTCATCTATCGCTAAAACTTTGCTATAAAGTTGCACAAGGAAAGCAACCTGAATTTTAATTTCTTGTCTACAACAGACCCCTGCATGTGTGAGTATGCATAAATATATGTAAGTATGCATGCATGTACATTGTACAGGCGTATGTGTTTATGCAAGTAACTATGTAAAGTTAGCGGCAAAAGTCAACGAACTGCAGGCGTTTTCTATATATAATAAAATGAAATGCAAAACAGAGTCGGGCGTATGTATTTTTAATATTAAACAGCTATTCTTGTATCAAATAATAAATATGCGAGTAAAATTAAAACAATTGGGAATTTTAAATTATTGTTTCTCTCTTTTAGTAAGTCTCTCTGAATACCATTTTTATTTTTTTAATATTTTTTTGCATTACACACAAAAACTAAACATTTAAGCCGTTATAAAACTTAAAATTATTTCAATAACGTTCAAATTAATGAATATATAGAAATAGATTAAGTTGTTTTTATAAATAAAACCTAGGTTCCCAAAGAGTTCCGAAATTTAGGCAATTTTAACACGTTGTGGTACTTTAAAATTGTAATTTTAGAAAAATGTGTAAACGCGATATTTAAAATAAAAAGTGCTTATATTTCTCAATAACATTTAAATATCAAGTGAGCAAATTTGTTGACACCGGTCGTTCTTGACTTTATTGATCGGACACATCTAACTATAATACATTGACTAATCGAAACATAGTGAATTTGATTGATAAATTATTTTTCTGCTTTCTCTCTCTCTCTCTCTCTCTTGCTCTCTATTAGAAAATGTTTACTCTCTGAAAATCGATTGGTAGTAACACTTAACTGCACAGCAGTGCTGCCATAATATTTTTTAGAAAAACTGAAAATAGAAGAAAAAAAAACTGATTTTCAAGTGAAAAAAACTGCACATACTTAATAAAAGTAAAAAATTATACACTTACTTCAATTATTTGAAGCTTTTGGTAGTCAAAGAAGTTATTTAAAAGGTAATGAAGTGAATTAAGAAGAAAAAATATCAATAAAAAGCAATTAGAAGTCACATTTGATTTCAATTTACAGAAGATTCCGAATAATTTATTTCATAGTGTATTTTTTATTTATATATAACACAAAAAACTGAATGTGATATACATTAATGATATAATGACACTGCTCGCTAAACTTGGTACCCGGCGGGAAAAAGCTAGATTCAAGTACGATGAATCCAGTGGCGCTAAATCTAAATCTGCGCATTTGTCAGATAAATTATGGATAAAAACGTAAGATGGTTTTAAAATATTTTTTAAGCTGCAGAAATAAAAAGCATACATATATAGTACATACGTACAAAGAATGCTTAATGATCACTTTTTTACTAACAGATTTTAAGTTATCAGCGTAGACTTTAAGATCTCTGAATTACTAAAAGTACAGTTAAACTGTCTGGAGTGACCATATAATCTGTGCTGTATGGAACAGTTAAATTTAAAAAATTTGTTTTTTTTAATACATTTTTATGGATTTTTTGCATTAAAACTATTAGTGAGGAGAGTAGACTTATGACGCCCAGTGTATAATTTAACACTAGGCAAATGCTTAAAATTAAGTTTGAACGCCTGTTCTTTAGACAACTTTGATGTGATAATTTGTTAAATTTAAGAGTTAATTACAAAATCTAAAATTTTTTCAAATTTAAATTTATTTGAAATACTTATGTGCATATGTATGTACTTGACAAAATTTTTTAATAATTATTTTACAGCTCAATAATGACAATAATTCATAATACTAAAGCTAAATTTGTTGATTTCTCTATTATAGACTTTGTTTACATAAGTGTTGATATCTTTTTAAGCACTATAAACGATTTAAAATATTTGACTATTTAATCGGTAACATGGTAACATTAATTATGCTAACTATTCGCATTGCTTCGAAAATATCTGTACTCGATTCGAACGCTAATCAAGGTAATCAGATCTTTTTTAAGCTTTTTCGCCAAATTCCATTTCAATCGCCAAAATCGCCAAATCATCTTTTTTCACATTTTGGCAATAAAATCTATATATTTTTTTAAATAATTAAAAAAAATTACAAACAAATAAGAAATAATTTGTTCCGAATTTTTAAATTTCACCAAAAGTGGAAAAAATACGCAATAATATATATTTTGTTAATTTTATAAAGCAAAAATATCAGCAAAATCAAAAAGTGTACATGTTTACTATAACATAGTTTATAGTTTACTGAAAGCTAGAAAACTATAAAAAATAATTTTTTCTCATTATTGTTATATATCTAAAACGTCATACACTCTTTCTTCGACACATTTCACATTGCCTTGTATTGAAATTAAATTACACTATGCGACAAATAAGAACGAAGATAAATTACCTGAAAAGTTATACTCTTTTTCTAATAAACGCTATCTAGTACAACAAGATTCAGTTTTTGAAATTTTCTAAAAACCTCAAAAATCTTTAATTATCGGTAAAAAACGGTTTTTCGTACCTTCATACACTTATAGAATTATAATTTAGCGGTATACTATCCAAACTTAAGCTTTTCAGTGGATTTAGAGAGAGGAGAAGTAAACCTTTTAAATCATGAATTAATGTGAAGTATATCATTCACATTAATTTTTTTTCACATTTGTCAAGCTTAAAGCTTTTTCCGTACCATTTATGAACTTAAATATTTCGTTGCCAGTTTACATACATAAGTAAACTGGAACCTAAGAATCTATTAGTTTTAGTTCCATATAGGCAACTACAAATTTCTCGTTGCCGAGATCATAATTAAAGTTCGGCTGCCATCTATAATCAACACATTAAAATACACCATGTTCACGAATTCCATACATAAAAATACCAAAATAATAATTTTAATTTTTCGTATTTTTTATCAAAAATAGCCAACAAAATCGCCAATTAATGTACAAATCGCAAAACCGAAATTAGAGCGTCAAATAACTTTTAAAATCGCCACGTTTGGCGAGAAATCGGCAGATCTGACAACCCTGACGCTAATTCAAAAAGATGTCTCTTCTGTGAGAGAGAAATAAAGAGGTAAGAGATAATTAAAATTACGTTCGCTTTTATATACATCAGTGTTGCCAGGAGCAGTTTTATGAATTGTGCACAACCGGTATCAAATTTACACATATGAAGAAAAACTACGCACAAAATTCTGTTTTTCTGTTCAATATTATATGTACACATGTAATACAGTGACTCCAAGGCGCAATCGGACAAGAGTTTTTTCTATAGAAAAGTCCTCTTAACATGAAGACTATAATCAATATGTATATACATTTTTCTAGGTCTTTTTTATACATACATCAAATATGAGTCTTAATGAATAATAAGAAAAACGGCATTTTTTATAACAACAACTGCAAGTTTTATCAGAAACACAAAAATAACTTTAGTTTTTGAGCTCAACGAATAATTGGACAAAGTAAAGTATGAGTATTTTAAATGCAATAATCGAACAATTAGTAATAGTTTACACATCCTTTGTAATGCAGAACAGTCAGTAAGCTTTAGAATTAATTTGAACAAATTTTAGCGTACTTCCAGTTCTTTGGTGTTCTACGAGTATATTCTTGATAATGTCGCGTCAAACTGAATTAGGCTGTTAAGCTTTTACTGATAAACTCTCCTAGCCAATTTCTTTGAAAGAAGTTCAATTACATCAGGTTCTCGGGGTCTGTGCAAGTGTTTTTGTAAGTCTTTGCCAGATATGAATTTTGGTTCATATTTTCTTTTGTAATATTGAGATAAACAAATTTGCCCACTTTACCGTCAAAAAAATGAATATTTTCGTTACCAGCATTCATACATACAGTCCGAAAATATCCTTCATTCTTAACAACCTTCTGTTATATGTTGTATTTTTATTGTAAAATATGGTTTGGTTTACTAATCATAAAATTTCGTATGTCAAGTTTCAAAAATTCAAAATATATCGATTAAAGAAAACGGTAGAACAAAAAGTAAGATACACATGAAGCTAATTACACACGAACTACATACATAATGAAACATCAGGCATGTTCAGAAAATCAATTTTTGTGAAAGTGATTTAAGTTTAAAATCACATGAAAGGCCGGTCAGCTAAGTGGCTATCGATTCACTTGCATATTTTTTATATATTTAATTTGAACTTCTCAACAAATTAATCAAATGAATAATTTGAAATGTTTTTTATTGATTTTATAGCAAAAAAAAAAAAAAAAACAAATTTGCACCTAAATTTTTACAAAATGATCAAAAAAAGAAGAAAAAATACAACACTTTCTATTCCAAGAAGTTTATTTGGTTTTGTGTCAGCTGTTTCAGATCTTTGAAAATACACCTAAGATTGCCAGATTATCAAAATATTTTTACCAAGGGGAAACGTATTGATTTGGTTTAGCAATATTTAAAATAGTAATAATCTGTCAATAATAACAAATGGCAACAATAAGTAATTTTTTACTTCAAATGTATTAATCAGTTGAGTTTGTGTAGAATGCAATGTGAGCAATTATGAGCAGAACTGGCATTGCAATTAAAGCTGCAGGCGTTTCACTAAATTTGTTTTTGTTTTTATAAAATAGCTAATTTTATTTTAAGTTCACTTGATATTTTTACCAAAACACCATTTAATACATAAAAAAATATCATCAAATGTAAACAAAAAATCAAATGTTTCCTTGTGTTTTCGAAAAGTTAAAATCACATCGAAAAGTTAAAGGTTTTGTTTTTTCCAGAACACCTTTAAATTAGAATTGCGATTTGAAATTTTGTGATTTGCAGAACATGCTTAAATATGTGTAATTACACACAAGGTATACATGATCGATGTGAATAGATTAAGACTGCCACGTTTCGTAAACTTGCGTGTTGAAATGTACACACATACGTATGTATACATATATGCAATATACGTAATGACAGAATTTTGTGCGTAATTTTTTTTCATATTTGTAATTTCGATGCCGATTGTGTGCATTCCATAAAGCTGTTAGTGGCAACACTGGAATAGATTAACTGACAGACTTGGTGTATTCGAAATGAATTTCAATTGATTACGAGCGGAACTTACGACGAGTCGTGTTTTAAGGTTGGTGCGCAAAATTACAGGTGTAGATGTAGGCATTTGTTATCGTTATTATAGAATGTTTTATTGTGTATCGTTTTTCTCTACGAAAAGTAATTTGAGTTGTGAATAATAAATAAATCGATTGGTCGTTCAGCAAACAATTAACGGCGCGTAAAGTTAAGCTATATATGTATAAAACAAAACAAACATGTAAATAAAATTCCAAAATTTATAAATACTTGCTTTTATAAAAAAAGAAACAGCCAAAAACCAGATTAAATTCAGACAAAACAATATATTTTTATAGGTACTAAGTAATTTTTTCTCAAGTTACAAATATAAACAAATTTGTTCTTTATTTTTATGGATAACGTAAAAAAAAAACAAAGACAACAATTAAAAAAAGAAACCGGAAGTACAAGTGAGACAAGAACTCAATGCTTTAAAAAGGTCACATTAAAATAGTCTGCATAATAAATTTAACAATTCATAACATCTATAAAATTTTCAAGATCGCAAAACTTTTCAGACAGAAGATACTTTTTTAAAACCACACTTATGACAACGCTTGGATTTGACAAAAGGTAGTATTATTATTGTATATTCGCTACGACAACACAATAAGAGAACAAGAAGACTAAAAAGAAAAAGAGAGAAAAGGCAAGAAAAATTGTGTTTGCAAAGAGAATGTACTCAAAACTATAGAAAAAAGAGAGAATCGATCATCTCTGGATGGTTTTTAACGCAACGCAATGTATTGTCTGATTTGAAATTTTTAAAGTAGTACGTACATACATACACATATGTAGATACTGTAGATACTATTTATGGACATAAGTTTGTTTTTTTTTGAATTGCCTTCAGAACGTTCATACTCGTACATATCGCTTTTAATCATTAAATGACGATGACCTTTAACATCGTTAGTGCGAGTCTATTTACATGGATGTGTGTGTATATTTTCCTATAAAATATGGAAATTAAACGGACGCCTTTCCGATTGACAACAACGATTAACATGGCCATTGATGATAGCGCACATCAATACCAGCCAACTGCAATATCAACAACGTCATTAGTTTTTTGTAGTGTGATGGGACAATTATTTAACGAAATACTTACCAAAATATTTTATATGAATGTGAACAGTGAGTTTAATTATTTATTTGAATAACGAGCCAAAAGCGATCTACACATACTCGTTTGCATTCAAAAACAATTGCATAAACTAAAAGAAAAAGTTGAGTTTTATTTAATACGCCGTTAACCGGGTAAATGGTTAACTGGCCAGAAAAAGTATAAAGTATATGAACGAGACTAACAAGGTTGTTACAAAACTAAAATAGTACATGTTTAAGTAAAAAACATACAAAACAAACACAACAAACAAAACAAATAAAATACAATTTATATTGAGTTCAGATGTTATTATTAACGAAACGAATTGTTCTATTAAAAAATGTGCCTTACTGATGTGTTGATGCGTTGATGCGTTAATGCTTGATGCGTTGATGTGTTGTTAAGAAATGTTTATATTACGTTTTATTCTGTTACAATTTTAATTTTTTTAATGCTCATAAAACCATTTGCGTTAACACTTTTCCTTTAAATTTCACTAATTGTGTTAACTGTTGTGGATATATTGTTTATTTTTAGTTTAAAACTTTTAAGCAGTTTAAAATATAAAATAAATTTTAATTTATAATTTTAATATTTACTATCCTACGTCAGAAATGATAAAGAATTTTAAAAAATGTTTAATAATATAGGCATGTAACTAAAATATACACTATTTGACAAACTAAAGTGCAAATTACCTATGTTATATTTAATCCAAAAAAAAAACAAAGTCAATATTATTTAAAAAAAAATAGTATTTCAACATAAAAGAACATAAAGACATATATTTTAATTAAACTTTGGCAACAAAACAACATACGTAAACTAAAATCTTTCCTGCCAACGGTTGGACAATATAAAGTGCAAATACAAAATATTAATGACAATCACAGAAATATGAAGAGATATTATAATAATCAGAACATAGTAGCTCTATCTCTATTTCTTAAATATGACCTGACAAAGACTTTTGAGTATACTTGAAGTCAAGTTTTCAAAAATTTGTATAGGAATCTCTCTCAATTCGGCATACATTTCTTTTCAAAATGTTCTTTTTAATGTTAGTCCGATATTCCATTGGAATATTGTTATATAGTTTGGTCCACAGGAGCCGATCATTCCAGAGTTTCGGAGTTGTTTTATTGAAAATAGTTCATTGTTGAAAGATAAAGTACCACAAGTCCATGACTATATTACTACTCTTAACAGAATGCGCACCAGTATTTTTGTTTCAATTCTGATTATTCGACCCACTACCAAGAAAGCAAATTATCCCTACACTATGAGATTTCCTCCAACATGTTTCAAAGTATATTGAATGTGTTTACACCATACTCTTTTTATATATTTTGAATTTTTTTTAGTTTATATTTCGACACATCTGGACAAATCAGTTGGAGCAAATATGATTCTTACACTCTCATATACATTTGCAGAGATCAAAAGCTTTCTTTTATTTGCGTATCGTAGCAACGGTTTATTCTTTGTGTAAAAACTTTTTAGACTGCTCTGGCTGAGCCTTCTCCATTTTGTACCTGACGGAACACTTAAATTTAGTTAAAAACTAAAATATTTTGTGATTCCATATTTCTGCGGCTATCATCCAATATTTTGTTTGTTTTTTTTTCTTTGGCAGGGAGCATTTTAATTTATGTTGCTTTGCTGAAAAAGTTTAATTAAAATATTTAAGTTTTTATGTTTTTTACACTGAAATGTAAACGAAATTAATAAATTCAATTAAGTTTTTAACAATAATATTCTGTTTGTCTTTTTTTCTATGATGAAATATAACAAAGGTAGTTTGCACTTTATATTGTTCAGTAATGTAAATACGTACGTATGTACAACAAATTGTACTTACCAATTATTATTATTATTATTATTATTATTATTATTATTATTATTATTATTATTATTATTATTATTATTATTATTATTATTATTATTATTATTATTATTATTATTATTTTTTTTTTTTTTTTTTTTTTTTTTTTTTTGGGTATGTACATATCGCACTTGTACGCTAAGGTGAGTCAACTTAAACTTTACTAATTTTAAATTTTTCAGAAAACTATATTCATATCTACCCACTGTAAAAATCTTACAATATTTTCTCTATCCTTTTGTCAAGCAATAATACACTTGTTGCCCCTTTTTGTGTTACATATTTTTATATTAAACATAAAAGTTTTTTGCCTCTACTGAAAATTTTGAGTTGACTCACTTTAGCCGTACAAGTGCGATATATATATATATATTTTTAAAGTCCGGTATTGCTTTTAAATTAAAATAAACTCGATCATACCAGTGATCCAAACCATTTTTAAAGGTTTGATGGCTCTGTGGTACTTTTTAATACATTTTGGCCCTTTTTAAACCGTTCAATATAAGTTTATACAATGAAATTAAAAAAAAAATTAAAATTATATAAAATAAAATATGTACAAATTATTTAGTATACTTTAAGGTGTAATAGAGGCCCTAAGGAACAACGGTTTTTTTTCAAATTAGGTTCAATTTAAGGCTCAACTATAGTATACTTTTGCTTACTTAAGCTACTGTTAAAAATTAACGAAAAGGTGTGGCAAGTACTTAATCAACCTTTTGGTGGCTATAATGTACTTTTTGAACTTAAATGCATTTTTTATCACGACATATTGTCTTAATGTTTTTATTTATTTTAACAAACAAACAAAAAAAAAATCAAATAAGAAGAAGTAAAAAATAGAGCACCTTTTTCAGCATCCATTGTACAACGTGTTTTGCTTATTATTCTTTTGCACATAACACACAAACAGCTGTTTACATACTTGCAGTGCGATCAGCTTCGCTCTAAACGTAAACAAATAAAACTTCACCAAAAGTTTGTTCAATACGTTATAGTTATTTACATTTGATTGTATGTATTGGCACGGTTGTTTAAGCTAGCCTACTCATATTATGGTTAGCCTTTTAACCTTTTATGTTAGTTGTCTTCCTTTTTCGTTTGTATAGTTTGGTAATGGTTAGCAACTTTAAAATTCTGCATACACAAGATAAAATATGTAATAATATATATAAGAGTTTTATAATTTAAACTTCTAATAAGAAGTGGGATAACCCCGACGAAGAAGAACTTTATTTAGCCGGTTTGGCATTGATGCAACCAATTTTTCAATGTAATTAGATCTAATTATTCCCCCTTCCATATTAAGTACCGTTTGGGGCATCTTTTTGATGTTCTAACACGAGTAAGTATTCTCAATTTTAGTAAACCCCATAAATGTTCCATTGAACTTGAGTTCGGTTAGTACGATGGAGTTTTCAATTGTTTTTTTACATTATACAACAAATAAAACCAGTGATTTGTGTGCAATATGTTTTGAGACACTGTCTTGTTGGAATATGTAATCATCTATATTGCCTTATTTTCTAATATTTTCACTGGGGCTTTCTCCACATAAACTGGCGTCCTTTTATGTTAAAAATATAATACCTAATTTCATACTTGAGTAGAACTTTCTTCCAGCACTTTGTGGTCTTATTTATGTGTTCCTTAGCAAAAGCAATTCGCTCTTGTTTATTGACTAGTTACAGTAGTGGTTTCTTCTGTGTCATATGGTTTCTGTAATTGGCCTATTTGAAAAAAGTTTTCAGCAATCTGAGGGTCTTCTTCACTAATTGGGCTATAACTTTTCTTTTGCGTTCAGATTAGGGAGATCGATTATTCGACTTTTTTCAAAAACCGGTTTTTCAATAATTCTGAAAGTAGCGGTTTTAAAAAACCGGTTTTCGGTTAATAATTATTCAAATAATCGGCTTACCTTTTCTTTATTTAAATAAAATTTTTCTTAATTCTTGAAGCGCTGGACCATGTCGACTTAAAAATAAGCCGAAGGTGACGCAGAACTTAAAAATAAGGTGGCAATCAATACTAACAATAATTCTAACAAATCTCATAACAACTATACCAAAACGGTATTCGGTGGCCATACAAACAAAGTTTATTAAACAAAGCATTGAAAGTGGCTTAAGTTTCGAACAGCTACTCAAGGAGATAATTTCGTTTTTGTTGTTGTATTATTTGGTAGAGAATGGAATTAATGGGTCGATTATGGATGGCCAGTTGTCGAGAATTGTATTACGTATGGCAACCGGCAACTAAAAATGTATTAATTATAATTGCTTTTTAGGCGACTACAAATTTCTAGTTGCCGTTCGGTAACGTAACTGAATTTCGATAATCCACCCATCATTTTTTGTTATTATATATATAGTATAGTTATAATTTAGGTACCTATCTATTAGTAATATACAAGTCCTTTATTGCCTCGACAAGAAAAATTGCTTAAGTTTCGAACAGCACTTTTTGTAAATTTATGCACCACTTATTTAACAGTGTGTGTGTCACTGTTGTATGTTAGGTAAGACACCCACCTTCAAACCAAGAAGTCGTCGATTCAATTCCAGGCCACATCATCTGACAATTTTCAACAGCGATATCACCTCACAACATTACTAGCGACTGCTTATAAGAATTTACGCTGTGAAAAACTTCACTAACTAACATACCAGCGTTTGCGGGTCGCTTTCAACGAACGGGTCTAGTTGATCATTCTCCATATATAAAAATCAATATTTATTTGCAGATGTTCAAAGTTGTCATATATACAAAAATAATAATTAAATTTATACAAATAGTTAAGAGTTGAGCATATTTGCAATAAAAAAATATACAAACGTATAAAAATTATTTTTATTTAAATTATCCAGTTATTCGTGTTAAATCAACTGGTATTCAAAAAATGAAGATTTTGAAAAAACAGTATTCGACAAAGCCAAAAAACCGCTTAAATCCGGTCGAATAATAACTGTCCGATCTACCTAGTTCAGATAATTTCAAAGGGCGACTATAACGAAGCTTTGAGATTAAAAATCCATATTTTTAATATTCTTTTAATAATTTTCTAGATAGAGGAGCATGTCCGTTCAATAACATGACCGATTCCACTTTAATTTTTTTCTTGTTTCCATAAATATACTATAACTTTACGTTCAGCAATATTAATTTTATTTCTAAAATTTATTGCGATTTGAACCAAAACTTTTGTAAAAACCGCAATACTGATGTTTTTGATGAGCTTGGAACTAAAATTTCAGTTTTATGGTATCATTTAGTTTTGTGTACACAGACCTTTGCATACCTACAAACGTAATAATATTGTTTTAAGCTTGCTTACGGCAAAGGCAATTTTTGATAAAGTGTTTGCTTTGCTGACTGCTAAAGCTTAGGTAAGTTACTGCGATCTAACACTTTTGATTTTACTTTTTACTTTTGCTTATTATCTTTCAAAGTTGTCAATAAGCATTCAGCAACACAGTTATTTAATTTGAAGCAAAGCAAAAATTTTAGTGCTGTTGCTATTTGAAAAGAAGCAATTTAAGCTCTGCTTTTAAGTAATGTGACTTTTTGTTTTTATTATATATAAAACATTACGCCCTATATCACTATTATTTTGATTGAAATATGTAGCTAGTAAGCAAATGTATATGAATAAAAAATAATTGACCCCATCAAAGCTATTTTGGTCATTCATCATTCATCAGTTGCTCACATACTTTGTTAAATAGGCTTCGTAAAATAGGTACATGAACCTAGTCCCTAATGAATTAAGCCCCAAGAACGGAAATGAACTAATATTCTAATTAAAAAAGTGAATTAAATCCCCAACGAAGTGAATTAGGTTCCCAAGATAGGAATAAACCAAATCGCTAAAGAATTAACTCTAAATTTTTTGCTTTTAACTCAATATAACAATTTTATTTAACATAAATACATACATATTAATCAATTACCCTTACAAACTATACACTCTTTTTCACTACATTGTGATAGGGTTTGGTTCAGGTCCTCAGACATCTCCTCATCTGAAGACTCTTTTTATTAAATTTTGTTACGAAAATCAGCAATGCCTAAAGAAAAGATACACTAAATTAGTGCAGTAGTAGTTTAGCTATAAATCTTATTATGGCATTTATTCCTTTGGTTTGTGTCAAGGCTTTCAATGTATCTGCCACACCACATTATCTGTGCTATTAATAGCGCTACCACTTGCGTGTTTAACGATGTTGCCAGTTTCCTTCTGTGTATTACGATTTTACATCTTTTGAATTTAACGTAGATAAATAAAAAATTTTCGTAACTACAAGAATATTCGACCTTAATGTCAATTGTATAAAAAAGGCGGCAAAGGCAATGTGCACTTAGATAGTTAAATTATAGTTTTGCAGTCATAAAGTCGTGTTAAGGCGTAAATAAAAGTATTGAGCAATATATGTATTTAGTTGAAGTTGCTGTATAAAGTAAAACCGCTCAAATAAAATTTTATTTGATGCAAGTTGAAAGTTGAAACTCAAATGTTTTGAAAAGGTTAAAGCATACAAATATTTTTCTTCGATACTATATTTACACATATACCATATACATATGTATGTATGTATGCATGTTTATCATATTTTGCATACATTATTCGGGAGATGATTGTAATCACTGTCATTTTTCCCTTTTGCAACAAAAGCGACGCTTCCTTAATATTTTTATTTTTTCTAAACTAATCTTTCTTAACTTTTTCGCAAGTGGTCCTCCGCTTTCAAACAATCTTTTTAGTAGACTTGCTAATCATATTCATTATTAATTATATATTTATATACATATATCTCTTTCTGCGAATAATCCCCTACAGACATACATATGCGAACGCACTATTTTATTGTTAAATAAAATTAATAATTACACTCATACCTCTTTATACAGAATTTCGCTATAACGCCCTGTTTGAATTATATTAATTATTAATAATCTTAACTATAATTTTTTGCCACACTTTACCATTTTATTCCCTTCCGGTTCAAATCCAAACATTTAAACTATATAATATTATACACATCATCAGTCGAAATATGTATTGCCTTAGTCTGATACACCCCTCACCCGGCATGATTAAATCACTTATTGATTTCTAGGTAACTATGTAAATGATTTCCTTTTGCCTTTCCTGGCAAAAGCTGATTGGCTGGTTGGCTTACTATCAAGTCGTGCTGACAAGCCGCTCTGGAATATCTACCCGCCGCTTTACGTTTGTTCTTGCTTTCAGTACTTTTTAAATATAAATACATATCGCACACTAAATCATGAACAGTCACAACTCTATATTAAAAACCAAAGCAATTTTGGGAAAGAAAAAATATAACGTTTTAATTATATAAGAGGGGAACCTAAGACTGAGAAACGTAAGTATGTAGGTATTTTTGTTGTTGTTTTTTGCTATACTTACGTTTTAATGTTAGAATATTATTTTTTCAATCTTCATTCTTTTCTTTTGGCAGTACACCTATTTCTGTTTTTACACAATAGATACGTTCTAGATAAAACCGTGTACAAAAGACATGAAGTACATAGAAATAAAAGGGAATATATTCAACATCCTTTAACCCTTTATAAAATACATAAAATAATTCATGCGAAAAATAACTATTCGAGAGTATTTATAAAAGCCAAAGTAAATTTTCATGCGCATTAATGAACAATTTATTTCATAAACATAAAAGGCAACAGAACAGAATGTTGACCGCGCCTACGCTTCAAATGGTTCATACGCTGGGTCCAATTTTGTCATAGACTTTCCAACATATCGGCCGGCATCTCACAAATAAATTCTTTGACTTCCAGTGCGTCAATCGTTGCGGGCTTGTCCCTATAGACATGAACCTTAATATAGTCTAAAGCCGTTAAATCGCACGATCTAGAAGGCCAATTGACCGGCCGCAAACGTGAAATAAACTGTTCACCGAACTCGCCTCTCAATTGGGCCATTATTCCACGTACTATATGTCATAATCCACACCAAATACGGCAATTTTGCTTGTTCACGTATCCAATCAACCAGAAATAAGTTTCTTCGTTGAACACAATTTTCCAATAAAAAAGCATGAATTTTGATAATAAAATTCATTAATCTTCAAGCGTTTTCGTTTGAAAGTCGATTTATGGTTAAATTAGAGACCAAACTGAACATGTTTGACAATAACATTTTACGAGAAAACAGCTGAGCTGCCAAAAACAGTGTTGCCAAAAAGAAAGTTACTAAAAAATCATCCGATACTTTTCAAAACTTTAATGAATTTTTTTATTTCCTTTTCTTTAGCGATACTGGCATTTGATTAAAAATTTTTGAAAAAAAAACTTTTTGATTTTCATCCAACGTACAAATCAAATTTGTACATATTATATCAACATGATTATCCGACATGCTTACATACATACATAAATAAAGGGGAGAAAAAACCTTAATTTACAAATTGAAATAAGAAAGTTAATCAGCAAATAGTGGGCACGGCGGCAACAGCGGCATCACCTCATAACATTAGCTAGTAACTGGTTATGAGTATTACTACTATTGAAAACTTCTCTAAACGCATTTGCCGTTCGGAGGCGGCGTTAAACTGTAGGTCCCTTTCAATGAGTTTAAAAATAGAATCAGGTGGAGCTCATTGACTGAGAGCAGTCCCCGTGTTAACTACAGTAAATCCTTGATAAGCCGGACTTCGTGAATTTGGATTTTTCAGTAATTCGGACACCATTTTTTATTCCATTTTGTACTTTATAATCCGGATTGATTGGAACTTTATAATCCGTATTGCTTTCAAACTGTTGTGTAATGTTAATCTCTATGAATTGTTCGTCCCCAAGCATAGGGTTTTCTCTTTTTTTACTGCAAAAATACGCAAATTTTTATAGCTTTTTTATTTTATAAAATTTTTTTTTTTTTTATAAAATCTACTCGTATGTGCACACATGTTTGTTGTTTTGTTCTTTTTAAATAATATATTTAAATGATTAATAAATATAATATATCATTCGATATGTATTTTAAAAGCATACCAAGAACAATATTCTAAATTTTTATTCGGTAATCCGGATATTTTAATAATCCGGATCAGGGTCCGCAATCATTTATCCGTACTATCACAGTTTTACTGTATAGATATCCGTATATACGGTATTGTTCGAAGCCTAAACAACATTTTTTTGTCGATGCGATTAAGAACTCGTATATTACTAACTAATAGATTTATTTAAAATAAAGCATTTAATTCTTATTACTATAATAACAAATATAACTATAATAACAAAACTTTAATTTCATTCTCTATACGTAGTAGAAAACCGAACAAATATATAGTTTTTCTGAACATTTATTACGTTTTCTGCATCCTGAATGGTTGTAGTAGAAAATAAAATAAGTCGTTCAGTTTCAAATTAAATGTAAATTCAGGTTCCAATTATATAAAATTTAGGTTGACTAAAACTGAACATACGTTCAGAAATCTACTACAATCGTTAATGTATATTCAATAAATAACAGTGCGTATTTAGTTTGAATAAACTAAACTTATATTCGTAAATTACCTATGCGCATTCAACATTGAGAATTATTTTATTTTTTCATTTCTTTTATTAAAAAGTTTTTTCACATTTTATAACATACATACATACATGATGTATGTCTAAAGAACCAATATATAAATTAATTGCGTTAAAATAAATAGTTTTAAATGTAGTACAAATAGGTTTAAACTTCGTACAAAAAATGCGAATTGAATAATATTTTCATGTTGAAAACTTAAAAATAAGTAGGTACTCGTATGACATTCACTCAAACCAACAACATTTTTCTAACAAAACAATGTCTTCTGATAGAAATCAAAATTATTATTACCCTATATAGTTATGTATACACAATTGGCTTTTCTTTCTTTAGAGTAAGACAGAACCCGAAGCCATTTGGCGCATATGGGACACCGAAAAATGCTCAAAATAGGATTCCTTTAAAAATAAACAAATTTTTTATAACCAACTGAAAATTTATAGACAAAACTTTATTCCGTCTGAAAGTTTTCACTAATCACGAAAATTAAAACGACAAATTGAATTCTTTTTTTTTTGTGGAATATGAACAGTTTGTAGCAGACAGAAATCGTTTCCAATTTAAGAATTTACCTTTGTATTAGCTCCTTACGAGTAACTGTTCATTTTCTCAATGCAGGGGCTATCGACCATTTAAGCATATTAGGATACATTTGTTTGCTTATATAAAAGAATTTTTTTCTTTTTAGCATAAGCATTAATTCGTTCACAAAATATCTTCAGATTCTCAAAATCTTTAAAAAAATGCTTAAATATGTTAAAAAGTATTTGTACGATGTTGCATTAAGGTTTTTTGAATACAACGTTCAGATCGAACGTTTCGAACAAAACATTTTACATTTTCATGAAATAATTGGCTAAATATTTCATTCTGATTTGCTGAATGCCAGTTCAGGACAAAGATTGGAAGAACTATTAAAAATTCTAAACAAAACGTTCAATTCGCATATGTAGGAGCATAATTTTTTCATTCAGTAGAATTTTAAATTCATTTTTAATTACTGAATGCTTGTAATCAAAAACCAAATATGCGTTCGGTGTTATAAATTTTGAACGCAGCTCTAGAGGAACGTAGTGAGTCTGCCCAAAAACATTCAATTTAACACATTTTGTTTTTTCTGTATACCAAGTAATAAAATAATAAAAACGAAATCAGCTCCTTGAGTAGCTGTTTGAAACTTAAGTAACTTTCAGTACTTTGTGTAATAACCATTGTTTTTTATGACCTCCGCACACCGTTTTGACATAGATTCTATAAGATTTGTTGGGATTGTTGTTAGTATTGAATGCCACACTAATTTTAGGCTCTCCGTCAGTTTCTGCTTATGATTTAATTCAGAGCTTCAGAATTCCGAAAAGGTTTTCAATAGGATTTAAGTCTGGTAACTGAGATGCCAATCCAAGACTTGTGTCTTATTATATGACAACCATTCTTTGGCCAATTTTGCCAAGTATTTTGGGTAGCTGCCGTGCTGAAACACCCATCCAGTGGCATTTCCTATTCGGCATATGGAAGTTTGTAGTTACATAAAATGTCCCTATAAACAAAGCGGTCAATTTTATTTTTTTGTGGAAATCAACAAATGGACATATCCGCCTCAAGGCTTTATTGTGTCTTTACAATTATGTGAAAGTAGTCGTTTTTCCCTTGGTCTTCGAACGTTTTGTTATTTTAGGTAAGATGATAAGAATTAAATGTTTTATTTTGAATAAATCTACTAATTAGTTTTATATGAGTCCTTAATTGTTTTGACAGGAAAAGTTGCTTAGGTTTCAAACAATACTGTATGTATTAGTGCTGGCAAACAGCGTTGCCAGAAGCTTTGAAAAGAAAATCATCATTTGGCGAAAAATAAAATTGCAAAAAATTTGTTACAAAAACATAAAAGTAATAATAATCAATTTTTAAACGAGCTGATATCATATTGTAACGGGTAATTTTGTAGTTTTGAATATTAAAAAAAGAAGCAGAAAATTTGCAAGAGTTAATGAAATATTTATTTGGAGCGATAAACGACGCCTGCTAAAGAATATTTTATTTCAATGTTGCCCTCGGCAACATCGTAGGTAGTCCATCTGTTAGCTAAAATTTTACATACTTAATATTTTATAGCATTTAATCAGGTATCTCACCCATTGCAGTTGTAATGTTATCTCGCAGGGCTAGAATCGTCTCTGTTCACCAGAGACTTGTTGTATACCTTCATAAAATGTATAGTGTGGACACATCACATGATCTTGGTAGCCAATAAACTGTTCCAAAATATGAGATTAATTGCTCATCAAATGTGCCTCTCAATAGGTTCATGGTAGCGCTATATGTCCCTGGCTGCTCTTCACAACAAATTCGACAATTCCGTTTGTTGACGTACTCATTAAGCCAAAAATGAGCTTAGTCGCTGAAGATAGTTTTCGATACGAAACACATTTCTCACATAGCATGAATTTTGATAACAAAATTCAAGGATTTGCAAACGTTGTCTTTTGTTAGTCTATTCATGGTGAAATGGCACACACCTCTGAGCATTTTTGGCATATCCACGTATCACGATTATTGTTTACACTTAATAAAATCATCATCAGCATCAGTCGTTTTTGAGATTTTTAACAAAATTTTTCACATCTACGATTATCTAGAGTTGACAAGACGAAGTTCTCTAAGCTCTAAATCTAAATCCTGAATATCTTTCTCGTCTAATAAGTGGGGGAAAGTTTTATATTAATACTGTCAAAGATGGTCTGTTTTTTTTATAATTCTTAAAGGGTTAACACATAAAAGCTCTTTTTAAACAACATCGTTAAAATTAAATCAAAGTTTCTTCGTTTTCAGATTCAGAGATTTATTGTTTTTCACAGTGTCTTCACTTGAATTTTTTTTATTGATAATAATTAAATAGTACAAACATACAATAGTATGTTTGCAAACGTATAAGTAATACTTGTTCGTACTAAATATTTATGTATTTTTATTTTTAATGTATCAAACTTTATAAATAAAAATACGATTTTCCTTTTTTCAATTAAATTTCTTCAATAATGCGTTTTAAATTACTTTGTTATGTCCTAAAACAATGATACATTTTTGGGCAGGTTAGACGCAGCGTGTACATACATACATATGTACATAGTAAACAGAAGAAAAAACTAGTCTGTTAGAAATATTTTTTTTTGTTTTAAAAATTAACTCTTGATTTTTTTTTTGTTATATATTTTGTACAAACTATTTACAATAAATTATCAGAATTTCTAAAAATAAAAAAGTCATCAAATCATATACTGGCTAAAAAATCATCAAAAATATGATAAAATTATTATTCTGGCAACGCTGGTGGCATAATCTTCCAACATTTCAGTACTTGGTAGTATTGAATACTTTTCATTCAGGTACTTAACACTATACTCGATACTTTTAATGATTTTTTTTTAATTTAAATTTTGAACAAATTGTATAGTATGTCTGTGAGTACTTTTTGTTTTATTAAACAATTACTATAATATATTTAAAACAATACTTTAATGTTTTATTAAACAATTAAAACCAAACAAATATAAACTTAACTTCAAGGTAAGCGCGACAGTAGATTTAATAATTCAGTTTTAAATTACATACATAAAATATATTAAATATTATATGTTTTTATGTGGAGATGTAATTTTAGATAGAGTTGTATGTAAGCCGTTAAAATTGATATCTTCCATAACAATAAAATTACAAAATGCAACTCTAAAAGTATAGAGTCCCTATTTTTAAGTATTAAGCACTTAAAAATTAATAAAATATTCGGTACTCAGTACTAGTACTCAATACTTTGCCAGCGCTAGTATGTACAGAGATGGACAAAAGTCATATTCATTTCACCTTTATAATGCGTGAAGGACTGCCACGCTAAGAAAATAAATAAACTACAAAATGTTATTTTTTTAAACAACAGCAATATTTCATTTTAATTCTATTTCAGTTAAAACCCGTCCTTTTTTCTTAGCCTATTTTACAACAACAAATATTAAACGTTCATAGTTCAAATATTTGGTGAACAAAAGATATTTGTCATTAAAATATCTTACAAAATATTTTAATAAGAAGTGTGTGTTTATTACATCTTGCAAACGTTTCTGCATCGAATGTACCAGTTGTTTTGTAACATCTTGTCCAATTTTTTGCCATTTCTCCAGAAGTATTTGTTTAATAATACTTTAAGAAGTACGATGGTGCTCTCGAATCCGTCGATCCAAATGGTTCTATAAATGTTCGATCGGGTTGAGGTCCGCTGATTGTAGGGTGTGAAGGGAATGGTACATGGCTCACATGCCTTGGGGTGATGTTGGAGGTATTAGTAGGATTCACTGCCCAGTTTTAAAGCACTTTTCTTAAATTACCCTTAGAAATGTTAAGATAAAGTGTTTTATCCATTATTTCGATAAACACAAGCTCCCCGACACCAGTCGCCGACATACACCCACATACTATGACGGCAGGACCTCTATGTTTAACAGTTGCCTGTATATACTTCTTTAGTAAAGCATCGCTATTCTGCCCACATGTCAAAACACTTCCGTCCGATTTGTAAAAATCGCTTCATTTGGCTAACTTCGCTAATCTGTGGTTTTTTTTTTTAAACTCTGGTATTATAAACAGCACTATTTAATGCTCTGCGTACCGAGTGAGGATAAACAACCATACCAGTACTTTCCTTCACCATTGCAGCAATTTCTGATGGCGAAGTTTTGGTTGCTTTCTTAATCATGTTAGTTATTTGCCGCTTTTCACGAATAGATAGTACCAGCGGTCGACCACTTCTTCGCCTTCTGGCTCGTCTTTAAGGCGAATTATTATACCAGTACTGGTGGTACGTTGACGATTTACTACTAAAGAGCATATTTCCCGAAAATATTTATTTTCAATTTTAAATTAAAATTTTTTTTTCAATTTTCGTTTCATTCATCTTTAGTAACCACACTGCGTTAGCGAACTTTTTAAAGAAATTACCGTTATTACATTTTTACAGATAATTCCCTACATGACATCATTAAAAATAGTTTCGAGTGGTAAAATGGCTTTGATTTAATCAAACATTTCTATTAGAAAACATGCTGAGGGTGCAATGACGGTGATTTTATGATCATTAAATATTATTTTTTGTATATAAGACTAACGAAATAACTTGTTGTTTAAACTGCAATTCTATTTAAATATATTATAGCATTTGTTGATAAAACAAAATTTCGTTCTTCAATTATATTTATAGCGTGGCAGCCTTTCGAACCTAAAAACGAAATGACGGTGACTTTTTAGCTCACCCCACATTTAACCCGAAAATGATTTTTAATTCGAATAAACACCATATATATGCACATATATGTTTATCTTCTCTTTAAACAAAATTTATTAAATACATATTCAAACATTTTGCCTGATTCCTAATACAGCAAAAAAAAAAAAAAAATAAATAAATTGCAACAAAAACAAGTTTTTTTTTCTTAAATTTGCTTTAATACAACAACTTCTACGTTAAAATTATTAATTTGCTAGTTCTTTAATTAAATGCAGAGATGGAAACTTTTAATCAACTTACAAATAGTGTTTGTATTTTCATAGAAAAATACATATCTATTTTGTATGTATGTATATGTATGTACATATTAACTATGGATGGGCGTGTTTGATAAACGATATTTTTTGTTATTGCATTACAAAGTTGGTATACGTACGTACCATCAGCATAGTTATCAAAATTCTTATAAAGGGTGTCCAAAATTGAGGTATGCTTTTAATTATGCTGCCATTTTTTTTACTTGTAATTGAAATAATATGAAAACATTTTTTGAAAATGGCAAATGTGGTTTGAGGTCCGAAGGAATCATCGAACCATGTTTTTAAACAAAAATTGAAATGCGATTACGGTCAATGGAATCGCTACAAAGATCGCTGATCTTTTGTAGCCTGCCGACTCAGTATTTTTTTTTTTTTAGTATATACATACATACTATGTATTCAGTTAGGTGTTTGATATTGACGAAATGAAAGTTTTGAGTTTTTTTTATATTTTTTTTTTTTTTTGTCTAGACTAATGATTTCACCTTATACATATATGAAATAGTTGGAATATTTCCGTAGTTCGTAGAAAGCGATGAACCCAAAAAATGGGTTATTTTGGCAGTTAGCACTAATATTAGTGGCGACATGCGCGCGGCTGGGCAGCGGTAGGGAATCTCAACTTAGAATTGGCAAAGCCTTAAATGTGTTTGTACGATTTGGATATTTGGGAATATCGATGAGAGTTATACCAACTAATGATACAAACGAAGATGTCAGATGGTTATTTAAGGAGCCTACCCGGAATATCTATAAAGTATGTGCGATTTTTTGTATACTGGAATTAATACTTATTTAAATGTGAAATATTTCGATACTCTTTTTTCAGGATGTCAATCATTTAAGCGAAAATCAGGAACAAAATACGCCTGGTATTTTTCATGGCGACTTTCATATGGAGTTTTGTGATAACCGTCGCCAATTGTATCAAGCTTATTTTCGAGACTTTACGATAGAGAGATTGGATAGGCCTTGGGAAGCATTCACAGGTGGCTGGTTTCCAGATAATGCAGCTAAAAAACTCGGCATAAATACCTCTTTCATACAAGGTGACTATTCATATGTTCTTGTACGCGTTGTACGATTTCGAGAAACAGGAAAATTTAAGTCCGAATTGCCAGAAAATTTAACACTCGAGAACGACATTCGAGAACGAATGAATGAAATTGCAATTGGGAATGTGACAACAGCTGTAAAATTTTTTGAGAATGTAGGAACACATTATATCAACTCTTACACGACTGGAAACTCACTGTATCAGGTAAAATTCGATATAAGCCGAATATAAAAAACGAAATTGTTAATCAATAAGAATATAATGGTTGAATTTGTTTTAGGTCTTTGTATACAATCGAAAAAACTATCAAATGATCAAAGAACAAATAAAAACCAAAGGCATTAATTCTCTTTCAAAACAAGATCTCTATCACTTGTTTGCCCCCTGGGTTGCCGAACACTTGGGTCAAATAAGGTCAGCTAGTGCCAATTACACTGTTGAACGATGGGCACGACGAAAACTGCAATACGAATATTCACTCGAAAAATACGTAACGTTACTTAAATTACACGGAAACGGTACTCTGCTTCGAACTCTGGACAATCTATTAGGGAACGATGCCATACTTCAGCTAGATTTAAAGTCGCTCAATGTTTTATTTCGCCATGAACCTGAGAAACAAAATTGGTTTCATGAAGTTCTAGACAACCATATGAAGCTATGGGAAGCCAATATGCCACAAAATTGATAAGACAGTAACTTTGATGTTCCTAGAGTTTGATTTTTGAATAAATTTGAAAACAAAAAAAAAAAAAAAAAAAAAAAAAAAAATTCAATATAATAATGGAAAAATTACATATTATGATGCAAATATCAAAGTGCTACAAGCTTTAGACCACTTACTGCCTGCCGTTTAAACCTGTTCGTAATTAATTTGCTTGATGTACATATATAATATATTCGTTCAACTTAATTTTTTATCAATAAGATCATTTGATACCTGTGATAGTCTTTTAGTTAATAATTAATAATAAAATTATAAATAATTTAGTTGTTTTTAATGTTAAAACTTAACTGATTTAATAATGTAAGCTAATAACGCATACATATGTATGTATGTACGTAAGTAACAAACTCATTTTAAGTGAAAAGTATTTGTTATCGTATAAATGCCCTTGAAGCCCTAATGGTGTAAGATCTTGATATTAAGAATATCATATACCAACTATTATTTTAATGAAAATGTTCTGAATAAAGTAGTTAACATTATGGATCTTGGAATTTTGTTGGATCATAAATTAACATTTTATGATCATATTTCAATGATGGTGAATAAAGCTAATGGTGTGCTCGGATTTATGAAGCGATGGTCGATAGAATTTTCCGATCCTTATGTAACGAAACTTCTATTTACATCTTTAGTTCGCCCAATCCTTGAATACGGATCTATTATATGGGACCCCTACTTCAATACTTACAGTAACAAAATTGAATCGGTGCAAAAACAGTTTCTTCTATTTTGCTTGAGAGGACTTGGATGCAACTCGTATATGAAAGCAGGCTTGCACTTATTAAATTACCCACTTTGAAAAGCCGGCGAACTATGGTGAGTATTTCTTTTCTGTGGAGTTTAATTCAAGGTAACATTGATTCGGAGTTCCTATTAAGTCGTATAATGCTCAATGATCCTATGCGAACAACGACTCCTTTCGTCAGATATGCTAGAAATTTAATAATTTTTATCAACTAATTGATTTCTGTGATTCTATTGATGTAAAGAGAAAAATTATTTTATATATGAATTAATGTTTTTCATTTTTCTATACTTGCTTTTTTTACTTTAGTCTGTAAGGAAATGTAATCCATAGACTTCATTTAAAAAAATAAATAAATAAATTATATGTATGTATGTATGTATGTATATATGTATGTATGCATGTATTTAAGAGAATGTATTGGGTGTGAATGCTTCTATTGAAATTTCCTTAGAGGGACGCAAAACAATACCTTGTGAGAACTCCTGGTTTACACGCCACCTAACATTTCTAACCAAGAATGTTTGCCGGTTTGACACAAAATACAATATAATGGTATTTGACAAACAGAGGGTGTTTAGGTTTCGAATACAAACAACTCAGTATTAAATGCTTTTTATCAAAGACAAGAACCAATTCGCTGTTATTGTGAGTTACTAAAAAGATGTCAGACCAATAGCTAATAATTAATTTTCTCACTTTCCTTGACACAATCCAGTGTGTTTTCGCTAATGCAATAATTTTTGTAAATAAAACCCATATTATATCAACGAACTCTTTTGTGCTTTTAAAATTGTTAATGAAAAAGTGAAAAAAACCAATGTTTATATCAACGACCCATATGCATATTAACCACTGGGGGACGAACATCTTTGACCACTCATACGAACTTCAACAAAATTTGTAACAAAATAGATTACAGGTTCAATTATGCTATGTTTGCGCGAGACTTCAGATTACTTCGTCCTCTGTTTGTATTACTTAATTGGACTCTACCGTTCGCACGCCACCTTTTAACAGCTAAATTATGAAGTCAGTGCAGCGAGCGGTCATTGTTTTGTTTGTTGTCTTTATTTCGTTTATTTATTTATTTTTTTGTACTTGACAGCATGCTTGCAATGTTAAATCTATAATTAAAACAAATAGATTAAGAGTTAATAAGTATGCCAAACTCTTTTGATTACAAGTTTTATAAAAATTAGAAATTATACTGATTTTGATGTAATACAAAAGGTAATAGAAGTTGAATTACTTACAATTTGAGTGATTCTCTCTCAAGATGTTGTATGGAAATTTATGTAATTAATTTCATAATCGGTAGTTGTATTATGAATGAGAGAGCTAATGGTGAAAAATCGGTATCGTGTGAACATAGACTTAAATCTATATCTATGCGGTTCGTCAGGACAGAACCCCATAGCTTTTAAATAAAAAAGAACATAAATTGCGAATACAGAAACAATAAATGAAAATCTCTTTTTTTAGTTACTTTGACCCTACAACCGTAACCTTAGTCGATTCGACTAACATCGCCTTTATTTTCATATGCAGCTTTTTATTTGATCGCGCGATCAACTTGAACTCGTCTGTATTCTCTGTCGTCAGTGTTTTCTTCTAGTGAGCATTCACATTTCTTCAGTAGCTATTGTGTTTTTTTTTAGTTATAACGCTCATGTTAGTCGATTCGACTAATGGTTAGTGTTTATGTAACTTTCAATTATATATTTCGTTATATTTTTAACGCAAATAATTTTTTTTTTGGAGAACGAAAATGAGTTTTATAAAATCTTTAATTGATGATTTGAAGCAAATAAAAGCAAGATTTGCGGTTTTTGTCCCTATTAAGAGTATATATGTAATGACAAACTTAATATCCACGAAATGTGGTAAGACCGTATGGAGAACACACGGAAGATGCGTGCAACAAATGCTATTAAATTATGAATACAGTGAACACGGATTAACGTCAACTAATTAAAACCACGTGTGTTGACCTTTATCAGATTGTTGACGGTTATGAATGTCGAAGTTTAGTATAAAAAACATATTGATAGTGTAGTGTAAAACATTTTTGTTGCTTGTAAGCTAAACCAAACGAAAATGTGTAAATCCAATGAAACAAAAATAGGCTTCCAACGAGAATAAAAATATGCTTCGGGTCGTTGTCTTGCATGAAGATATCATCCTGACCCGGCTCTAAACCAAATATATCCAAACTTGGCATGTATAAGTCTTCAAGGATTATGATAAAATCTTTGGCACGCATTCTGCTAGTTATTCGGCGTAGTACACCCAACTGGTTTCCACGAAAACAGCCCCAAGCCATCAAAGATCCACCTCCAAATTTCATTGTGCTTGTAATGTTTCGCTCTTGGACTCCAATTCTTTTAACAACCCATGTCCATTGGCGCCCATCAGACCCAATACGGTTGATTTTCGTCTCGTCTGACCAAGTTACCTTCATTCAGTCGTCTGTCGTAAAACGCTCGTACTTTTTCGCAAAAGCCAACCGCTTTTTTCGATTTTGTTCACTTAAGTAAGGTTTTTTAAGTTTTGTTCTTGGCGCTAGGCCGCTGGATTTTAAACATCTTCGAACTGTTTTAGAACTTATATTTAAACTATACTCTTGGTTGAGTATTTGTGTTACCTTAATAGCTGTATTAGCCTCACCAGACACAATCAATCGACGAGCTTCTCGAGCATCGGCAAATGAAAGTTTTTTGGCACGACCATGTTTATTTCCCGTGCAGCTTAAACTGTTCTGATTCCTTATTTTATTCACTAATCCTATCGAAATATATTTTTCCTTCCATTTTGTCCTTTGCCACATTTTGTTTCAATAGCGGAGTCTTAGCTTTTCCCATATAAAAGGCTAAATAAATTATTTCAAAGAGTAGTATTTTACTCGAATAACTTTAAATTACGTTATTAAAAAATTGTAAGAATTTTGTTTTTTTATTTTTTAAAAATTGGGAATATGATCTGAGAGTCAAAAATGTTCACACACGTGGATAAAGTTGTTTAATATAACACAATAATATAACACAATATTGGTTGCCAGACCTAAGTTTGCACAAATTTTTTTTCTAGATATATCTTTAATCTTACTTTTTGTGAACAATTTTGTCCCCAACTGTATATTTTTATATTGTTTACTTATAATTTAGTTTATTTTCTTTAATATGAACTGAATTTGTGGATTTCAATATTAATTTTTTCTTATATTTTTGCTAATTAAACTAGTTAATCACAATAGTGTCTCCTACAATATGTTTCTAATAAACATTAAAAAAATTATTTTTTCTTAAATAAAAAGGTAAAATATTTTGTTTAATTTCTATTCAAAACAAAGTTAAAAGGCTTCCTTTAACAATAAAATAGATAGTTTGTGCATTTGTGTATATGCACGATAAAAAGCTGTAGTAAATATATGATAGTCGTTTCGACTAATGGTTAGTGTTTATGTATAAAAAAAGGTTACGGTTCAAACCCAAATTCATTTTATTGCTCCTTTTTCACTCGGTATTTTTTAAGATCAATCGTTCATTGTTATAATGTATAATAAAAATTCAATAAAATTAAAGTTAAAGTCAGTGACTACAGTTTACTAAATTAAAAGGAAAATTGGTGTTTACCACTCCGAAAGATATTCCTATCTTATCGCCAAAAAAATCGGATAGAGCCATAATATGCCATACGATTCAAGTCAAGTGTCATTAAGGCAGCTTGGCTGCCAGAGAATATATGTACATAGTAATGGTCCTTCGCTCGAGCCCACTATCCATGTTGATCACCGCACATATAGCAATTGCCATGATCTCAGCCTGGAAGACCCTCAGTGATCTTACCAGTTGGATCGACAAATCTCGCGTGGATCCATGAACGTCAACACCGATACAGTCATTCATGTTTCGAGCCATTGGTATATCAGTTTAAATCAAACTCACCCCGAACTCTTCCAAACCACAGATTCGAAGGCATAACACTTAGGACCGATGATGGTTCTCCGACCACAATGCGTAGAATGTACAGACTTCCCGACGCATTACGGGACCCTCTGACTAAAAATTGCCACGTGGATGTGAAGTGGTGGTAAACCAATCAAGGCCTTCAAGGTCGTTCTTGGACATGTTCTCGTTGTCCCAGTTATACCGCGGCAGGCGAGTCTCTGTATCCTGCCTCATTTATTCATGGTAGTAGTTTGCTTAGTTTTTCTCCACCAAGCTATCGCCGCATAAGTGATAATGGGCCGAATAATAGCAATATATCCCTAGTGTCATTCTCGGCGAAGGAGACCATGTCTTACCGTAGAAGCTGCGATTTGCCTAGAGGGCTCCTATCGTCTTATTTTGGACGGCAACAATCTGCGAGTTTCAACTAAGCTTGCTATACAGAATGACACCTAGATACTTAACCTCCTTAGAAAAGTTGATGGTGGTATCCATAAA
Organism: Wohlfahrtia magnifica; assembly: GCA_023159175.1. Classification (NCBI taxonomy): domain Eukaryota; kingdom Metazoa; phylum Arthropoda; class Insecta; order Diptera; family Sarcophagidae; genus Wohlfahrtia; species Wohlfahrtia magnifica. Next base: position 359,100 of record JAKWBJ010000057.1, read on the forward strand.
AGAAATACGGTGATATGATAACTTATATCTCCTTGTAAAAGGTATAACAACTGTTTTTGACAGTGACATATACTGTTACGAGAACTGAAGAAAAGGCCGCCTTCAATTTGCCAAAGATCATGTGACGTGGAATCTCAAAAAGAGGTGAGTGATAAAGATTGACGAAAAGTCATATTCAAGCATGTTCTTTTGAAGTCTATATATAGCTTAAAAGTGTCTTTCTAGAAGGAACTGTGAATACACTATTAAGTGTTCGAACTATGATCCGAAGACGGTAAAAGTGGAAAATAGTTACGATAATTTTAAGCGAAGAAATCCGGGCTTTGGAAAATATTTAATAAAACTGAATGCTTAGTATGCGCATACAAATTTTGTTCCATATTTAAGTCACATTTATCAAATATTTAAAGAAGAAAACGTGGCCACTATTTTATAAAAATATTCTTTTGTTATTTATTTTTTGTAAACGCTGACATAAAAGGAAATATTTTCATAAAATGTTTCTATAAAATAGTGGTTACGTTTTTTTTCGTCATATATTTGAAAAAATGTGACTACTGTAGCTTAATATTAATTAAAAACTACCTAAAATATCAAAATAAGTCTCTATTTCTACTAACTACACTTATAAGATTCTTTGAATTTTAGATATCTATTCATTGCTGTATATTTAGAAGACAGGACCGACTCATTGATCATTTAGTAGAACACTATTGATCCCCTCTGGGATCAATCCAGCTTTACGGAAACTTCTTTCCAAGTAAGTATTAAAAATCATAGCGGAGATAAAATGCTGTCTTGTCTAACTTTCTAGATGCAATCGAGTGATTTTCTAATAGCTTTCCTATTTGTTAAAAAAAAAACACATACATTTCAGAGGAATTTATGAAATCTTTATTTGAGTCGATAGAACGATCTATATAATTATTTGAGTCGATAGAACGATCTATATAATTATAACATATCGGCCGGTATTTAACGAATAAATTCTTCAATATTGGCTTCCAGTGCGTCAACCGTTGTGTAAATATCACACAGTATCCCTTGCCGTTAACAGTAAGTTTCCTGCCTTCATCGTTTTTGAAAATGTACAGTCCAATGATGCCATCGGCACATAATCCACACCAAACAGTGCAGTTCTTACAATTTTTTTGGCTGCTCTTCACACCAAATACGGCAATCACCCGATATATTTCTGGCCAATTTTAAGAAACTGCATTTACATACTCGTATAGTATGTTTGTTAAAATATGATTAACAGCGTTAAATTGCAGAGTTGGGTTTATTGCATTGAATTTATAATGCATTATCGTTTCCATTACCATTAAACGACTTAGCATTAATGCAGTAATATTGCAGCCACCACTAGTGGCAGGTGGAAATAATTAACCACAAATTCAAACACAATTTTAGTGGTGGTGGAAATTTAGTTTTATAATATTTATATATATAAAAATAAGTGTACCCTTTGATGTCACCACTAACTGCGGAAACGGAATAACCGATTTCAACAATAATTTCAGGGTACGTTGGGGATAGTCTGTAGATGGTTTATGTAAAGTTTGCACGATTTTTCCATATATATTCCCAAACAAATATCAATAAAATGCCCTCCGTTTTCCATATTATTGTCACTTGAAAGATACCACAAACCATGTATAGTAATGTCTTATATGTAAAGTGACATTTGGTCTTTCTAATTTGAATGTTGAGCTGAATCTTTTCACACCTTGTTTCGATCGCCATTATAGCAAAAAAAAAGAAAAGAAAAACAAATTCTTAAAATTGTCATTTTACAAAACGAAACCACCATGAAGGCACAACAATGTTTGCCGGGTCAGCTAGTTAGTTATAAATGTTACGGTCCCTGATAAAAATGGATGTTATCTTTAAGATATCCTTTTTCTATTGTATTGAAATTTGGATTTGTTACTTATTATCTGAGATGAATGAAGTTGTAAATATAAAATGTCAAACTAAAATAATGTGGTTCGAAATTTGTGATCAGTAGTAGAAATTTTCTGTAGTCAGCAAAAAATTATTATCAGTAAACATTTATTTTTACTCCAATTTTACTGGAAATACAAAATGTCCATTTATGATTGACTTAAGCTATGTAGTATCATGTTTATGTATGAAAGTATATGAAAGTTCACCTCATTATAAAAACGATAGTGGAACTGAGGCAGTCGAACTGAATTTAGATTCCACTATAGCGCCAATGAATTTATAGTACATTACCACTAATCATTCATAATTAGTGCACTAAATTTCCACTGCCACTGAGATCGTTTCATTTAGTGCACTCAATATCCAATAGCATTGAATATTAGGGGCGATAATGCAGTATTTTTTCCACTACCACTACCACTACTAAAAGTAGTGCAAAATGAAATCCAATGCAATAAACCCAACTCTGTTAAATTGTAAGCATTGAATTCAAAATTATGCACTGTTTATTAATTATAACTGTTTCCCTCAAAATGTTTCCTCCTATAAATGAGGACTTATTTGGACCTTCAGAGTTGCAAAAAAAAGTTCTTTTATACGATATTTTAATATGTGTTGGCAAAAATAACAGAAGTTTACAAAAAAAAAAAAAATTAATTTGATTTATTCAATAAAATGTCGTCTAGACTTTGGAGCGTGTAAAGTTAATCCAAATCGGCTTTGCTTTGTTTACGGTAAAGTTGTTTATGCCAGGCAAGCACTCCCCATCACAAAATATGTTCAAAGTGCTTATTTACATTAGTTTTTAGTTTGGTTTTTCGGTATAGTATCAAGATAAAGGGTAGATTCCTTAAGTGACTTGTACAAATTGTAAGCTTTTCCTTAGCTCCGGTAAAAATAGATCTCTGAAGTTTGGGAAACCAATGGTTTGAAAAAAATCTACTAACCAGAAAAGATATTAAAAGCTTTATGGATTTATTGAAAAATATTCCACTAAAGCAATTTAGTTAACTTTCTGAATCTAAATTCAAAGAAGGAGTGTTTGTTGTCCTCAAATTAATAAAATTATTAATGATTCGAAATTTGAGAGTCTCTTAGTCAGCGATGAATGGCCGCTAGTAACTCTTTTAAACTTGTTATTAACGAATTTTTAGGAAATAAGAAAATGATGATTACAAGGTTATAGTTGCTGATTTACTGAAGAATTTTTAATGGATGTGTGTTAATCTTCCAGAAAACATTGAAAATATGAGTGACGAGCATGGTGAGTGGTTTTATCAAAATATACAATTCTTTGAGCGAAGCTATCAAGGTTTTTGGGACCAGCATATGCTAGGAGACTACTGCTGGAGTGTCATAAGAGAAATCGATACTAACTTTTACAAAAAAAAAAAAAAAAAAAAAAAATTATTTTTAATTTTGTTTTTCTAAATAAGTAGATGCTATTTTTTGCTTTTTTCGTTTTTAATAAATATGTCAAAAGTTTGACGTCTAGATTCCTTTTGAGTATTTTTCACATAACACCACCCCTATGCATGTCTTAACTCCTTATGTACAAAAATCATGTAAACTAGTGTTATCAACGAAGATTTCGATTCAAAGTTTATTTTTAATTTGTATTTATTTATCATATATTTGCGTTTTATATAATTTTTCAACAGTATGTATGTGTTAGTACGTACATGCACATGTAATATAATACAATGTCATAATTTATAGTACACTTGGTAACTCTATTTTCAAGGGAAAAATAATTTAGTGGGTTGCCATTGCTTTCTGAAGGGATTAAAGTTTTCGTTTTGTATGTTCAGACGCAGCCGCCACTATGGAAACAGACATTGCTACTATCTGTTGATCTGGGAGAGGTATTTTTAATTTCCCTATATGTTTTCCATATCTGGGAAGTGTTCCCGATCTACCACTTCAGGACGCGTACTCTAATATATATGTTCTTTTATTTTACAACGGTTTTTTACTATTTGACAAAGTGTATAAAATTCATTCGATGGATTCCTTTCTGCTCTTCGAAACTATATATGCTAATCGTATTTTGGAGTACTTTAATTTTTTTCTTTGAGGCTAAGAAATGGAATATCCAGAAGGTAAAGGGCAAAATTTTTGAGAAGTAGAAGGTATGATAAGCGGGCCCAAAGGACGGAAACATTGACGATACACCCCGCAACAGAAGACCTTTTGAAGTTGACGAAGAACGTCTCAAAGAAGTTCTGAAGGAAAACGCTGGCCAAATAGGTAACGAATTGGTCCAAAAAAATAACTGCGATCTTAAATATATTCTCAACTCAATGATATTTGTTTTGTTTAAACAAATTTCTTTGACAAAAACACTACGAACTTATTATTATTGATTGAAAGTTTTAAGTTTTATTTATATTCAAGTTCCTCCTATAAAGTACGAGATATGTACTTTCTTTTTGTATGAACAGCGTAGCACAGCCCAGTCGAAGCTAAATCGGTGAAACTACATCTTCCCAAACCATGTATTGGTTCTCGAGTTATAAAATGACGAACAGAAGACAACTTATTTTTATATACGTATACTAGAGTAACCCCTCCTGCATTGCTGGGAGCCTTTGTGTTGTACCTGCTATTTGACTGATGCGGATAGATAAAGAAAACCTTAACTGTTACCGTCCTCTACACATGTAAAATTCTTATATTTTTTAAATGATGGTTTGTATTAACTGCCAAGTTGATTAAACCAAATTTAGAAACTTCAACTCTAACTATGTTCAAGATATACAAAAATCATCATTTAATTTCTATAGGTGATGCCACACCTTATTAAATTTCGCTTATATTTCGACTGATAATGTGTATTGACTACGAAGTTATTTAGATCAAATTCAGAACCTTACGCTATTACCATTCTAAACACACACACAAATCATTATTTAATTTGTATGGGAGGTATCATGCCCACTTACTGATTCCGCCTACTTTTTAACTGATTGTTTGTTCTATCTAAGAAGTCATTTAGACCAAATTCAGAATATTTCATTTTATAGGAGATGCCACACCCACCTATTCAGTATTAACTGCAAAGTTATTTAGGTCATATTCAGGACCTTCCACTATTATCGTACCAAGGTTATAAGGGGTGTTTTTTAAAGAGGTATAGAACTTTAAGTTGCAATAAAACAACGATGGATTATTCGATTGACATGAATTTTATTTATCCGAAAGATAATCTTGTGGCATGACATTTTAAATATGATTTCTGACATATGATCGCCACGGCTGGCGCGGATGTAGTCCAATCTGAACGTCCAATTTTCGAGGATAGGATAAAACTAATTATCTGTCAAATCAGACATGAGCTAAGTGTTACCATTCACGAAATAAGCACTAGTTGAAAAAAAGCGTTAGATGGCGGACCCTTTATATATATTTATATATATATATATATATATATATATATATATATATATATATATATATATATATATATATATATATATATAGTGTAAGTATGTGTGTGTTAAAACAAGATCAGATCTTTTTTGTTTGAAATACTTCGTCATTTTAAGTAATTTAATACGATGATGACATTTGCAAATATAATAAAATGTGTGCGAAAAGTGCTTTTGTTTATTTATTAATATTTTATTTCCTATTTCTCTATATTTTTACTAAAACAACAATAAATTAAACACATCAATCTATATTAAACATCATTACCAATCCATCAATATACATACATACATATGTATGTACATATGTACATATTCATTCTTTTCTCTTCATCGTATCTATCTACGGACCTACATGCCTACATACCTACATAACAATTCATTATTTTATCAATTTAAATTCGTCTATACACTTTCTATCTTTCAAGCAGCGTGCTTGCTGTGATGATGACTTAAATAAGAATGCCAGTGATAAATTCGAAGTACTACTACTACCACTACTACCACTGCTACAATGATAAGGATGATGATGATAAATTCATCCATCTCCAATCCACTTAGGAGTGCAAATATTTACACAATTTATATGAAACGGAGGTATGAACATATAATATTTCCAAAAACGATAACAAACAGAAAACTTATAAACTTACATACTCACATACATACACACTCCCATACATATATGAGTATTTATATTAATATGTACGTACGAGTACATATATAAGTATATATGTACATGCATGTACAATATGTAGCTAGAATTGTTATAGAATTTTACACATTCTCTTGTTTCAAACTCATTGGTTCAACAATCGCAAAAGTATACTCGTATGTGTAAACATTTGGTCTCAATTTTTTTTTTTTTTTTTGTATTATTTAAGGCATACATACTCGTACTTATGGTATATATGAGAATGCTCCTTAAAAATTAAAAGTCAGGAAAAAATTAGAGACGGTACCGACTAATTTCAATGATTATACTGTTATTGGAGTTGAACACTTGCGTTCTATTTATTATTATAAAAATGTAATAATTTTATCTAATGTTGTTTCTACTAGACGTAGGTATAATTCATGCGTAATTTTACGTCCCTACGACCACGACCTTCTTAGGTGACAGAGCCTAAAAGTGTGAATAAAAAAATTATAATTTTGAAATAAATGCATTGTTTGCTTTTCTTAATCTGTAAACCAAAGTAAGTTTAATAGTTGTTATTGCTTGCGATTCAAGAAAAAAAATCGAATAATTGAACACCACAATTATTCATACCCACTCACTACATACACAACAATATGACTACATAAATACTTCTTACAAAAAAAGAGTTGAAGAGATTGATTATGGGCCACAAACCTTTTCTTTGCCTTCAACTAATATAAGGAACGGAAATCAGAAACTTATCTTACTTATCTTACATATAAAAATGAATGTGTGTTTGTATGTATGCATGTATGTATGTATGTACGTATGTTTGTTTGATTGTGTTTTATAACAGCTGAATCGATTTACTTGAAATTTGTACAGTATCTCCCTGAATGTCTGGAATAAAAATTCCATCTGGGCGGTGCTACGATCAAACAAGGCAGTGCTGGCAACCCACTGGGTAACCCAATTAAACTCACACGGGCTTTATTGGGTATTATATTTTTATTTAAAGGTTTTCGTAGTTTATTAACAACAAAACTAAGTATAATTCACGTATTGGGAGTACAAATTAATTTGGTGCGTAATTTTTAACTCAAATATGATAATGAATTAACATAATAATCAAATCACCCACCTCTGAGTCAATTTACGAAAAACTTCTTGTCAATTTTATATTTCCTTAAAAGTAGTGATCTGACATTCCAAAAGATATTGTATCCGTCGAAATAGTCAATAGTCAGAATGAGTGCAGTGAGGCCGAGCGTTGTCATGTAAAAGAATAATTTAATCATGTCTTTCTTTATATTCCGGCCGTTTTTTTTTTAAATGCACGGTTCAAACGAAGTAATTGCAGTCTGCTCAGATTAGCAAGTTTTAGCAACCCAAAGTACACAATGCCGCTTTCATCGCACCAAGAGTCCAAATTTCATTATAAATACTAAAGCAACGTAATTGTACTAACAAACAAAAAATATTTACGAATTGAAGAAAATTTAGAAAATTTAGAAAATTTAGAAAATTAGAATTATAAAGCCCAATAAAATAAAATAAAAACCCATTTTTTTAAACCCGGGTTTTTGCGAACCTTGATACAAAGTGTTTATTTATTTGTCTATATCTTTAAAATGGTCTCTAAATTTTGATCAAGTCGATTCGTGGTTTATGCGAATCATCAGTCAAAAAGCGGCCGAAATTGTACAAGTGGGCGTGGTACCTCCCATACCAACTAAATATTGACTTCATTATATCTTGATAACGGTTAAAGCTAAAGTCGCTGTAGTTGGTCTGAATGGGTTCATAGTTAATACAAATCATTAGTCATAAAGTGGGCGGAATTGCACAAGTGGGCGTGGTATATACCATACAAAGGAAATATTAATTTCTATACAACATGAGAACGTCGTGAACAATACACGTCATCATTCAGTAACTGTGCTAGATTGGAGAAATGGGCGTGGCACATTCCATGCAACTAACTACGGCGACGTAACTAAGCTAGCATTTAAGATAATAATTAAATGGGGGTAGCAAAGTACGCTGGGTTTTAGCTAGTATTATATACATACATACATATGTATAGTTTAGAATTTTCATTTGGCCCGAATAACAGATTTGATATTGTTTAAGCGTTTTTTGTGTTATTTGATCAAGTTTGTATAACTATTGATAAATTTGGACAACTGGTTTGTCATCTATCTTAAACACACATTGTGTTTATTTTATATTTTTTAAAAAGTCTAGACTCTATTTCGCGTTGAGATGAGCGGTTATCATTGTATACTAATTGATCGAGATCCATGATATGTAAATCGGCTTGATGTTAAACCTAAGCTTGCTTATGCTATGCAGAAATAGACTACGGCATCTACCAGGCGGAAAGCTTTCTGGCTTGTCTCACCATAGAGGCATTCTATCATTGTATACTAGGGAGATCGATTATTGGACTTTTTCCAAACACCGGTTTTCGAATAATTCGAAAAGTAGCAATAAAAACCGGTTTTCGGTTAATAATTATTCAGATAACCGGTTAACTGGTTCTTTTATTTAAATAAAATTTTTCTTAGTTCTTGAAGCGCAGAGCTGGACCACGTCGTTTTAAAAATAAACTGAAGCTGACAGAGAGCTCAAAATTAAAGTTGCTATCGATACTAATAATAATTCTAACACATCTCCTAAAAACTGTACCATAAAAACAAAGATTATTACATAAAGTACTGAAAGTTGCTTAAGTTTCGAACAGCTACTCAAGGAGCTAATTTCGTTTTCGTTGTTGTATTACTTGATAAAGAATGGAATTAAAGGTTTGTTATTATAGTTATAATTTAGGTACTTAAGATAACAAGAACTGAATAAATCTATTAGTAATATATGAGTCCTTAATTACCTCGACAAGAAAAGTTGCTTAAGTTTCGAACAGCACTGTATGTAAATTCATGCACCACGTACTTAATAGTGTGTGTGTTACTGTGGTATGTTAGGTAAAACACCCACCTTCCAACCAAGGAGTCATCGGTTCAATCCCAGGCCACACCATCCGACAATTTTCAACAGCGATATCACCTCACAACACTACTAGGGACTGGGCCGGGGTTTGTAGGTCGCTTTCAGTGAGTCTAGTTGATCGTTCTCCATATGTAAAAATCAATATTTATTTACAGAAGATAAGAAAAAGTTATTGTTGCTCAAGCGTGCATATCTTTTTCAATTCACCTTAGTTTTCACGTTGTTTGTGAGACATTCAAGATTGTCATATACGAGTATGTATACAAAAATAATAACTAAATTTATACAAATAGTTAAACGATGAGCATATTTGCAATAAAAATATATACAAACGTATACAAATTATACTTATTTAAATGAACCGGTTGTTCGTGTTAATTCAGCCGGTTTATTCGGTATTCGAAAATTGAAAAAACGGTTAAAACCGGTCGAATAATAACAGTCCGATCTCCCTATTGTATACTGAAAACTGATTATGAGAAAATGAATGCTCACTGCGTTATGTTATCTGCAAAACTTATTCTATTCCATTCAATGAAACTCTTCATTTTCTCTAACGCATTTATTTAATTTTTGAAACTTAATACAAAAGCAAAAATTACAATAACAATCTTTTTATGTTTTAATCATATCCATATTGCTTTCACAATACCCAGATGAAATTTAAAACATCGGATACGATAGTGTAAGTGATGTGATGGCAAGCAAAATTCATAAATGGGATTCTGCCTTAATTGCAATTGACCATTCGGTTGCTAATCCTTAAGAAAAGACTGAACAATAAACGTGCACACAACACTGATGAAGTGATTTTTTAGATAAATTTTTCTTCAAAATCTATCAATATTTACAAAGTATTTTGTTTAAAACTAGACAAACACCATTTAGCTACTTTCTATATTAACCTCTGAGTAAATATCTAATTATGTTTGTGCGTTTGTTTGTTTATTCATCCATATGTGGGATTGGATGAATACAATTCATTAAGATAATTAAGTAGCAAAGAGTGAAAGACTTAACCTTACTTAACACTCTTCCTCCTCTGCTAAGTATTTGAAGAAAGAGCGCAAAAGGAATTAATTCATTAATTTTTTCATTATACATATCCCTGCAGAATAACTCAACGAAAGTCAAGATTCAGAAGAAAGCATGTATTATATAATTATTTGTAATAATCATTTTGGAAAAATTCCAAAAATAACAAATCCAGTAAGTGAAATACATGAAAAGTCAAGTCAAAGGACAGGGAGTAATAAAAAATGTAATCCATATACAGTGCACTGACGTTTATTTGAACTGATTAAATCTGGAGCTCTTCACTACTGCGAATACCGAAAATTTGAAAATTTTAAAACTGAATTATAAAATAATTATACAAAATTTTAAGCAAAAATTATTATTTATGAAAGTTTCTTTTGTAGTCAGTGAAACAAAAACATGTTCACATTAAGTGCGAGTGCACTGCAACATATTCATTTTCATTAAATATACATATCATGTACATACATACATACATACATACTCGTATGTACATAGACTGTGATTAAAAGAAAAATTCCTTGCTTATTGATAATTAAACAAAAAAATGCATTTAAATACATACATACATACATATATACATACATACATATTTCAATCGTAAACGGTAATATTTTCTTAAGAAATATGCGTTTGAATGCCTGTTTTACATCATTACAATGATAGCGATGATATCATGATGTCATGTCAATGATGATGATAATGATGTTTTGTTGAGAAATGTCGATATTTAATTTATAGCTCAAGCGTCATTATGAAAAACAAATGAATGATTGATGGTGCGTAATTTAGTTGGAAGCTTATGTTTGATGGGAAATGCAAGGAAATAAAAGGGTGGCTAGTCGACAGACAGTCTTGGCTGGTTAATGTTGCCTAATGTTGGCCCAACAAAGGTGTGCCTCAAGTGTTCATTTAAAATGAAAAAAGCACTTTGAACGTCGGTTAGACAAACCGCAGTTTCTGGTTGACGCGTGTCTGCCTTTATGTGATGGGCCTTTAACGTTATTAGAAAACAATTTAATTAAATATTCACTTAAAATACAATTTCTAAATATTCCACAGGCTAAATGAGGAACTTTTTTTTTTAATATCGTGGGGTTGAACTTTTTAAATTAGTTCACGAAAATTATTCTCATATTTATTATATGATATTACTTACCACCCAATCACAATGTATATTGTATGTATGTATGTGAATTTTCGAGAATGATTTTTGTACTGTAGATCGGAATAAACTAAAATTAGAAGCTTTTAAGACATAATTAAAATGCAATTTGATAGTCTGTTATTACTGCAAAAATTTAGTTTTTAATGATAAATTTAAGTTTTATATCACTACTAGTTTCCTTCACCCCACCCGCCGTTGCAGGGAATCCCTATTAAGAAAATGCGAAGACGACGTTTGAAGCCTTCCGCTGATAATATTTATTTAGTAAAAAGAAATCAATATTTCTTAATTATATATTTATTAATATCTGTGGTCACAAACAATAACCGCCTAAGTCGACTTAAGTCCATATGAATTATGTATTCCATCATATTTTACTAACAAAACTTTATATATACGTGAAATCCACATTTCTCTACCAATGTTTTTTAAAAAGTTATTAATAAAAGTATCTTGACCTAAGTCGTAATGAAGCCCCATTCCATTTATAATAAGTGCCCAAATATACTTACGAATATATGTACAACCATAAGATTTTAATTTATTTAAATAGCCTACGAGTATAATGACTTAAGCTGTTTTGTACAACTTTTCTAAAATGAATTTTCCTAGAAGAGAGAATTTTCATAAGAGCTAAAGCAAAGTTAAATGATTATTCCAAATAGAGAATCTCTTTTCTAGAAGAGAGAATTTTCATAAGAGCTAAAGCAAAGATAAATGATTATTCCAAATAGAGAATCACAATTTTTCAATATACAAAACTCGCTTAATTCAATATGTGACTGGCAACAATTTGAATGTTACTTACATAACATTAAAATCTTAAGTAGACATATTCTTTCCAATTTTATATTTTCCATTTACAATAACAATACATGTATGTATGTAAGTATGTTTTTTTTTATTACTAAATACCTCCCAAATAAATGGGACATTCATTATCGTTTTCATTCTTAGGATTACCCGTGTAAGTATCTTTAATTTTGCAATAAGTTTTTAATAAAAGAAGTGATTTTTCTCCAAAGTATCATTTTCGACTTAGGCTGTTATTGCTTGCATATATGGTCTGACAGAATGAATGTAATGGTATTATTTTGCTATTTTATTTTTCAGAGTAAATTTTTGAGTGTAAAAAAAATGATTTGGCACAATACCAAAAATACTCAATAAGGTTTGCCAGTTCACGAACAACGCTTGCAAATCATTGAATTTAATTATCAAAATTCGTTCTATATGGGAAATCCCTTCCGAAAATTTGTATCGACAGCGAAAAGACTGATTCTTTATTCAATGAGTACGTTGCCGAATTGGGTGTAAAGTCCGGCCAGAGGCAATTCAAAGACTGCCAATTAACCCTGAGAGATGCGCTGTTTGTTGAGGTTTGTTGTCCGTTACAGTCATTAAAGCAAGGTACCGTGGGATGATTACTAACTTTTTTTATTGGTGTCACACGGCACGCTATACTTTGAACTCAATTTAGAGGCGAGTCTGGTGAGCAAATTATCTTGCCCTTTGCCGACATGGACTTATGATTTGACGCCACTAAATTTTTTTTTGTGTGGATACGTGAAGTCTCTCGTGTAATGTGATGTCTCGTGCACCGTAAGACAAAAGCAGCCGTTGGTGAGAAACCATAATTGGAGCTCACGGATTGACCACCTACGACGTAACCACGGACAACGCTTACATGAAATAATCTTTGAAAAGTAAATGACAGGCTTTCATTTACCATGTGTTCACAGTTGGCAAATATTTAAAGAACAAAAAAAAAAACGTAACTATTATTTTATAGATATATTTGTTTTTTCTTAATTATTTACTTTTACGAATTTAAAGGAAGAATATTTTTAGTGAAATGATTCTTAATCGATTATTATCTACATATATCAGCAGCTTACAATTTGTTGCATTAGTTCCAAAGCGCTGATATGTATGTTTAATGTCTTCATGAACATTTGTTGTTTTTGTCTTTAAGTTAAATTACTGATAATTTTAACACACGTCCATACTTTTACTTCTTTTTAAAATATTTTTTTTTTTTTTGAATTGCTGACATAAAAGCAAAAGCTTCCATAAAGTAGTGATTATGTTTGCCAAATGTGAACGTAGCGTTAGTTTTCTTCACATGCTTTCATGATCGTCAATTTAATGAATTTGTAATATTAAGCAATGATGGCAAGAGTTTACAATCAAAACACGCAGTCCACCTTCTCAAAAGGCTCTAAAATGCACCAAATAATAATTTAAGTACACCAATACCTCAGTTTGCGTCATTTCGGTTTGCGTTGCGTTTGGAAGTTCAGTTTTTTTTTTTAATTTCTGCGATATCAGCATAAGTGCTTCAATTTACGTAGTTAATATGATAATATTTGTTTTAAGCTAAAACAGAAAAAGAAGATTTTCCATTTAAGTTTTAAGTAAATTCCTAAACACGCAATTCCGTTTTTACGCAGACTTTTTTGGGACGGTGTTGTTTTTAGATAACACGGTCTAAAAAATTGATTCCCTTTTTGTACATTATTTGATTTAGTACGGTTTGAAAAAGCTATTTGATTGAAATTTTAAAGAAAATTATTATTATTAAACGTAACTTTTGCGGTTTTTTCTTTTTATAAATTTTTGACGTTTTTATAAAATAAACTTTGCTTTAAAAGCACATACAAATTTAATAGTTTTTTTATGAATCATTCTGTTTTAAGTACGTATTTTATAAAAGGGTTAAAGGATATAGAATCAATGCTCTTCTTTTTTATGTACAGTGCTGTTGAAAAAAAATAGATTTACCTACTGTTCAAAAAGGTTGCTATTTCTAAATCTCTTATTCAAAGACCGTAGACGCCATCGCTTTCATAATTTGGGCTCTCTCGTTCTCACGTCGTCAACGGATCCTTGCAGTAGCGAACGCAGACCCCCTCCTATTAATAGGCGTGCTGACGTTAGAGCTTCTCCGTCATTGGGGTCTGAAGACAGCGGTGCAATTGACGAAGCATCGTTACTATTTCTCCTTCGTTACTATTTCGCTTGTTTGACGTCACTTTCCCGTCTCCGAAGTGTGATGCCCGTGGTGGAATGAACTGCACTTTGTTTAGTGTTTTTTTCGAATATAATTTCCCTTACTTTTCAAAAACACCCGAACACTGAACTCTTTTCGCAATATACAATAAAAACCATTAAACATGGTGGAGGAAGTATATTGGTATGGGGAGCTTACCTTACCATGACGCTGGGCCTCTATTTAGAATTAAAGGAACAATGGATGCCATTTATTATTCCAATATATTAAACGACGTCATAATGCCTTACGCCGAATGGGAAAAGACGCTTCGATGGGTGTTTCGACAAGATAACGACCCAAAACTCGCATCGAAGCTAGCAAATTATGGTATTTATTTGTGTTGGCCGGCACAGTCGTCGAACTTAAATCCTATCGAAAATATATGGAAAATTGTCGAAGCAGCTCTCCGAGGAAAAAATATTTCAAATAAAGAACAATTGTGGGAGTTAGTGAACGAAGCGTGAACAAATATTCCAATAGAAACATACCAGAGACTTGGTTATTCCACCAATTACTGAGGTAAATAAATTGTTTTTAAAAATAATTATTTCGTTTAATGACTAAAAATATTTTCTTAGGACAACAAATTTAGTGAATCTGTTATTTTGAAAATGAAAAAATTGCTGATTTGAACAATATCGATGAATATATAGTTTTTTTAGTTTCGATGTTTTGAATTTATATATCTTTTATGTTATTCATGTAACAATTTTACAAAAATAAAAAAATATAAAATTAGTAATCGCATTTTTCTAATGTTTCATTGGACTGTACTTCATGTCTTTTTACGCGGTTTCTTCTGGAACATATCTACCGTATTAAAAGTGAGTTGGGTGTGCATAGAATATTGCTTTTATACTATAAATTCCTTATTTTTAATTTTAATCATAATTTTATAATATTTATTGAAACATCGATTTTTTTTTGCTAAAATTATAAATATCGAAATCAATTATGTGAATGAAAATCAATAGTGTTTCGGTTTCATCACGTTTCTCTGGTGACAATTATTGACGCAAGCCGGGGCATTAGTATAACTACATATGTACATATTACCATGATCAAAAAGTTGCCGGAATTTATTCGGAAAATAAAAAAATACAAGTTTATTCATCTTAATCTATATTGTCCCCATCGACTGTAACACACTTATGCCAGGCCTTGATACAATCTTCGAAGCATTTTTCATATTCGGTTTTCGGTATGTTCATCAATGCTTCCTGTGATTTTTCCATTATTTCCTCTCGGCAGCTGAAACGTGTTCAGCGTAATGGTTTTTGAACTTGATTTCACAGAAAGAGATCAGAGGGAGCCAAATCAGGTGAATTCGGTAGATGTTGAATGGCATTTGTTGTATTTTTAGTCAACAAATTTCTAATAATGATGGTACTGTAGGACGGTTCGTTATCATGGTGCATAATCCATGAGTTTTCTGCACAAAATTCTGGTCTCTTTCGGCGAATTGCTTCACGCAAACGTCTCATAACGCTTATACAATACACTTTGTTTACTGTGTGACCTTCTGGAAAAAATTCACTACAATGCTGTAATCGTACACACAGACCCTCGTCTCGTCTCCAGTAATGATCCTTTTGATGAATTTGGGTGCGGATTCAGTCTCGCAATTCATGTCTTTTGCGACCTCAACACGATAAAATTTGTTAAAAATCGCCAACACACATAGAGATAGATGTACTCTTGGCTATGTAGCTTTTGCAAATGTCAAGCTAAGACGCTAAAATTTAGCGGGAATATGAACAACAGATGTACCAACTTAACAAAAAAAAAAAAAAAAAAAACGTTATTCCCGAAACTTGTTGTTCAAGACAGTATATGTAATCAAAACTTTTTGATAATTTTTGAGTATCTCTTTGTATGTCTGGAAGGAATTATTAGCCATATAAATTTTTAAAATTCCGGCTTGACGGTGCCACGCCCATACAAAGTAAATATTTATTTATTTATATCTTTAAAACGGTAACAGAAAGATTATCTAAATCACCAAATAAGAGTGGGTGGGATTAGAAAAGTGGGCGTGGTTCCAATATTGACTTGATTATATCTTGAGCCAAAATTTCTGAATTTGCTCTGAATGACATCATAGTCAATACAAATCATCAGGCAAAAAATTGACGGAATTGGACAAGTGACCGTGGTACCTTTCATACAATTTTTGTATATCTTGATAACGGCAACGGTAGAAGTTTCTAAATTTGGTTCAAACAACGGCACAAACAATACACAACATCCGTCAGTACTGGGCGAAATTGGATAAGTGGGCGTTGCACCTTCCATTAATACTAAATATTGAATTTTATACGACAACTACTCGTACTAAGGTTTCGTTATCTATCCACATCAGCCGAAAAACAGAAATTGCGGAAATCATACTGGATAAAATCCGTCTATATACTGTATAAAGCTAAAAAGCAAAATTTACAGTATCTTTTTGGAAAGAACAAATAATCGGATTTTGATCGAAAGTAGACAAAATGGGGTAAACAAGTGAAATATATAATTAAGATAGCATTTAGCATAATAATTAAGATGGGGGTAGCGAAGTACACTGGGACTTAGCTTGTATCTTACATATACAAAATGATTAAAATTTCTAGGTTTCTCCTTCAAAATATTTAGGCTCCGATTACAGCCTACAACCCTTGTTATTTTGATGTTTACAACACTTGTCTGAAAAGCTATAAAAAGGCAATTTTTTTAAAAATATTATACTTCTTCATTCATAGAATAATGACTGTCTTCTGGTAATAAAAAGTTATTACATAAGTGCTGCTTTGCTAAATCGATTTACTTCATTTATTGAATTTTATTAGATAGTAATGTCAAGACACTGTATTGACTGACTCTAAACTATATTCTATTCAAAACAAATTTCTTTGATCATAATCATATGCATTAACACTAACATACTAAATGACAAAAATACTTTTAATTTTTATATTGGTTTTATACAGAAACTGAAAACCTGGAAAATAAAAGTTCGGGTTCGGTTCAGGGTTCAGGTTGGGTCAAAATTTAAAAAAAAAAATGGGTTATTAGTACGAAATTTAATTTGTATGTCAAAATAATGTTCGTTTAATGTTATAATTAAGAGAACATATTTTTAAAATTTTCTTCAGTTAAATTTGTTTTTTGTCGTGACAAAATAAATTTATGGCTGAAAAATCCATTTCGAATCTTATTTGCGTAGTAAGTGTTATTGGCGTTCCCGTTTTATGTTGTTCCCTAAATAGTCCAATGTTTATTTCTTTTCCCATACTCGAATAATTTTCATATATTGCGGTTACATTTTAAATACAAATCGAACTGGTGACATTTGCTTTAGAAGAACTTAGAATTTGTTCGTGAAAATTTTCATCGTCTTCTGAAAAAACTTCTCGTATAAAACTTTCTTCTCTTTCCGCTTTCCGCTTGTAAATTTATGAACAGAAAAGGGAGATTTATATCCCTTTTTACTCTGTTTTATGTGAATATGGTGCTCTAGTTACTTTTTCGATGAAAATACTGGGAACTTTTTACATTTTTTTCTATTAACCATTTCCGAATCTGAGCCCATTAACCACTTCTCATATGGGTTCAACGGATTTGGGTTTAAGATTTTTATAAACAGCGTCATAAACAATTTTTATTGCATTTTTACTTTACCTTAAAACACTTCGAACATTCGAACATTTTGGGCCATATGCAAAAAAAAACAAAAAAAAAAAAGATTGTTAAACCTACGTTAACTTTAAAAATTTTAAAATAGGAAGCTACCCACTTAAGAGAACTTTGAAGTGACATTTATGTTATGAATATATAGTATAAAAATAAAACCTTAAACAAAAGGAAAGTGACATGATGATACAAGCCAGATCGCTAAAATGGTCAAACAATGGCTGTTGCAAAAAAAATTAAAAACTCGGTAAATTAGTGATCACCGTAAAGCCCTAATTCCACAAAAATAAGGAGTTCTAAGAAGAGTGTTAAAAAATACAAGGTCCTCCCTATTTAAGCAAAGAGTGCAAATCTAAGTGCATGCAGATTCTTTTATATCATTGCGTTTCTCCTATTCCAGTGTTTGAATATCATTTTTTTATCAACAATGAATAAATATGTGAAGTTTTGTTTTATTTATAGGAACTTTTTTGTTCAACTTCAAAACATGCACTCGGTTTTGCAAGCCCACTGTATGTATAAAATTATTTTTTTATCCACCTTATCATCCTCGGTATTATTTTCGAACCTTTTCCTTCTAAAACCAATTATTTTCTAATAAATTTATTAACTTAAGCACAATAAAAACATTTTTCCTTGAGTGATGTACATGAAATCAAAACAAATACACAAACAAAGCTTGTTAATTATTCCGCTAATAAAATTAATTGCCTTAATTATTTAGTATTTGAAGAATTTTTGCAATAAATATGTATGGCATTGAATAAAATATAAAAAGGTAATGAAAACTGAAACAGACTTATAAAAAAAATATGATTTTGTATTAAAATTATACGTATGAGTGGCATTCGTTTTTTTGTATCGCTAACACAAGAAAACATGATGGTATTGCCAGCATGAAAACATAAAATTTCATAAAGCAATTATTAGCTAATGTAGGGTTTTTGCATGCGTTTTCTTAACAAATATTTGTTAACCCTCTAACTGGCAAACCTGCCTTTAGGCGGGTTATTTTGTTTGTGTTATTATGCTGATTCTTTTTTTAGAAGTTCCATTATAACGGTGAATATGTGCAGAGAAATACACAATTTATTTATTATGACAAATAACAATATGCATTTGTCTCCTGGTTTTAATATTTCGATCCGTAATGTCAAATTTCTAGATAAAGTGTGTCAAATAATTATTTGTGATTTAAGTGACACTTAAAAAATATTAAAAACATTTTTCATTAACAATTTATGAAAGATAAGTTTATTTTTATATAGGTGAGTATATTTATTTAGCATTTAGTGATTTGCTTACCCAAGTTTTTTTGTAAAGCTTAGATTAGCTTTTTATTGGTAAAAATTGGACTCTGCCTAAAGACGAACCTGCCGGCTGCTAGTTCTTTTTGCATACAAATTTGTTTCTCTTTCGATAGATCTGTTACTTTTTTTTTAATAAAAGTTTAGCAGTTGCAAATGTTCCAACGAGTTTGTTGGCTGCATTTTTGGCGTTGAACTTTCTTGAGTGCAGGGCAGGACACAAAATGTGTGCGGTTATTATCAATCTGTGCTGGTATTAGACCATTTAAAACCGAAATTAGCGACGAACAATCGTTACAAACATGGCGTTTTGATCGGAAAAATAATTCCGATGCTTAATTAGACCTCAATATAATCAAAGAATACGATTGTAGGACAATACCATACTAGTATGAAAATGGGTTTTACCTTAATTTTATCGTCTAATTGATATGTCATTATTGAATTCATATCTCATTTTTAAATGCATTCATGGAATTGATTGCAACGATATCTTTTATTTAATTACCAGACATGTACTCTGCTATTATGTAAATACTTCCGTCAAAAAACCTGTGGGAAGACCTCAAAACCAAAGCTTACAACTTGCACATATGCCTGATGTTTTGGCAAAATTCAGAGGGGTGTAAATCGGAATCACAAATGTTCTGCACGAAGTGCAAGCTGAGTTACTGCTTATCAAATAATAAAAAATGTTTCCAAAGTTACCACCCAAAATAAGCCAAATTTTTAAATAAAACATATTAAAAATCCGTCTTTGGTAAAAATATTTATTTGACTTAACAAGCAAGTCCGCCTTTTGCGGGCAACATAATTTCTTAGGTGGAAGGTTAGTTTTTAATGTTTTTCAACTTTTGACTTTAATACATTTAATTTTGTTTTTCCCCCCAAATTTGTCGGTTAGAGGGTTAAGCTTAAAGTGTGTGATAACTATCGTGCACTGACGATTGACGTTTATTGTCTCCAAAATTACGCTACATGGACAATTCGCAGCTCTAAAATTATTAATAACTCCTTGTAGTTGAGGTAACTGGCTTACTTTTTATGATTTTCGCTTGCGATCAATGTTAATAAAGATAAATAAGTATGTGCATGAGTTTCTTAAGCTAAAAACTGTTTTTTTTTTTTGATATGAGTTATTCAATTACTGTGACTTTTAGTGAAAAGAAATGGAAGAGAAAAAAATACATTTTAAAAAGTCATTAAAAATAAACAAGAAATAGCTTTAAAACTTTTAAAAAGCTAAAGCTAAAATTGAAATGTAAAAAATAAAAATAAACTAAAATTATACATAATTGTGTCGTTTAGTATTCATTCCTAAACAGCTTAAAGAACGCATTAAAAGTGTGTTATTTTTTACATGTACTTTACAAGTACTGTAAACAAAATTCAAAATACTGCAAACTTGTTTTTTTTATACGGTTTCTTTGAGGACCTTTTTGGCGATTTTTTGAAACTGAAATGACGGTGTTTTTAAAAATTATCGGAAAATTTACGATTTTCTGCATATTTCATCTGACAGCCTTGAGCTCAAGTCTACTTTTAGATTTTATTATTTTGTTGCTTATGGCCGTTCGTGTTTCGTGATGAAGCTCATTTCTGGTAAAAGCTATTCATTAAAATTGACTGTTCGGTGCGGTTTACATGCCGGCGGCATCATCAGCCATTATTTTATTCGAAATGAGCAAAAAGCTGCCGTCACGGTGAATGGCGAGCACTATTGAGAATTGCTGACCGAATTTTTGTTTCCAAAAATTAATCAGATAAACATCAACGATATTTGGTTCCAGTAAAAATGCGCATCTTGTCATATAGAGCGCTTACCATTCGATCTATTGTAAAATCAATTTGATGACAACTTTCTTTCCAAAAGTGATCCTGTTCACTGGCCCCTCGTTAGTGCTATATAATGAATTTAATTACTTTTTATGTGGCCATCTTAAGTCATTGGCTTATGCCGACAAAGCATCAACTCTAGAAGCATTGAAAGCCAATATTCAAGCCACCATTAACGCCATATGGCCATAAAGTAGTCAAAAATTAGACTGATTGAATTGATCATGTAACTCGTAGTCGCCACAGGCATATGCAGGAAATCATATTAAAAAAATAAGTCCCATTAAATTATCTACCAGATTATACGAATACGACAAACTGTATTCCAACAATATTTTGTCTTGCGTTATCCTTTTAAATTCCCAAGCTCTTAAAAAAAACACCATATAGAATTGCCGTAGGTACTATTTTAATTAATTTAGTAGAAAAGCGTTTACCTGACACGTTGTTTTGCAAAAAATGCGACTTTTTGGTGGTTGAAACACGCTAAATTAAACGCGAAAGGCGCTTAATTGGCAACATTGAGAATTTTAAATTATTTATTTATTATTATTTTGTAATGTATGGTGTATAACAACAACCAAAGTCTTTGTGTTGTACGCCGTATGTTTTAAATCGTTGTCATGTTGAAATATGTACATATGTTGTATGTATGAAATCATCTTAAATTATAAATTTTCTAATATACAAAGTATATAAGTATATGTATATATGTATGTATCCATTGTCTATAGAATAAACTCTATCTTCCTATCAACATCCTTTCTTGACACACAGCCCCATACAATCACTTATCCATTACCATGTTCAACTGTTATTGTAGTTTTAAATTTTTAGAACTCAGCGCTGTACACGGCTTTCTCTACAAAAGCTGGCATTCTTTTATGCCACAAATACACTACTTACCTTCATTTCTAAATATAACTTTTTTCCAGAACTATGCAGTCTTTGCTCATTGCCTTGTTACACTAGTAATTTTTCCATGCTTCATGGCTTCTGTAATTGCACTATTTTTCGACACTTGTTTATAAGATTTATTTCGAACTGCCCTCGTATACATATACAGTATTGTTCGAAACCTAAGCAACTTTTTCCCAGTAAATACTCATGGTTGTATATGTTCTCTTTAAATAGATTAATGAAAAGTTTCCCTCTTATTTATTATTATACATATAGTCTACATACTAGTAATAACGACAAAAAATAAATTTTATGTCTTTGAAAGAAATTACAAAACAAAAACAAAATTAACTGAAAAATTCGCTGTTCGAAACCTAAGCAACTTTTACATTGTTGTATTTGTTGCGAAATATTAACTAAAACAACAACAAAAATTGTAAACAAAAATTTTAGTCCCGTTATGATTGCTATTGACAAAAATTATTTTGGTTGATTTTATGCATTTAAGTCGTACCATTTATTTAGAAGTGCAACCATGACGCGAACACGTTATGGATAAGCTTTTAAGCTAAAGATTATTGAACTTTTTAATAACGGTAAGTCCCAAATTTCTATAGCAAACCAATTGAATATTAATAAATCAATAGTTTTCTGATTTATGGGAAAGTAGAGGAAGCCAATAGCGGTGCGCGAACAGACCAGAAAATTTTCCGTCTAGTTAAAAAAAATCCATTTATTTCGTCGAAAGACATAGTGAATGAGCTTGAACTTCAGATTAGTTCTTCCACAGTAAGAAACGTTTATTGGAACAAAACTTAAGGAGCTTCATGCCATCTAACAAGCCTATGCTGACTAAGAAGCATTTAATAAAGAGGTTTGTTTAATTGATTGCAACGTAGTCTCTGATTTTCTCAGCTTTTTGGATATTTTAGGTTGGATTTTGCTAGAGCACATATGGATTGGACTATATCCAAATGGAGAACTGTTTTGTTTAGTGGTGAATCTAAATTTAACATACTAAATACAGATGGAGTTTGCCACGTGAGAAGACCAAAAGGAAAGCGGCTACATCGTCGGTACTCAAAAGCCACAATAAAGCATGGGGGTGGCAATGTGATGGTTTGGAATTGTTTTTCGGCCAGTGATGTTAGTCCCTTTGTAGAAATTCAAACAAAAATGGACCGTTTTGTGTACAGAGACATTTTAGCATTACATGCTTAACTATGCTGAGTGGGAAATGCCACTTCGATGGGTATTTCAACATGACAATGACCCAAAACACTCATCGAAGTTGGTCAAGGATTGGTTAGCAGCTAATGGGGTTCAAGTTTTGGATTGACCACCTCAATCGCCATACTTGAATCCCATAGAGAACCTCTTTGGAATTTTAAAACGGAGAGTTGGAACTCGACGCTTTAAAAATAAACAGGAGTTGATGAACTGTCTAAAATCAGAATGGGAAGCTATACCAACATCTATTCTATCAAATCTTATTGAATCTATGCCCAAAAGATGCGCTGAGGTCGTAAGAAACAAAGGATATCATACCAAATATTAAAAGTTGCTTAGGTTTTGAACAGCGAATTTTTAAGTTAATTTTGTTTTTATTTTATTATAACTTCCAATGAAATGGGATTTAATTTTTGTTGTTATTTTTAGGTTATAGAACCATTGTGTAGTAGTAAATTAGAAAAATATTTTCTATAAATTTATTTAAAGAGAAGATATGAGTCTATTATTACTAAGTGGGAAAAAGGTGCTCAGTATTTGAACAGTACTGTATGTATATGTGTACATGCACATGAACAAAATATGTTGTTATTCCTATAAGGAATATAGGCTATAGATGAATGAGTTTGTTCAACTACTTGGCGGATTTCACGTTCCCTGTTTTCGCTGGCCTATGCTGATAAGCCAGCAACAATTGATGCCTTTTAACCCAACATTGCTCTTCTGTGAGAACAGCTGCGGTGTACAATGTTCAAAATCATTTTTAATTATTACAAATTATTTGGATTAATTTGTTTTTACCTTTTAAAGTTCTATCGGGCATAAAAAGCACCCTGAATTTAAGAAATTTTTATTTAAATTTTGAAAGTGAAAAAAAGTAAATATTAAATTATTTAATCAATTAGTCAGTTATAGTGTTTGTTCTAACTAGGAATGACGTAGGAATGACCAAGAAATTTAACGCCATCCACTTTTCCATTGTTGGTGAGCATACGAAATCAATACAAAGCAAACTGAATGCTTTTTAAGTCAGTCAGGCCCTTCCCAAATGTATTGCAAGTCACGATACAATGAATAACGTATTTCACGTAATTGACCACATGCCAAAAAAATTTGATCAAAATACAAATATTTTGGGTATTTTATTTTCGTTCCCTAGGTGATCAGAACCCTTGTTATCTGCATTGTTCGCATTTCATTCGCGATCAAGACCTTGCCAACACATTGTATGATGACATTTAGTGGAATTTTAAATAAAATACATGCATACATACACACATACGTACAAAGTATAAAAAAAACTTACAAATAAAATAACAACAATCAATGATTCAGCAATTTATTTATGTGTAAAAGTAAAAAAACAATTGAATTCAAACTGTAAAATATACAAACATACATATGTACATATGTTTGTTCCTTTTTGAAACACATACATACACATACATACATACACTCGGCCGCATAAATATGAGTACAGACTATTTAATGTAGATTAAGGACATATTGTGGAGCTGAGGAGTAACTGCACTTTTTTTAAATTGGTCTTAGCTTACAAATAAACTTCTGAGGAATTATGTTAAATGTTTTCCTTTTGCATTTGCGTACACACAGAAAAAAGTCATTAAAAATTAAATAAAAAAGGGTTAAAACAGAATTATTTAAGAAGAATTTTGCTTCATTATTGTTTCATATTGATTCAGTATGATTTTACAACAAACAAACAAAACCTTTTTTTCATTTTAAAACAACTAGAAATCATGTTAATCAACATTGTGAAAACTTAAAATAACAAGAATTTCATGTTGAATTAACTTGAACTCGGTGTCAAGAGAGTTTTCAAGAGTAAACGCGTGAAGCGAACCAAGAAGTAAAAAAAACAGTTTAGTTGGAGCTAATTCAGTAAAGAGCGTTAATTGTGGATAACCTCTTGTTGAAAAGTTTGTGATCGAACCTAAGCGGTAACAACGATCGAGTTGGAAGATCTTCAGATAGAAAGATCTGTTGAGTAATTGTTGTTGTTTACAGAGTTGTAGAAGAAAAGAGTAATTAAGAATAAAAACTGTTATTGCATGTAAAAAGGTTACAAGCAGTGTTGCACAAAACTGTGTAAATGAAGGATTTTAATTAAAAAGTAAACACAAGATTAGATTTATTTCTACAATCTACGAACCCATAAATACACGTTTTTAAACAGGTAAAAACTTAACAATATAAAGCATACAAATTTTTCACATTTGGGTTCCCTGCTAAAACGAACCGTATCGCTTTCCTATAAATTAGTTTTCCTAAAAGATGAGAATGTCATTGGAGAAGTTTTGTAATGGAATGAGTGGAGAATTTAAAAGAAAAGTCTTGCGTCTATAATATAATACTTTTGAAATATTTGTGAAGCAGTCGGGAGTATGGCAATCTCCCGTCTTTTTATAAACTTTGGCACTATAAGCCATCATGCAATTTCAAACACTCTTGCTGGCAATGGTTTTCATGGTTGTTCGAGCTCTTTACAGTGATGCTAAATGTCGGGTGATGCTAAATGCCGGTGTTCGTCAAGGCTGCATTATGTCCCTGTTCCTTTTAAAATCGTCGTTGATAGTATAATACGTAATGCACGCGGTCAAAAAGGATCTTCAATCAACAAATCGAGAGCCTGTAATATGCAAAAGATATTTGCCTCTTATCACACAATCATCGCCATATGTCAGCTAAACTTAAATCCTTCGAAACAATTGCTACAAACGCTGGTCTTATAACATATATACGTAAGAGCAAGCAAAATTTGGTCCTGATGGTACACTAAACTTTATTTTTTTAAAAATTGCTCTGATCACCTTTTTGAAATCCTGACTATAATTTTCAACAAATCTATTGAATTGGGTTACTTGCCACCAATTTGGAAACAATCATACGTTATTCCATTGCTTAAATCCGGAAGTAAACTTGTTGTTTCGAACAATAGAGAAATTACTAAACTGAATGCAATCCCTAAACTTCTTGAAAAGATTTTTACTGACAATTTATGTCGTCAAATCTCATCCCTTTTACCTATTTTGCAACATGGTTTCCGGAAATTACTTTCAACGGTTATTAGCATTTTGGAACTAACAACCAAAATTAATGATGGTTTTATTGATAATACACAAACTGATGTTATCTATACTGATTTTAGTAAAGCGTTTGATAAAGTCAATCACGATATTCTACTTTACAAGTTATCACGCATGGGATTTATTAATAATGCAATTCGCTGACTTAAATCTTATCTCTCACGCAGAACTCAAGCAGCAAAATTTAAAAATGCTATCATTTTGCTATCTTGGTAGCATTGTGAAGGTGGTTGTAGTAGTTACAAGTATAGGTAGAGTAAAGCTTACCGAATTCTGTACACCTGCGACTCTTGGAATACGACACCAGACTACAAGAATGCAATTTAGGTATTGGTTAACCAATGCCTAGGAAGGATTATATTGAAAATTTAGCTGTGCATCATATCCAATAGTCAACTTTAGCTCTAAACCGTTCAACGACCAATTTATAATGAGATACTTAAGCACAAATGGTGTTGGATTGGTCATACCCTGCGCAGACTTCAAGGTAAAACCCGGCAACATATGAAAAATTGTCCGTCCATCGCACACTTGGTATCGTCAACTTTATGATAAAGTAATACGAAGTTCTCTGAGCTGGAGAGAGATAAAACATCTTTTATCAAACCGAACCGAATGAAAAGAGTTCGTTGTGGCCCTTTCTTATTTATAGGTATCACTGGTCATAATATAATGGACCGAAAAATTAAATACTTTTTAATAAAAAAAAAAACGTTTTCTATTATTATTATTATTTTTTTTAATTCAATATTAACACAATATTTTTTTGACACATTTTTTGACGCAACTTTATATACGCAAAAATATACAACGACTTAAAATCAACATTTTTCATATTGATTTTACATTGGATTGTTTTTTTCTGCGTATAGTTTGGCAATAATTATCAACCTTAAGTCTACGTACATCGAATAAAATAAAGATAAATCAAAGATTGTTCTAATTCATAGTGGATTCTAATAAGAATTCGGATAACCCCGGTGAATAAGAATTTCAATAGGTTGTTTTGCTTATATTTGAAACAAATTTTTCAGTTTTTTTAGGGCAAATGATTCGTTATTCCGCATTTCGTAGCGTTTCTTTTTTGATGTTACTCCAGTTCGCGTTCTCCTTCCTAGTAAATGCCATAAATGGTCCATGAAAATTAAGTCCGGTACAACAACAATATGTTGCAATATATAATAGCCGTTAATGAATAACTTTCTTCTATTTCTTTTAGTAAGATTTGTTTTCAGAATGTCAAAGTAGACCCTGGGTTCTATTGTCAATGGAATAAACTCTAAAGTACCTAAGTCTTTGCTTGCCATAGAGCCCCACACAATCGCTTTTATATTTTGTTGCCAAGTTCAATTATGCGTTCCTTCCGTTTTAGACTCTTGTCTATCAAATTGTCTATTTATGCTTTCAACTTTTGACACTACTAATCTGTTATTGTTTTTTCTTCACTAATTGCACTGTAGCACATCTTTTGCGTTCAGTTAATTTCGGTTGACGACCAGAATGAGGCTTTGAGATAAAAGCTCCTGAGTTTTAAAAATTTTTAATAACTGCCTGAATAGGGAAGTAAGTCCGTTCAACTATTTGACTGATTTTGCGTTAAGTTTTTCCTTGTTTGCATAAATGCAAGGAGAAATCTCTTACATAATATTTCAGAAGTTATCTGTATAAACTTCAAAAAAATACCTATACTCCTTAACACCACAATCAGACCTTAAAGTGTACTAAATAGTCTATACGGATATTTATGCGGCCGAGTGTACAGAGAGTGTACACATGTTTGTTTCTACATACATACATTTGTGTATAATTATGAATTTTTATATGAAAGAAGGCGACAATAAATAGAATGAAACAAATTTCGAGTCCTTAAAACAAATAAAAAGCACACAATGGGTTTTCATAGTATTGAAGGTGTTTCTTATTGTCGCTATACATGAGTTGACAATATGAAAATTAAAAAAATAAAAGTTAAATAAAAGCAAATTCCAAATGACTTTTAGATTCAAAGGCACATTGATTTTTGACAAGTTTCGAAATAAAGTCAAATTTAGATACATACATACATACATACCATATGCATATTCATATGTCACATATGTAACTAAAAATAAAAATTACATTGTAATGACAGTTAGTAGTTATGATTTTTAATTTAATTTTGATATTAATGAAAAAAAAGAAATAAAAATATTTTAAAAATGTTATTGGCACATATTAGAATCATGGTTAGTGAAGTTATTTAAATTATACAAAAAGAAAAATTTGATAAGTAAAGGGTCCGCCAAATATTTTTTTTTTTTTTGTGAATGCTATGAAGAAAAACTACTGAATATTTTCTCAAATTTCTTTTTTTATTTGAAAGTACAGTCCTTCCGGTTAATAATGGAAAATAATTTCATTCAAATGGCTGCCTCGGCTGGCCATGCAGTAGCCTACACGATCTGTCCAATTTTTAAGCACATTATCGATTTTGTGCAGCTGTATTTCAGCAATGGCTTCACGAAAATTGTCCTTTAAAGCGTCAATTGTCTCTGGCTTGTTGGCGTAACACTTATCTTTGACGACACCCCACAAATAATAGTCCAACGGTGTCAAATCGCAGCTCCGAGGTGGCCAAACGACAACAGCTTTGCGGCTGATAATGCGATCTTCAAAAACAGGGCGCAAAACATCGAGTGTAGCTTCGGCTGTGTGGCACGTAGCGCCGTCTTGTTGAAACCAAATGTTGCTAATATCTTCCTCTTCAATTTTTGTGAACACTTCTTGCTCATTTTCGAAGAAAAATGGCCCAATTATGCCTCTGGACCAAAATCCGCACCAAACAGTGACTCGTCTTGGGTGTATCGGCTTTTCAATGTATGCGTGCGGGTTTTCTGTGCCCCAAATGCAACAATTTTGCTTGTTTACATACCCGCCAAGATCAAAATGAGCTTCATCTGAAAAGATTATTTTTTTTTTTTGCAAAATCGGCATCTTCTGTAAGTTGATCGCAGGCCCAGATTCCCAGCATTGTTCAGGCGTATACACAACCATATTCGTTCAGCGGAAGGATAAAACTAATTATCTGTCAAATCAGACATGAGCTAAGTGTTACCATTCACGAAATAAGCACTAGTTGAAAAAAAACGTTAGATGGCGGACCATTTAGTATTCTAAAGAATAGAGAATCTCTATAACAGATAAAATATTTAGTTAGATCCAGGGCAAAAATAACTGAACTGGAATACTTTTGATAAAATTTTTTTGTTCTGTTATATAATCTAGCAAATAATTATTCACTAATTACTAGGCAAACCTTTGCCTTTTCAAATGCCAGATTAATAACGTAATACACCATTTTTCCGCTCACTGGTATTATGATAGCAATGTTTTTTTTAAATGTGAAAAAGAATAGATGGAAACATAGGTACTTCTAGTATCTTCGCGCCAATATCTTTTTACATGTAAGCACTAAAATCAATATTTAAAAAATCAACATTAGAATTGAATGATTTAAATATAAAATCGATTAACTCAATAAAACAAAGATGGTTTGAAATGTTGCCCCATTTATTGTTTGTTGTGAAGTACAATTGTTCCGGTTTGAAATGAAATATTATTTCATTCATATATGTCGTATTTCAGCAATGACATCATCGAATGTTGGCCTTCAAATGCTCAATTGTCTCTGGTTTGTCGGCACAACACTTGTCTCTAACGGCGCCCACAGAAAATAGTTCAACGGTGTCAAACCGCAGCTTCTTGGCGGACAACTGACATCACCATTTTGGCTAATTAAACGTCCATCAAACGTTTGGCGCAATAAACCGCCTGCCTTTTAAAAGAAGACAATCAGTGAAGGTAAATCTTTGCAAATCGGTTGGTTGAGTGGTTCTCAAGTTATTAAATGACGAACATAGGACAATTTATTGATATATGAATGTATTAGGGATTTTTTTCGCACTTTTTCCATTCCTGGGAAAACGTGAAAAAATAATTTTCCCGAGAATCCCACACTAGTATGCCTACATTCTTTGCTGTCGGTATCAAGTAGAGAGATCGATTATTCGACTTTGTTCAAAAACAGGTTTTCGAAAAATTCGAATAGTTACAGTTTTATAAAAACCGGTTTTTGGTTGAAAGTTATTGAATTAACCGGTTAAACGGTTCTTTCAATGAAATAAAATTCTAATCAATTCTTGTTGCATTAACAAATAAAGTCGATGAATTTTTGGCCCATGTTGTAGTTCTAGCAAGTAAGTTTTCTTGAGGAACGTTGGTCTTTTTTATGGCCTTAACGGACATTTCATCTTCGACAACAGAATGACCTAATATTGCATTCAAATATTCATTTTTTACAGTATTATTTGTAAGTCTTATTTGCCAGCGCCTAGAGACTAAGTAGTCTCCTTGCTGCACATGACGTAAGTTGTATAGACATATTTAAGGTGGTTAATAATTCCTGGTGTCGAAGAGCCTTTTCAGCTCAGAGGACATTTGTAGAAATATTTAATGATGTGTGTCACTGTAGTATGTTACGTAAGACATCAGCCTACCAACCGAGAAGTCCTTGGTTCAATCCCAGGCCACACCATCTGGCAATTTTCAAATGCTAGCGACTGATCATCATTCTCCATATATAAAAATTTAATATTTATTTACAGAAAATGAAAAAGTTATTGTTGCCCAAGTGTGTATATCATATATATAAAAATAAAACGTTATATATTAAATATAGAAAAATAATTAAACGATGAGTATATTTCAAATAAAAACCGGTTTAACCGGTTATTCGTGTTTGTTAAAATAATCGGTTTATTCGACAAAACCAAAAAAACCTGTTAAGATCGGTCGAATAATAACCGTTCTATCTTCCTAGTAAGTATCAAGCTTTTATATTGACGAAATTTTGAGTAAAGGTGTGTTGTGCAATGACAGTATGTCATGTTATTATATTGTATAGTGTGAACAAAAAGCAAAAATTTGGTGAAAAAACGAGAAGTTCTGCTATAAATACTTAATACTACGAGTAATGATAATTAACGTATGCAGGCAATTTAGATATGTTTTGTCGTTGAACATGGGCTGCTAGAGTTGTCATTTAAGTTTTTAACGAAACAAATTTGGATCGTTTCACATATTCGAAGATAATTCGTGGCAATTAGTGAACAAAATGTTTTTGTTTTTGTTTTTGTTTTTGTTTTTGTTTTTATTTTTATTAGTTTAAATGATTAGTTAGTTATTTAAAATACTTAATACTTTTTCCAGATCTGATTTAGTTTTTATTATAAATCAATATGTACTCGTAATTGTGGTCACAATATTTCTCAAAAACTAAAGTATACTCTTTTAAGCGAGTTTCTATTAGAGATTTTGTTTCAGTTGCTCCACTTTTACATGGTGTTATTACACAAAAGGGCTTTATAGACATAAGTAAATATTTTCAGCTTTAAAACTTTTATCGTTTATGAAGGAATTCCCAGGATTGCCGCATTAAAATTCCGGGAATGCGGGAAACGAAATTAGGTAAATTTCCGGGACGGGAATCCCGAGATAAACCATGGTATGCGCGCATATATAGTTTTTTTTTGTTATTGAGTAGTGTAAATACTTACGATCAGAGAAATATCTTCTGAATATAATAGAGATTAGAGTCAATACAACGTTTTGACGTTACTATCTAATGAAATTTAAAATGTCATTCGATTTCCAAAATTACTGCATAAATTTACACATACTCGTACAT
Organism: Wohlfahrtia magnifica; assembly: GCA_023159175.1. Classification (NCBI taxonomy): domain Eukaryota; kingdom Metazoa; phylum Arthropoda; class Insecta; order Diptera; family Sarcophagidae; genus Wohlfahrtia; species Wohlfahrtia magnifica. The sequence goes on from JAKWBJ010000057.1 coordinate 391,174, forward strand.
ACACACATTTGATTTACATACCACCTTGATCAAAAAGTTGCCGGAATAATCCACAAGTGGCGGATGGTACATCTGTTGTTGATACTCCAGCTAAATCTTAGCGTTTTCACAAGCTACCTAGCCAAGAATACGTCGATCTCTATGTTTGTTGGCGATTTTTTAAAATTTTAGAAATGGATTTAAATTTGCAGCAACGTACTTGTGTTAAATGTTGCGTAAAAATGGATTTAATGGTGCGCGAACGTTGGAAATGTTGGAAAAGTTGCTGACTATCGACATGGAAAACCGACGAAAACATTGATAAACTAAAAGAACTGTTGGTTAATAACCGTAAATTAACCATCAGGGAGATAGCGGAAGACTTAAACATTGCCTATGGATCCATCCAAGATATTTTAGTTAATGATTTGCGTTTCCGTCGTGCAACAGCAAAAATTATGCCAAAAGACATCAATTTCATGCAAAAAAGAGACCGTGTTGAGTTCGCAAAGGACATGATTTGCAAGGCTGAATCCGATCCCACATTCATCATTACTGTAGACTAGCCGTGGGCTTATGTGTACGACACGCAATCCAGACATCAGACAAGTGAATGGCGTTCACCAAACGAGACGAGACCAAAAAAACTAAGTCGTTTTTAGTCAAAAAAGAAGACAATAGTCTTGATTTTCATGGATTACAACGGTGTAGTGCATCATTAATTTTTGAAAAATGCAACCTGATTTACCTGATTTACCCCGTGACTTCTTTCCGTTCAATCGAGTTAAAAAACCATTACGAGGAACGCGTTTCAGCAGCCGAGAGAAAATATGGAATGGAAAGGAAAAATCACAAGAAGCACTGATTGACATACCGAAAACCGAATGTAAAAAATGCTTCGCTGATTGGATCAAGCGCTGGCGTGAGTGTGTTACAGTCGATGGGGATTACTTTGAAGGGGACAATATAGATTTAGTTGAGTAAACTTTTAATTTTCCGAATATATTCCGGAAACTTTTTGATCAAAGTGGTACTCGTATATATGAACTGAAAATAGTCATCACGCGAAAAACAAGGAAACTTTATATGAGGTTGCCTGGATTTTTTGATTTTCTATAAATTCTTATATTGAATTCAAATCGCCAACAGTACTAAGCAATGTATATGTACATACATAGATACATATATACATACATACATACATACATACATACATACATACATACATATGTATGCTTAGAGTAGTGCGAATTTTCTTTTCCCTTTGTTTGCATATTTTTCTCGGCTACTGGACACACTCAATGGATACAACGATTTTATGTCTACAATAACGTAATGTTGAAAGCGGCAAATGAAAGCGGTATCTTTTATCTTCATCTCGAGTATCAAAGACCATAAATTTTTATGATGTTTTAAAAAGAGCTGAGAACATCAAAGTAACAGAAATGGATGATCATCTTCGTAGGAGATGCAAAGACAATATTGCCCGTCAAACAGAGGCAATCGATCGGTATTTTCAATCAACTACCGCGGATAAGCTAAAAATTTAAAATAGCTGCGGCAGTTATGCTATTAGCACTTGTCTTACAAACGTTTATAACTTGTGAGAAGAAATAAAATAAAAGAACACTCTCATACCTATAGAAGATACATGTCGATGCTGTTATACTTGAATGAGGAGACCCTATCTATTAACACGTAACAAAGACATAAAGTATACATTGGATTAGACATCAAACAAACATTGACTAATTGACAACATTTATCATATAAATATGTAATTGTTTTTTGTTTTTGTTTTTGTTTTTCTTTTTCTTTTTGTTTTTTAAGGAATTGTTTAATTTTATTTTAAAATACAATGTCACATCAATGCTCATAAAATGTTGACTGTACGTAATTGGTAATTCATGCACTTTCGCCTGGGACAGACATCATCATCAACAGATGAAAGCATTTTGTCACATCACGTTCACTTTTTAAGTGCACATTTAACTGACGACAAGTGTGTGGAAAATTTCTTTCTTCATTATCTTATTTCAAGTATTTGTCTTATACATACATTCATATGTATGTATAAATGTATGTACATACATACATACATACATACATACATATGTACATATTTTTCTTACTTTTAAGAAATAATAACAAAATATTCAATATTTCTTACAAAATAACTTATAAATGACAGTTGGACTGTCCGTTTTGTTTTGTTTTTTTTTCCATTTCTTTTACAAGAAATAAAATGTTTAAATCAACGTCTTATACTCGTACATTGAGAAAAAACGGTGAATATACCACATGTATTTCAATAATTTAAAAATATAATATAAAAATATAAAATATAATTTATATTACATACATACATACTTATACTATAATATATCAATTCCCATTAAATCCCATCATGAAGGGACATGAGCTGCACCCGATTTTATTTTTAGACTTATAAAAGGGACCTACAGTTCAACGCCGGCTCCGAACGGCACATGCATTAGAGAAGTTTTCAATAGTAGTAATACTCATTACCAGTTACTAGCTAATGTTATGAGGTGGTGAGATACCGCTGTTGAAAAACTTTTTATTCATTTTTTTTCAGATGGTCTGGCCTGGTATTGAACTGAGAACCTTCTGGTTGGTAGGCGGGTGTCTTACCTACCATACCACAGCGGCACACCGATAATATACACTAAATATCTTAGAAATGTGTTAAAGAAAATAATAATAAAAAATTTCTTTTTTGTGTAGAAAAAAAGTTTTATTCAACAATTCATTATTGTTTTTAAACATACATACATATACGTATCGTCATATAAAATCCAAAAAGTTCTAAGTTACAAAAAATTCAAAGTCTTTTTGATTGATTATGTATGATGCAACAATATTCTAAACTTAAAATAAATGTTTCCTTTTTTTCAATTTCAGAAAGTTTCTTGCTTGGATTTCAAATGATGATATATTTAAAGGAAGATATTAAACAGTTCAGAAAGTTCCTGAAATGACTGGCAACAGCGGCAGAAGAAGCAGCTGGTCGGAATTATATGAGAAAACTACACCAGACGATTAAATATCTCACTAATCAAAAGTGTAATAGGAATCAAGCCGTTGCTGATAAAAATGGTACACTAATAACGAACAATGATGCACAAACACAGAGATGGAGAGAACATGTCAATGAAATTAGTAACGTCACGAACACTACTGAGGACAGCGAAACAGTTGAGAACATAGATGAGGAAAACAGTTTAAGAATATCATGCAACCCTCCCAATCTGAATGAGATAAAAGAGGCGATTGGTAAATTGAAAAATACTAAGGCGGCAGGCGAAGATGGACTACCAAAGGAAATTCTACGACTTGACATCCAAACTACAGCTGAACTTCTACTGCCTCACATCACATCAGTATGGGAGGAGGAAAGGCTGCTTCCTACGTGGAAGAAGGGCATCATTGTAAAGTTACCAAAATGTGGCGACTTCAAAGACTGTAATAATTGGAGAGGAATTACTCTACTTAACACCATATATAAGATACTTGCAGTCATAATATAGGGGAGGCTTCAGGGCAGAATAGACAACATACTGCGATATAAACAAGCTGGCTTTAGACCGAATAGAAGCTGCGTAGGTCAGGCCAACACTTTACGAATAATCATTGAACAGTCCATAGAATGGCGTACCCCCTTGTATCTACTATTCGTCGAGTGGAAACCTCAATACTCAAGAAATCGAGGTCGACCAAAAAACACCTGGAGACGCACAATTATCCAAGAACTGAGACAGAACAATCTAACATGGGAAGAAGTAAAGTCAACAGCTGTAAACCGTGTTAGATGGAGATGCTTTGTGGAAGCCATATGCTCCCAAAAGGAGTAACGGAAATAAAAAAAAAAAAGTTCACAATTTGTATTTGTTGTTGCAATAATCAACAAGGCATTGACTTAAATTTTTGAAGTTAAAGCGTTGCCTATTGCGTCTGAGCAAACTTTTATACATTAGAAACGTCATACCAACGTCTGCTTATGCAATGGACGCATATTTAAGGATAACAATTCCCTAATCGATTAGAATCGTAATCGCATCATTTAAACGTATTCGTAATCATAGTGTTAATCGTTCGATTAAATTAAATCGCATCCTGCTTGTGTAGAAAAGCAGCAAACTACATGTGAATCACAATATAGACAACGGTTTAGAAGCTGTACGAAAAGCGGTTAAATTTTCTTCAGTAAGGAACCCATTTTTACAGCAGACCAGCATAAAGGTTCCTTTCGATGCAAAAACATCTTAGAACTCTGCACTAATAATAATACTAATGTTAGAAAGAAATAATCATTTTGAAAGCCTTAATAAGGTATAATATGGAAGAATTATTATCCATGAATTTTTTAGAAAGTATCTCTTTGCAGCTAAAATGCAAGTATTATACAAGCGGAAGGGTCGCAGTCGTTTTTGTATAAAAATTTGAACCACAACAAAAAACAGATATGTTATTAGCTATTAAGACTAGGATAGATAGATAGATAGGTAGATAGATAGATAGAACAAATATTTATTTAATTATTCTAGACATTCAATTTAACGCTTATACGGATTTGAACTGTTTGTCATGATAAGGTAATAGCAAGTGAAGAGATAACATTGGCAATAGGTAATCTGAGTTACAAGTAGAAATTGATAGAGTTCTTGCTGAGCCTCTTCTAATAGAATATTTGTATATGTTGCTCCAAGAATTTCTCTTATACAGCAAAACAAAGACTAAAACATAGAATAAAGAATGGTCCAACCATAATGCTCGATGTTAATTGTGAGTCACACCTTAACGTCAAGTTTTTTGCCCAACTTAATTTGACATTTCTTTGTTTCAGTGTTTGAGAAATTCAACCATTTCACTTCATCTTCAGCGACGAGGCACACTTTCACCTCAGTGGATTCAAGCAGAATCGACGCATTTGAGCAATTGAGAATCCACAAGTGATTGTTGAAAGCCGATGCACCCACAAAGAGTGACTGTTTGGTGCGGTTTATGGGCTGGTGAAGTCAACTGGTAGTACTTTTTCGAAAATGAGGTCGGCCAAGCAGTTACTGTGAATAGTGTTCGCTATTGCGAACTGATAACTGACTTCTTGTGGCCAGAAATTGAGGTAATGGATCTGGATGATATGTCGTTCCAACAGGTGCCACATGTCTCACAGTCAACGACACAATGACTCTTTTGCGCGAGAAATTCAATGATATTGTTAGCATGTGATTCGACATCGTTGGATTTCTTTCTTTGGAAATATTTAAAAGAAAAAGAGTACGTCAATAACCCAAGAAAAATTTATGAGCTAAAGGATGAGATAATTCGGCACATTAACGACATTGAACCTCAATTATGTATCAGAGTCATTGAAAATATGAACCGACGGACAGACGTATGCCACCGAAGCCGTGGCAAGCATTTGGCCGATATTTTGTTTCACATGTAATTGTCGTAGATCCTTTCTGTCATAATAAAAAATATTAAGATAATTCTCTGAAACCTTTTTGTTTTATTTACAATCCACATCGTGCGTCTCGGTTGGACCATCTTTTATATCTTTACTACACAAAGTTTTTCAAACAGTATAGCCATCGTCAACAGAATGCTAAAGAGCATTTTCAAAAGCATGCAATTCTCTAGAAGAATACAATCTCCTCTTAGCAAGAAATCATTTGATGCGACATTTTTGTTTAAGTTGTATTCAAATGTCAAACTTTTCAAATTTTCAGCAGCGGCAAAAAACTTATCTGTTTAATAAGCACAAGAAGGGCGAAAAAAATAGAAAAACGATTTTTGACTATTTTTATAAAATAAGTAAGTACGAGTATATATTATTTTTGCTTTGTTTTGTTAATTAAAGAATTACAAATTTTAGTTTGTTTTAATTAAACTACGATTAACGGATTTTTTTAATCGTAATCACGATTACGATGTAAGTATTTTAACACTTGATTTGGAAAACATACGTTGGGATCTTTTGAACATGTTGGCATATAAATTTTATTTCGTAAGTTTTTAGTTTTTGCTTTAATTTCTGTCAGCCTATATAGCATTTTCAGTTTAAATTCAGCCTTTTTCAAAATAAACGAAACTTTATTCAAATACATTTTATTCGATACATTTTTTAAGTTAAATTAAACCACTTTTTAAATTTGTAAGGATTTTTTGTTGTTGAAAGTCAAAGTTCAAAATGAGTGATTTGGATGAAACAGAAGTTAGCGGACCCATAAGAAGTAGAGGATAATATGCTAACTTTTCAAAAAATGTGAAACTAATGATTATGAAATTGTATGAGGATGAGAATACCATCCTGAAGCAACTCGTATAACTTCCGTAAATTTAAGCACCATCAGCACAATTATTTTACGATATAAGTAATGAGAACGATTGCGAAATAGAATTTGAATCTTCAAATACTGGAAAAATATGAGACGATTGTAGAGAGCGAACTATGAATAATCTTGGAAAATATACGCAAAAAATTATTTGAACAATTTCATGAAAATGGCTTGCAACAAATGCACCGCATGAATAGTGCAGAATTTATAATTTGGTCTACTCAACAAAAGGAAAAAAAGTGATTTATAGACGAGTGCGGGTTTAACTTTAACTTACGGCGCTCCCAAGCACGGGAAGGAACGTGGCTCTAGTTGCTGCGATAAAGAGTTACAAAACTCATTTCTAACTATGAATAATGCCAGAAACTATAAATCACAGGAAATACGAAATATGGTGGACAATAGCGAATGTAAACTTAAATTTTTACCACCTTATTCTCCTATGCTGAATCCGATAGAGAAAGCATATTCTAAGCTAACATTCCATGCCCGATCAATATTAAGTAATATTATCACTGCCTGTAACATACATAATAAGTGTAATTGAGGAAATTGTCGCACAAATTAATCAAAATGATTGTGGGAACTATGTTATGGATATGGCCATCAAAACCCCTAAAGTGGCGAACGAAAAAGCTCTTCATTAATTTCAATACGTATTATTTATAAATGAATATGTATAATTTTTATTTTTTATTTTTTATTTTTTATTTTTTATTTTTGTTCTGTATTTTACTTAATTTTAAAAATGATTTATTTTAATTTGAAAATGTTAAACATAAAAAATGTGAGCGTAGTAATTAATGGTTGCAACCGAAGTTCCCCAAACAAACTAGAACTGATTCGGATTTTTTTTCTTTTTAGGTTTTTGTATTGATCTATAATACGTTTGAACAAACGGTGCAGTCTATGAGCAATCCATGTAACTTCTGTTAGTTCTGTTTAAAACATACGTAGTCGTGGCTTTGTCAGTTTTTACCTATACCGAGCTACATCTGTCACCCTAATAATAAAAATCAGTTTGTATGTAATAGTTTGACTCAATCGATTTCAAATAACAGATAATTCAGAAAAGCCATTACTTGGTTTGAAGCACAAGAAATCAAAATATGTTATATGTTAACTATAAAGGTTTAAAATGCTCTAAAAACTGAAATATGCAAAAAATGCAGATTGTATGTAGTAATAATACCTATAAACCAGTTACTAGCTAATGTTATGAGGTGATACCGCTGTTGAAAAACTTTTTCTTTTTTTTCAGATGGTCTGGCCTGTTATTGAACCGAGGACCTTCTGGTTGGTAGGTGGGTGTCTTACCTACCATACCACAGCGGCACGCTGGTCGTGATTATTTTTTTTTTTATTATTTACCTAATTAACTAAATTCGTAATAAAAAAATTGGTTGCGGGTCATTTTGGCACAAAAGGCAATCCGCACCATGTGTAATTTCTAAAAACTCACAGATCATTTTTTGATATTATATTAATAAAAAAAAACTTTGAAAACATACATATGAATTTGAACTAAAAAATGTAGAGCAAATTTCAATTCGTTTGGTGCCGGACATTAGAGTTGTGTCCTTTAGCTCATTAAAAGAGCTAAACGACCCAACTCTACTAGACATTTTATGATGGCAACGAAAAAGTAAGATGACGTTTCCTAATATTTTTTATGGCAATTTTGCCTATGATATGCAAAATTTGATATATGCAAACACAAAAAAAAAAAAATAAATAAAATAAAATAAAATAAATAAATAAATAAATAAATAAATAAATAAATAAAAAACGACATAATCTTAATACATACGGTTAACATAACATTTCTAATAGTTTTTGTTTATTTTAATGCATTTTATTTCATAACAAACTTAAAATAACTGTTTAACGAATTCACTGACGTACAAAAATAAATATACAAGTGTAAAAACTAGAACAGTTATATGTATCTCAGGTAAACTCGGTTTGAGTCAGACTGTACAATATTACATGTTCCAATTATCTGCTGAGGCAAAATAGAATTTAAGCTGTTAAACTCCCAAAACATGTTTGGCAATTTGAAGAACCATATAAATTTAGTCTTGGCAGCGAATGTGTTAATCAATATTAAGTGTGTTTCAAAATGATAAGATCACCTTAATATTTGCTCAATTCGTCCAAACCATAAAATGTTATGTATGGTCACCTTATTAAAAAAAATTCTACGTTCAAATAAGTGAATAATAAGCTGGTTTTGCTCCCAGAGATGTACCATTATTTTATGTTTATTTAAATTTATATAAATAAGTGTAAAACACAATGCGTCAAAATGAAATGGTCAGTGATTCATTTATCCAAACTTTTATTTAAACTAAGCATTAATCAATTATTTTTAATTAATGGAGTTGCCATTTCCTTCTATTGTCTAATGGTCCAGAACGTTGGAGCGGATTTCGCGCCAGCTGTTGCAGATTGCCACTTTTAGTTCATCTTTTGTCCGGTACTGTTTGTTGTCTGCATAAACATTACGCACAAGCTGTCCCCATAAATTTTCTAAGGAGTTTCAGTCGGGCGAACGTGCTGGCCAATCAAGTACTTTAATATTGTGCTCCTCAAACCATTGTCTGGTCGACTTGCTGACATGAATTGCTGCGTTATCTTGCTGAAAGGTGAAAGTTTTGTCAACATTTTGGGCCAAATAAGGCAGCAAACGTTCAAACAGAATGGCCTGGTACTCATTCGAGTGGAAGGAAAGTAGAGTTCCAGGGTACCATGTGACCTACAGCTGGTCCAAACCATCACACTGCCACCACCGAAATTCCGTTTTGAAGAAAACAATGGCTCCTTCCTTAAATCTCGCAAATAGCAATTGAAACCATCTGGTCCATCCAGGTTAAAATATTTCTCATCAGAAAAAATTACCTACAAACCCAAAAATGTATGGAATATCTTATAACCATTTTAAAAAAATGTTTACCTGATGCCAATTAGTTGCCATGTTGTTTTTCGCAAACTCCTTACGCTTAATTTTGTGCTGCTTAGTCAGCAAGGGAATTTTTTGAATTTTGCTAGAATAAGGTTTGAATGAGCGTTGATAGCTCTTAGAATTGTGCTTTCTGAAGCTTGTAATTTGAATTCCTCTTTTATTGTTACCGTACTTTTCATGGAATTCGAGGCCTTTCGTGAAATTAGCCGAGTTTCACGGGCTGTCAGGATCTTTGGACGACCCGTGCTTTTAAATTTTCCATAATTTTCTCTGTTTGTGAGAAAATTTTGCACAACACACAAAGATCGTCCAAGTTCTTACGCCATTCCACGCATACTCAATCCCTGCTTAATTGCTTATTAATCACTGACCTTATCATTTTGATGCATTGAATTTTGCACTTATTTACATACATTTAAATAAACATAATATAACCGTACATCTGTAAGAGCAAAACCGGCTTATTATTCACTTATTACGTAGAATTTTTTTGAATAAGGTGACCATACATAAGATTTTATAATTTGGATGAATTGAGCAAATATTAGGGTGACCTTATCATTTTGAAGCACACCTTATTTTAAAACTCATGCTCATACATTTTGAGCCATATGTTTGAAGATGAAAAATGTTCGGCTGAATAAATCTTAAAAGTTTGTATGTTTTGTTATTGCATACTTCTGGATTGAGTAGGTGTGCTTACAATTTAAGTCTACAATAATTTTTTGCTAAGTGTATTTCTTTTTATTATTTTTTGTTTCATCATAACAAAGCGAAAACAAATTTATTATTATTTTTTTTAATAAAAGAAAGAAAAGCCATTCTCGGATGGCAGATATTAAAAAACTGTTTTTTAACAGGTAGAAAATACTTAAAGACGACAAGTAGCTCTTCATTATTCATACGAATTCACATACGGCAGACAGACTCACATCGTTTTATTTATAATATATCGGCAAAAGTGGAAAAAGTTAAAGTACATTCAGTAGAAGTGCCAATGAATGGGTGACGTATCATCATTTTGATTTATCATAGACGATGAAGGTGATATGTCACACACACAAACAGTTGGTAATTAATCTTGACATTGGAAAAGAGAAGAAAAGAAAATTTATTTTTCTACTGACTACACTAATAAATAGTTCGAAAGATCTCTGGAATTGAATTCAAATTTAAACTGTGAAAACATTTTCTAAAAAAATACATTTTAAATCGATCAATTCTGACACATTCACAAATTTCACAACTCGACTAAGTTTGTAACGTGTGTTGGCCACGTGGCCACAACAAGTGCATAAAACCACAACTACTCATCGCAATCATAAAATCAATGTAAATCATCATTATCGTTCACTACAACCTATCATTGACAAAAAATGAGTGCACTTAAAAGAAATAAAAAACAACAACAACAACAACAACTACAACGATATGAAATACATACATAAGTACCTTCCCACGCAACGCAACTATTCTAATTACGATTTTTTTTTCATTTTCGATGAACACTTTCATACGGACATTGATACATACAACCCCGTTCTTATGAATTTTGAATCGTTATTTCGAATCGACATAATGAAGAGATATAAGACACGCAAGTGCAAGTGCCATCAGCAAAAATTGATTATGACCACATAAGTACCCCGAGAGCAAAAAAAAAAAAAAAATAAAATATGCCAGCGGCGAAAGATAGGCATAAAATTCTGTATGTTTTCAGTACTTGTATGAATATATGAATTGATGTAAGTAAGGATATAACACTGAGTCAGGTTAATTTACTTACTATAGATGTGAATATTATATGTAGTATACATACATACATGTGTATGTACCTACATATCTATATTTTGATAAAAAAAGAAATAAAATAAATAAATAATGATTTGCTTGTAACAACTACATACTTCCCTTTTGTTTGTGTATTCTCGGCTTAACGCCAGCATGATGGAACAATCCAAAACTCAGTGAATAAAACGGACAAATTAGTTTCCACCCCACTGGATTCCCATCGTTTCAAATAAGAAAATTCAGAACGAAATTTTATCAAAGTCAAATGGTGTAAATAATACTGGTGTATGTGTGTCTTTGGGAACTCGGTGGCTGTTGGTAAGATTTAATGTTTTGATTGCTGTTAAAAGCCATCAAAATGCCAGATTATCTTGGGATAAAAGAAACAGTTTGAAATTAATTCACAGATTTGCTTTGTGTATTAGATGGTGTTTTGGCTATGCTATGGCTATGTACGAGTATGTATGTATACATATATATGTACTATGTAAGTGTATATCATACATATGTATGTACGTGCATACATATATATTATATTCGACGTGCTTAATTCATGTCACGTGTCCTCTTCAAAACCAATTTCATTTGCATTGGAACGTATTTTAAAGCCTCATCATAAATTGCCAGTTCAAATTATGACACAATAATTGCTGATGATTCGTTTCCGGGCGTGTGTTCAAACATTTCAAAGGCTGATTTAAATACGAAATTAGTTTTAAACTCTAAATATCAATACGATAGTAACACAAGTGATGTTTTTAATTGTGGGCAAATTGTTACTATTTTCTTGAATAACTTGTTTTCCTTTGTTTTTAAATGTTTAGTGAAAAGTTTAGTTGTAAAGGGGTTGTAACGATTGATTCAGTACTAGTTTTCATTACAAAATGTGGGAAAATAAATTTGGAAAAAACATAAATATTCTTATTCACACTTGTTGGTTATTATTGTTATTTTTGTTTTCATTTAAGAAATTATTGACAAAAAAAAAAAAAAATACTATCTGCTGCGACTCTGCTGCTATTCATATGACCGACCTAACAAGACGTTATTGAATTACAGCTGAATGCCCGGCGGATAAGTAAGCCGCTCTCGTCTATATCACAAAAAACAAAAAACAAAAAACAAAAAAGAAAAAAAGGAAAAATAAAACGAAATGTGAATAATAAATTTTTAGCATGAAGTTGTTAATTTGTAAGCCTATGTCAGGTTTCTATCATATAAATCTGAAAACAGATTACTTTCCTGCAGACTTTTATGAAGTGCATAGGATGCTGATATTGGTTTAATATATTAATTCTTTTTTTAGTTGCATTTGAATCGCCTAATTAATTAGTTACTAATAGTGTTTAACAATATACATACATATACGATTACCATACATATTAGTGAAAACAGCCATTCTTATCGCTATCAAATAGAATTTTATCTCAAATAAAATTGTTTTATTTACTCATATAGGGCCATACATATGAGAAACGTGGACAGAGTAGGTAGCCTGTCATCATAAATGAGTAGAATGAAAGCTTTCAAAATTTCGTTTTTGATAATGCGATGCGATAATTAATGACAGCGAGTCCATACAAAAAAAAAAAAAAAAAATGTTTACAAAACATCACTACTTTTGATAAAGAAATAAAACAAAATTCGGTAATTATTGATTTATGACAGACAGACAACAAATCCATAACAATAGAAAATCAATTCAAACAACAATCAGCAAATAGAGAACATAAATCACAGCAGTAGCAGCTATACAACCACTTTACATTGTTTATTTGTTAAAATCTTATCATCAAATATTGATTTCAATTTCGTTGTTGTTTGATTTTTAGCTTTCAAGTGGGCCATGACCACCATCACTAAAATTTTTAATTGAACTTTAATTATTTCAACAAACAAGCGGTATCTCATAATTATAATCTACGTAGTTCTCATTATAATTTGTTTAACAAGACAAAAGTGAAATTTTTTCATATCTTTTTTTTTCTTCTTAAAGTGATTTTAAACGCATTCATTCATTCATTTATTCATTCATTCATTCATTAACTATATTTTGAAAATTACTTTTTTACTTACTTACCTCTTGTGCAGTATTTTTCGCATTAAAATCACGACCCCAAACAAATACTTGTATATTAAAAAAAAAAAAAAATAATAATTCATGCATAGCATTTCTAATTTGTGTTTTTCACTCTTCTAACGTGAAGAAATTAGCACTTGAGACAAGACACCTGAGTCACACTCTTAAAGACACGTTCTTTTGAAAAATCGAATTTATTTTGATTTCTTAGCACTACCATTACAAATCATTAATGAGAAACATTTACTATACAAGTCCATACGCATAACTTTAGAATATTTTTTCCTTTACTCTAGACTAAGATAGAAAATGAAACAATTGAAATAAAAAAGAAATATTATCCCAGAAAGATTTGATTTTGATGAGGTAGTTAAATAAAACTTACAAATCATTCCTCATATAGCTTCACCCTATTGTCTTCCAAATGAACATGAAATCAATTTTACGTTCATAAAAATGTAATTTTATTTGAGAAAGAAAGCGAGTCAACTGGATTTGAAAACCTTATAAATCATTAAGCTTTTAAATATGTCATAACTTATTACTGTCTACGCTTGATTTTAACTACAAAAAAAAAGAAAATTTAAAACTTATTTGAAACATGGTTTATGATATTTGTAATGATACTTTATATGATATGCCAGGTGTAGGGAACTATATGACCATCAATGCTTTGGCAGTAGTCTCCGTTTATTTGTCTTGTGGCTTCGTAACATTTGATTTCAGTTTAATTCTCATTTTTAAAGCGAAGTCTTCACCTTTAGCACTTGAATGTTAAGAACATTGATACAAGTGGCGCTTGGCTGATCTTCAGCACATCATCATAAAAATGTTAAATATAAAATATCATCATGCAATCCTTGAACTTGACATAAAGCTTAAAGAAGTAACCCACAAAGTGAAGAATATTTAAACCGCTGAAAATTACTTGTATCAGTGTTTACGTTTGGATTTGTTTGTGTCTGTCCAACCTACCAAAATAAGTTGAAATCTAATTTGATTAATCAAAATAATGGAAGTATTTAAAATCCCTGCTCCTAGATCATCATTCAATGCAATCATCATTCATGCATCCATACTTTGAATTTATGCGGAGGATTTTTCTTACGCAGTCCTAGCCGTTGTAGCTGTTAAAACCCATTCTTTAACAAGAAAAAATATATAAAAAATTATTGTTTTTTTACAAGATTTTACGATGATGATTTAAGCGTTTGAAAAAAAAAAAACCAGAATTTATCACGCGCATTTCTTCACAGAGTGGTGCCGATGAAATCACACATTTTGGTTCTCGATTTTCATTATCAACGTGTGCGGTCGAAAATTTTTGAAATTTTTATTTATATGTATTCGTAGTCGTAGTCGTATTCGTATTCGTATTCGTATTCGACAAATATTATAATTCAGTCTACAACATTTCAATTCTCATCAACGTTTCCGTGTTTATTCTGTTTTTGTCTTTAATCATTTCAAAATCGTTAAAACAGATCTTCAAATTCGTATAACACAATACTTTCTATTTTTGTTTTTGTTTTTTTTTAACAAGTGCTTATTAAATTTGGCTTAAATATGTAAATTAAAGGGTATTTTTGTATTAAATTAAATAAAAAATTAAAAGATTTCTCAATTTCGGCTTATTTCGAAGAGAAACTTAAAAATAAAAAATATTTTTTGGTATATTATTACTTACCCCGTACACGTTTTTAAATTTTGCTTAATAAAAAATACTTCTCAGAATATACTTTTCTTTCTTTTTATTTAAAAAATTTTGTTTTGCGTTAAAAAAAAACAAACAAACAAAAAAATTACAAATTTAAAAGGATCCTGGATTTTATACGTATACGCAAAAAAATGTGTACAAACACAACTGTGTCTGGGTGTGAAACCAGACTGTCTGCCTGTTAACGAGACTTGTTCTCATATAAATGTCGACTCATCTGTGTATGTAATAATCTCTCGAATACTTTGGACAGGTATGGCAGTATCGCGAGGGTCTATAACTTTTATCTGGCTTCGAAATTGGAACTATTTTTGAGATTTTCCACATTGAAGGGTATTCGGATGTAATGACTAAAATAATTTTCACAAATTTTGGGGTAATTTCGTCATGTCCAACAGATGTATACAAAAAAAATTTACAACATCGTGGTAAATGTGTCCAAATTATTATGGAAGGATATGCTGCTCCTTATGCATCAAAAGCTTCCACCTTAATTAAGTAAAATAATAAAATCAAACATATAAGTCGACTCTTACTCTTCTTCATCACTCCTTGGTTGTTAATTGACTGTCTAATTAAATTACTTTTTAAAATCATATTTAAAATCATAGAGAAAAATATTTTGTTTAGGTATTAGAGCACAAATAAATAAGTAAATACATGGTATACTTGACTATATTCGATTCATTTGTAATTGCTTAACTAAACTTAAAGAAAATTTCACACCAAAAAATAAAATAAAATGTTTGCTTTGTTTACATTTTTTTAGCTGCAAGTTAAATAACTGTATTGCTCTGAATGCTTACTGATAACTTTGCAGAGCAAAAGCAAAAACGTGAAATAGTAAATAACTTGCTTAGTCAGCAAAGCAAACATTTTCTCAAAAATTGCTGTTGCTGTAAGCATTAGGATATTGTTTATTTGTTACTCAATTGCTCAAATGACGGCAGCGACTCTGTCACCAACAACGCTAAAAAACAACTTAGAAATCAAAGAGTCACTATATATGAAAAAGTAAAATATAATTTAACCAATTTTTGCTTTAGGAAAAGGCAAACTATGATGAAATTCAAGCAACAGCAACAAAGCCAATTAATAGTAGTAAACAATTAAGCAAAAGCAACGATAAAGTAAACAACAACTTATTGCTTGCAGCAGGAGCAATTCTTTGATGAAGTAGTTGTTTTGCAGACTGCTTAAGCATAGAACATGTACATAGTAAGCTTAAGCAAATTCTACAATTTTAGCTTTTGCTTTTTCTTAATTTTGCTTATTAATTAAGCATTCAGCAACACAGTTGATTTATTTGAAGCAAAGCACACAATTAAGTGCTATTGCTGTTTCTATGCAAACAATATTTTTTTTTTTATTTTTTTATTCATACCAGAAAAGTGTCAATCTTCCTAACCAAAAAAAAGGAAGAAAGAATTGAAAGTTTTAAACAATGCATATGTAAATCTTATGTCATACATATGTATGTTTGTATAGATAATTTGTAATAAATGAATTTGTTTAGTTGTTATGTTACGATACGTTTTAATTGCCGATATTCGAAATCAGAAAACAGAAAACAGAAAACAAAAATAATACGGGATACATATAAAGTATAATGACTCAATTATATGTTCCTCTTTAAATAGATAATTCATAAAGATATCTACCTTCATTTGAAGATAAGACATTCCAAGTTAAATATTGGTGCTTAGGGCTCTGCTCTTTCCTACCGTTTTGTTTTATAAGTATTAATGTAGACATACTTTTATTCGTATAAGATATCTCGCATTATTGTACTAAAAAATCTTCAAATACAATACAATATGAGCTTCGTCTCAGGTATCGTGATGCGTTGAAATATGACTGATAACGATAGTGAAATGATTAAAAAAGTTAAAAATACATTTGTATACTGATAACATACATACATATTATCTGCTCAGGATGTAGCAGATATGGAAATGGAATGAATCAGAAACCGTTGGTTGACCATTTCTCTTGAAGCAGCTAAAAATAACTCTGTATTATAGGCCGTGTTTTAAACCCGCATGATACTAAAGTGCAGGTACTTTAATAAAAGGTAATGAATTTAGTATAGTTCTACGTAATTTCACATCCGTATAATTAGATAGTATTCCGAAACAAATGGTTCTTTATGAAATCGCAATATTTGAATTGCATGCATCAAAGTTGTATATATTTTGTAGGAGCGGGTTGTAAACAACAAATCCTTTTGTTTTATTACCGCATTGCGCGTGTGCAAACAAATTGCTTTGTTTAAAGTAAAATTCAGTCCAATAAATTTGATGAATTGAGAAAATGTTATTGTACGAGTACAATTTCTGTTTTCTGGTTCATTATATATTTATATTCCGGTTCTTTTGTTCGTTCTTATCCTTTAGAAATTTAAAACACTCATTATTAATGAGCAGCCATGGAAGAGCAGAGCAATTGCTGCAATAAACATAAAATGGTAATTTGAACGCAATCATTTGCCACGAACGTGGTATAATAAACGCAATTTTAGTTTTTTTAGTTTGGCGAGGTAGTACTCGTAGGGTCGAGACGAGTAGTGTGTCATGGAATATACTCGTAGATGGGCTGTACCATGACAACTGTAGAATATAATTATCAAAGTGAATTCTGTAAAACGACATCGAATGTGGCATTTAAATGTTTAAAAATCCTTCTCATTACTCCGTCTATACATATTTGCATTTCACATCTTTCTCTATGTTTTGCTAAGTTTAATTAGGTTTTATTCTTCAAATCGTCGTTGTTTGGTTGGACGTATAACTTATTATTGTTGTATTTCCAGTCGTTTTTCTTTAAGACACTGTTTTATTTGGTTTCTACTTTTTTACTTTATTTTTTGTTTTTCTTTTTGTTGGACTTACGTGTTCATATACATACATACTCGTACATACATTATGTACATACGAGTACATATGTACATATCAAAATGTATGTAAATATGTTTCCCTTTTTTGTATTAAAAAGAATACTTAAAGTATTCTTATCTTTAAATTTTGTTTATCTTCTAACTATAGTTTTGTATTTTGTTCTTATTTTTTTTATTTATTTATTTATTTATTTTTTTTTTTAATTGTTTGTTTAGGTGTTTCATATCCGTTCTATAATCAGCAAAATAATTTTCTTCTGTTTCACGGATAGAGCACTTCTGTACCTGAATTATGATTATAAATATGTACATATAATTACATACATACCTATCGTTGTTACGAACATATGTATGTAAAAGTTTATCTAATTTTTGGTAATAATTTATTTTTAACTTATGAAACGAATATAGTTTTTATATTCGTCATATACACCGGGAAATGAACTGGCCGATAAACAAGCCAAATCTGCTCACACCTAACCTCTGTTCCCATTTATTCCTCAAAGTATAAACTGCTTATACTATACATCACTATCGACTCTAAATAAATCACTCTAAAGATCTTGGATATCCTACAATCACTTGTATAAAAAAAACATCCCTGATAAAACTCCAATCCGTCTTCCTACATCAACTAACTGCCATTAGAATAGATGCTTTTTGAGACTGAGACTAACCCACACAAAAATAGCACACCACCATCTAATCTCAAAAGAACGCGAAACATTATGCTGCTTCTACAATAAAGCTACACTTTCAACACTTCACCTTTTAAAAGATTGTTTATCCCTAGACCACGCACGTATAGTAAATAAAATCTAGTTTAGTTTAAATCATACTCGTATGTAAGTCGATAGCCCTTCGTTGCTAGTGCCTTCTTTTTCTTCTATAGTTTATTGTAATTTTAATTATAATAAATTTAAATAAATAAATATTCATGTATACATACATATACGAGTATATATATATATGGTACATAGGTACATGTAGGTTTATATGTAAGTATGTATGCATGTTATCCAACAATTTTAATGCTCCTCTTACATTATCTACTCGTACATCCCTTTTTTCCCTGCCAATATCATAAAAAGATCTGTTCAATGTAAAAAGTAAAACATAAAGACGAACAGCAGAGTTGCAAATTTTGCACATTTAAATATTTTAATCATAATTTTTTTTTTTTTTGACAAAAACCTATGCAAACTGCATACAAAAGGTAGATAAAAACTATGTATGGTATTCATGTATAAATATGTGAGACATTTTCGTTACAAAACCAGTGATATACGAGTAGAAACATCAGACTGAAGACGAAAAGAGAGAAGATTCAAGTTCAATTCTTTTTCTTCGTCATATAGGTATGCACATAGGTATGTGCTCGTGCTACTGAAGGAGAATAAGTTGAAGATACATATGTACTCATATTAGATTGCAATGTTTGTTCCAAAATGGCTTACTTTTCACCAGAACAACTGTCGTTGCGAGTACCGCTCACGAACTATTGGATGACGCCGTCATTCATCGAGGGTCAAAGTGCATTAGTATTTTAACTTGAAGTTATGTCTCGTTTCTGACAAGTAATTTGTTTGTAAAAACGCTTAGAATTGCAAATTTGCATTGTAAGTGCTTATTACAATCCAGTCTTAGTTACCATATCCATGGAATTTGGCTATCGGCGATAAAATTAGTTCGTGAAATCGAATTCGTTACTTTTGCGAAAGAGAAGGCTGTTGGAAAAAAATATCTTTTATTTAAAATTGGTTCAAAAGTTTTTATGATTTTCCCTATCACAAGTCTAAATATCTACATATGTACATACGTACCTACAAATATATGATATGTAGGTACCCTGTCGGAAACTGAGTTAATTGAAAACTAACTTTAAACTATTTTGCAACTAGTGCTGACTGACATTTGGACATTTTAACATTGCGGTGTCCTAGGCGGTGGGTAGACAATTGTCCAACTCTGCCATACTTAAAGTTGATTCTCTAAACGTTAGCCTTTAATTGACTTTTTGTAGATGGCTACAAGCTAACCGCTTTGGTTATAAGCGCGTTGGTTATACTCGTAAGTAGATTTTTTTCAATTAACTGTAAATTAGTTTAATATAAATCAGCTAAAAGTTGGTTGTTTGCAAGTTGGTTGTTTGCATGATATTTATCTTTGAGAATAAAGTAATTCATTCAAATTTTTAATGTTTTTTTATATATAATTTACATAAGTATTGCAGCTCGTTAGGAGTAAAAAGACAGTACTCGTATATGTATTCAGTATATTAATTAATTTATTAAATATTAATGTATTCACTTAGAAATGTGTGAATCCTTTAAAGGCGGAAATGTAATGATTTAAAGAGAATATATAGAAAAGGCAATGATGCCAATCTATCAAAATAAAGGAGGGAAGTTGACACGCAGGTTACCAGAGATGCCATATCTATAAATACTGATTGGTATAACAATTTTCCCAAAGTTAAAAATATACCTTAGGTGTTGGTTGATTTTAATCCAAGATGTATTCTTCTAAATATCTTGGTGCTTTGCGTTCTGAAGATGAAGTACGATTCGTGTTTGGAAGTTGAATTGTTTCCGGCTTTTGGTATGTGGGTGAAATCTGACCAGGTGGTTCATACTCACTTGATGAATCTGGAGTTTGACTTAGGGGCGGCTCTTGTTGCTGGCTTGTTGTTGGATCATCTTCGGATACTTCAGTACTGTCGTTGACATCATTTGATCTGTGGATTAATATACACTGGTGATTAACAACGGATGGTGGTTGCATGTTAGTAGGGCCATCAATTTGAATACCGGTTGGAAGTAACTGGTTCATTATTACGCATTTATCAATGTTGAAGGGAAGCCAGTAAAATTCGAATTTGCCTCTGTCTCGGGATATACGTTTATTCCAAGAAAACAATTCAAAGACTTAAACTTAAATAAGCAAGCAATACATACATTCAATGGCGTGTCAACCTCAGATGAAGTGTACATCGTTCCAGATATTTGTGCTGCGTTATTAGGTAGATCGAGGATTCGACGTCTTCACATTAACTTAAATGAAATAGATGAATTAGATTCAGGTAAGAAATCAACAAATGTGTTTTACAATTATAATGATATTGAGGATATTACGACCGAATTATCGGACGTTTTTGAGGAATAGATTGGCTGCGTTCCGAATTATAAAATCTCATTAAAGTTACGAAATAATTATAATAATAACACAACGCGTGAATAAGGAACTAGACAGTTTGGAAAGCGCTGGCATAATTACAAAAATTTCGAATAGCGATTGGGGTTCATCTCTAGTTGTAATTCCAAAAACGGATGGAGGGGTTCGATTATGCATGGATTACAAGGTAGGAGTAAACAGATGTTTGGTAGGTGTACATTATCCAATTAGGAAAATCTAGTATATTTTCGACAGTCTTCGTAACGCAAAGTATTTTTGTCGACTTGACTTATTTAAAGCATATCTCCAACCACCAGTTGATGAACAATCGAGTATAGTCCTGCAGAATTTAATCAAATTATAGACCAGATGCTACGTGTAGTACCCAATGCGGAGTCTTATTTCAATGACATTAGTATACATGGTGAAACCATAGAAGAATGCAGATCAAATTTAAAATGTTGTTTGCAACAATGGGTATATGCACATGATCTCAGGTATTATACTAAAGGGTCCGCCAAATAATTTTTTTTTTAAATGCTATAAAACAAACTACTGAATATTTTCTAAAATTTCTTTTTTTATTTGAAAGTACAATCCTTCCGGTTAATAATGGAAAATAATTTCATTCAAATGGCTGCCTCGGCTGGCCATGCAGTAGCCTACACGATCGGTCCAATTTTTAAGTACATTATCGACTGTATGCAGCTGTATTTCACCAATGGCTTCACGAATATTGTCTTTTAAAGCGTCAATTGTCTCTGGCTTGTTGGCGTAACACTTATCTTTGACTGGGGTGCCGTCAAATAATAGTCCAACGGTGTCAAATCGCAGCTCCGAGGTGGTAATGCGATCTTCAAAAACAGGGCGCAAAACATCGAGTGTAGCTTCGGCTGTGTGGCACGTAGCGCCGTCCTGTTGCTAATATATTCCTCTTCAATTTTTGTGAACAAAAATTCGTTCAACATGGCCCGATAACGATCGCCATTGACTCTAACGGCCACTCCTTGCTCATTTGCGAAGAAAAATGGCCCAATTACGCCTCTGGACCAAAATCCGCACCAAACAGTGAATCGTCTTGGGTGTATCGGCTTTTCAATTTATGCGTGCGGGTTTTCTGTGCCGCAAATGCGACAATTTTGCTTGTTTACATACCCGCTAAGATCAAAATGAGCTTCATCTGAATAGATGATTTTTTTGTCCAAATCAGCATCTTCTGTAAGTCGATCGCAGGCCCACTTAGCGAAGCGAAAACGCATTGGACACAACCATATTCGTTCAGCGGAAGGATAAAACTAATTATCTGTCAAATCAGACATGAGCTAAGTGTTACCATTCGCGAAATAAGCACTAGTTGAAAAAAAAAACGTTAGATGGCGGACCCTATACTTTAATAAAATACTTTATTGAAATATTTCTTATTTTATTATTATTTTATTTATTTGTTTTTTAAATTAAGTTGTTTAAAAATCTAAATATCTTTTATACTATTATTTGTTTTTTAATAATATTTTGTTTTAAACACTGACACAAAGAGAAATGCTTTTATAAAATAGTGCTTAAGTTCATTCGTCAAATATTTGACAAATATGAACGTAGCTAAAGCTTTACACTGAAGTTGAGGGCGTCAATATCTAGGCGAATATAGTGGCCAATAGCTGCATGAAGCTGAATGGAACATACTCAAACAAATTTTAATTGAGGAATTAAGTTGATTCTACAGTGTCTTCCTGCAAGAAACTGTAGGCTTTTTCAAGTATTTTTATTTGAACCGGAAGGGGACAAAAGGTTGAAAAAAGGTAAAAAATTTAACTAAACGCTTAGGATAATAATTAAGATGGCAGCGAAGCACGCCGGGTTTTAGCTAGTGTAGATACATATAAAAATTAAAATGAAATATGTACGTATGTAAACGCAACTTTATTCTATTTCGACGGCTCCTTGGATGCACTATTCCGTTAATCAATTTTAGCGTCTTTCAAACGAAAGCGTGAAATAAAATGGGGAAAACCCGAATGACAAATAATTTACCGCACAGGTACATAAATGTAAATTTTGCATTGAGTAGTAGTAGATCTGTAGCTTAAAGTTAGTAAATAAAAGCTCACTTTAAGTTGGTTGTTTTTGTAATTAGCAACTCCTCCTAGAATGCGTAAAATCTAAATTATTAACTAACCTTTGTACGACGATTTAGTTACGAGTATACAGAATAGAAAGTCTATTCAGAATATCAAAGACCATATAAACTCGAGTTATTAACGAAAAAAGGTAAATAAATATTGAAATAAAAACAACATAACTTGTATTTGGTACAATTCTAATACGCGTGCTTATTATTAAATGACTTTTTAAGACTCTTGAAGTGGATCGAACATTGATATTAACAAAACAAACAAAAAAAAAACAAAAAAAAATTACTTCAATAATATTAAAATACATATATCGCACACTAAATCATGAACAGTCACAACTCGAAACTTATCCAAAATCGTTTTTTTTTTCATAAATCAATTCACAGATGAAATATCTAACGGCTACGAAAATTTCGTTTGCCTCACTATCTCCCTTACATGATTAAATGTTGTTATGATGTCTGTTTTTATGTTTCATGTGTCGCTTGTAAATTATCAACAAAAGAGTATTATTTTTAGTTGAGTAGTTTTCTTCCACCTAAATAGTATTATTTTGAGTTGTGTCACTATTAAAGAAAAAAGTCTTAAGTTCATCAAAACATATTTCCAGTTAAGGAGGCACAATTTGATGTATGTAATACCCACTATTCAGTGCAAAAAGTTAAACTAAATTTTCAGCTAAACAGTCACAACTCAAAATTGCCTCTTATTTGCAAAATTATTAATTATTATCAAATTTAAAAAAAAAGAATCAACAAGTAAAGTGTCTTCTAAGACGGTGTGTAATGAACTCAACTTGATTATAAAATTGCAACTTGATTATAAAAAAACAATTCTTTGTCTCTCCTGAACATTTACAAAGTTTGAGTTGGGACTGTTCATGAGTTAGTGTGCGATATGTATTTCATTTAATTGATAAGAAAAATTCCGTTTATCATTTAAGTATAATTTAAAATTATTTTTTCGCAAAGTTTTTAAAAACCTACCTTTTTATACATATATTTTAATTAATTTTAATTAATCTTGGGGGTCTGAAGCAATAAATGTAATGGAATGAAGCAGAAATAAGAACAAAAAAAACTTAAATTAAATAATTTTAATAGCAATTGAAATAATAATAATTGTAATCGCATTGTAAGAATCATTTTGTAAACTTTATCAAAATCTGCATTTACGAATTTCATTTAATAAATATTACATTCTTTTAAGTATCGCTAAACATCGATATCCGATGTTTATTCATTTTTATATTAAACTAAATGTATTAATTTTTATCCTAATTTTCTTATTAATTTGATTTAATTTTTATTTTAATTTAAAAGAATGCGATTTTACTTTTGTTGTTGTTTTTAGTTGGAAATGCTGCAAAACAAAGACGCGTGATTTTTGTTTAAACTAAATATTAAGTACCTTCACACATCTGTGCGTCAAAGTTAATCGTTGCAATTTTTTTTTCACACGTGCTTACAAGGTCCATAGTGTTTCTCGAATCGAATTTCTGCAAGCTTTCATATTGAAATTATTTATTAAATAATATTTAATTTATTTCAAATTGGGATTTTTTGTGTTTTACGATTAATGCCTCTTTTTTTGAGGTTAACTCTGGATCAAATAAGACGATCTGTTATGTTATACCGTTTTCAAGCATTTAGTTGATGAAATTGAATAATACAATAATACAATTTCGAATAGATGAAGTAAGGCGATGATCTAAGACACGCTATTAAAATTTTCAAGAATGGCTCTGAAACAAAAATTCCAGGTGATTTATTGGACAGCATAAAAACCTAATGCCAATGTAATGAAGTGTTTTTGGGTAAAAGTAAAAACATGCCTGGAGAAATAGATTAGGCTTCGGGGAACATATTGCAATTATTACAACGGAAATAATACTAATGGAACCAAATTTCTCTAACGTTTCTATATAATCCGGTAGAGAGTATGTCGTAATACATTAAAAGTACCAGAAAGAATAAAAAGTTCTAAGAAAAGTATTAATAATATAAGTTCCACTATCTTTAAGCTAAAAGTGCAAAACTTAGTAAATGCGAATCGTTTCGATACAATTTCATCTTTTTTAATGAATATATGTGTACAGTTTTCTTTTATTTGATGGCGTATTTATATCGGGTGGGCCATCTATCAATTTAAATTTGAACCAGCGGTTATTTCGAATCTGGCAATACTTATGTCATTCTATTTAATTGCAAAATTCAGTATATTATCTCCACTAAACGAAATGAAGCGATTTACGCTTGAACAACTTTGGGATTTATTGAAAATTTATTTCCAGAACAAACACAAATAAATCATCTTTTCGGATAAAGCTTATTTTCATCTTGGTGGGTACGTTAATAAGCAAAATTGCCGTATTTGGGTCTTATAAAACCCAAACGTGGTCTTACAGAGGCCAATGCAACCATTACGAAGGACTGTTGGGTGCGCATGTCGAGCGTTAGCATCATTGAGGCCATATTTCTTTGAAAATCAGGACGGCGTAACCATTACGGTCAATGGAGACACCTGTTGCACCATGATAACCGATTTTTTTGTGCCCGCTCTTCATAATGTTTATGTAAATGATGTTAGGTTTCAATAGGAAATTGCAACTTGCCACACATCTCATGCCACAATCGATTTATTGCGTCAAATGTTTGATAGCCGGCTATTAGCCGAAATGGTGATGTCAGTTGGCCGCAAAGAAGCTGCGAATTGACTTCGTTGGAATGTTTTCTGTGCGGCGCCGTTAAAAACAAGTGTCATGCCGACAAACCAGAGACAATTCAGCATTTTAAGGCCAACATTTCTGATGACATTGCTGAGATACGACCCCATACACGCGAAAATTGGTCCGATCGAATGGAGTACTGTGAGGCTAGTCGCGGCAGCCATATGAATGACATAATATTTCATGAGATTTTTGATATATTATTAGCTTTCACAGCTTTAAGAATAATTAATACTTTCGACACATTGCATGTCGATTTTCTTCCAACACCCTTAACTGTCCAACAAGGTACCCGGGTACCTTTATGCATTTCTATGATAAAAGGCTAGTGTCACATATTATATCTCTGCGTTATTATAAATTTTATTGGCAAAAGATAATAAAAAGTAATTTACACACATGAATATCAAATTATTGTGTGAGAATTGCCATAAAGTTTTTACACTCGACGGGTTTGCGTTTTCCACCACTATAATGACGCGAAACATGCTTTAAAACTTGTCAAAGAATGATTGGCTAATTCAAAAGTAGGAGTTCGAGGGTAGCAGCTCAATCGCTTGACCTTAAGCCTATTTAAAGTCTATAGAAAACATCATTGATCGCAAGCAAAAAAAAGGATTCTAAGAAGCACAAACCCCATTTTTAAAACTCAAATTGAGGCATTTATCGGTGCAATGCCTCACAGATATGCTGGCACTATTAAAAATAAAGGTTACGCTACAACTAATTATTTTATGTTAAGTTCTTTGATAGAAATACAAAAGTTGCTTCACTTTTGACCAGGCAAAAAATCGTTTAGAAATATAAATGATAAAATATTTTATTTTTTATTTTTTATTTTTTATTTTTATGAATAGATTACTAATATAAAAAAACAGATAAATTTTCCGTCTAAGTTGTTTCTAAGACATTATATTGGCCAAAACGTCGCTGTGTAACATCAGTTGCTTTACTTATGTCCACCAGTGTATGTACATAAGTATGTGTGTATATAAATAATCTGCGAGTACTACCTTTAACGGTTTCTTTACAGTCTTACCTCTTATATTTATAGATCTTGTCTTGTTTTTTATTTTCAAGTCACATTAAATGCTTTTGCATTTTGTCAACTCTTAATTGGATGTTTTTTCAAGTCCTTAAGAGGTTAATCAAAATAAAAAAATAAAAATTAAAAAAATTAACTACAAATCAATCACAAGCAGATGCTTTATGATGATTTAAAAGGCGTTTAGAACTTTCCTACAATTCCGGATAATTTTTTTGTACTGTTCTTTGCAAACTGTGAGTAGTACTGCTTTTTGACTTTAAGTATTTTGTGATAAGACGTCGTGATACATTTCGCCACGGTTCTTAAAGAAAGCAGTGATAGAACGTTCGCCGACACATGCCTTGTAGTATCCGAAAAAATCTATGACATTCTTCAAGCGTTTGCTAAAGAGAAACAAAATAGGTACCTATACATTTGACAGTTACTTTGTTTTTTATGTTATATTTTATCACTTGATTTAATATTTTTTAATTTAAGTTTACGAGTACGTTTTGTTTATTGTTTAATTAATCCTTCATAGGCTATAAGTTGCATAAAACTGTTGACTTTTTTCATACTTTATTTGCACTTTTTATGAAATATTTTTTAAATCATTAAAATCAATTCAAACAATAATTGTCTCTTTATTTCGATAGCAGATGATACGAATATGTGCAATCCCTTTGAACACAATAACTGGAAGAAATTTCGTAAAATTATTCAATGCACGCGTGCATATTATAGCATGCGGGTTAGAAATATCGCATTTGTTTCAAAACAAAAACCCGAAAAATCAAATGGTTCATCCATCTACTAGCCAGGCAGCTAAACAGCCATGTACCTGGTTTATTATCGTTGGCCAAATGAATAATAATAATTTTATAACCGATATTTCTATTAATAATAATTCAAAAAGTGATCAGTTGGTTGATCAGTTGATCAGTTTTCTTTTGTTGTTTTTTGATCACAGACACACACAAATTTTTCTTTTTCTTTTTTCTAGCAATTTCGTTTTTGTTCACAATAATTTCGGCAACGTTCCGTCTTTATGCTTTTAATTGATTTCAGTTTGAATATGATTCCGTTTTGATGGCAAAGAAAAGGAATCCGTATTCGAAAGCGCGTTCTATTACGTGTTTTTTATGTGTCGTCTCTATATCTGCTTCTTTACATTAACGACGAGAATGTGACATTGGCATTTTTCATTTTTTTTTTTTTTTTTTTATTAAACATTCATGTTAACATACACACATACACACACATATAAATATGCACATATACACAAAACAACCAATATTTTTATTGTACCTTAACCTCAGCCATGAAAATTGTTAACCACGTTTTTTTAGCAATAAGTGAAAACGAATTGAAAAAAAGATACGCACTCTACTTGCTAAACCTACCTCCCTTGCCACCCCTTACACATAAAGACACAGATACATAAACACACAAACACACAAACACACAAACGCACACACGCACACACAACTCAATTCAATCGAACCGAGTGTAGATTAGAAATTTAAGAAGAAAATAAAGTAAAAGGGTTACTTTTTGTTGTTGTTCATGTTGTTCACTCGTCATCATAGTATATATTCCATCTCAGGGTGAAAATTTGTCGTCTTTTATTTGTGACCGTGTCTTCTTCTTCTGCTGCTCCTTTGTCGTATTGTTCAAGTATTTTCGGTTGTTGTTTTTCATCATGTCTATGTGTGAATAGTAATACTCGTATATCATAAATAAAAAACGAAATGAAAAACCAATTGAAACGAAAACAGAAATATTTTTTGGCATCCTTTGCTGTTCTCTTCTCTAAATAAATATCAATTGCAGCAACAGCAAATAATCGAAAGCTAAAGATGAAAACAAAAATGGGCGAAATAGTTGTTGCTTTTGTTCTTGGGATAAATTCAAAGAAGAATAAGAAGTAAAATCACATGCAAACTACTGATTCGAGATAAACAGCTGTTCGTTTAATTGTCTCTTCTTTCCTATTCAAATACCTACTCGTCTATATTGTCTATATTGTTGTTGTTATTGTAGAATACAAAATCTACTCTGATATGTTTTAGAGAGGAATTATTAAATCGATTTCTATTCTATTGTATTTTTCTAATACAACAAGAATATGTAGGTATTTTTCGTTTTTTTTAGCAAAATCAAATTACGGGGTTTCTCAGTAAATAAACAAAAGCAGCTGAGGAGAAAAATTATTCTCTATAAGAATCAATTTATTTTGTCGTTTTTTATTGTTCCTTTCGCATACTCTGACAACTATTATCTGCTATTCATAAAACAATCCCATTTATTTGTCAAAGAGAATGACAGCACAAATGTAAGACAGTAGAGGCGTTTGGTATCATTGGCTCCTCCCCCCGTTAATTATGTTTTGGGAATCAAATTGGACCGATTAAATACCAATGCGCAAGCGTTTGTTGTTCTGCCATACAAAGTGTACGAGAACTGTTTGATTGACTTTTCTCTAAAAACATGAAACTAAAAAGAGACAGAGCACATATACAGCAACCACATAATTAGTTGTCTCTTTCTTGAACATTGCCAACAATTATGGTGGTGGCGACTGACTGAAACAGTGACGCTATTATTGATGTCGTTATCTCGACTGAGAATCTCTTCGGAAAAGACAACAAACATACACGCCCAAATATTTACATAGAGAGAGCCATAGAAAGCAAGTCTGTCAAATATGAAGAAGAGCACAAGCAACAAAGTTGAAAATGAAAAAGGTGGTTGCTGGTTGAATGTGCGAATGAATGAGTAATGGAATACCTCGTGCCTGTTGGGTAAGTGCGAGTGCATATAAATGAATATGTATGTATATGGCGTTTTCCTTTCTACTCAATCAGCGAACTAAGGGAAAAACTACCCAAATCATTCGAACATAATATTGCCGTTTAAACATCGAGTAACGAGCGAACGAGTGAGCGGTGTACACTTGAGCACGGCCTGTACAATATTTGTTAGTCAGCCAAATAGTACGACAGCGTTCCCCTCTGTAAACAGTCGAATTCAAGAGCTCAGGCCAAAGAGTACTCGAGCGCATTATTGAAACACAAATTATCATCATTATTATTCTTATTAATAACTGTTTATCATTCTAATAATAAATAATTATATTTATTGTGTGCCATTTAATAAATAATAAAAAAAAAAATAAAATAAAAATAAAAAAATACATACAAATTCAGTTCAGTCAGTTCGGTCTTATTGAAAGAAACAACATAAACCGTCTTTTAAAAAGTGTTTTTTTGCTTTTTTGCTTTTTTGCTTTTTTGTTAAATATTTTCTTTTTAAATAAAAAGTAAATAATCGTTATACTACACACATATGTATGCTACCACTACTACACTTGGTCATATTTGTATGTAGAGAGAAGTGTACATACATAAATAGAACAACATCATAACATATTTTATTTTGTGAAAATATTTGAATAAAAAATCAACGTGATAATCTAAAACAAAAACAACAACAAAAACAAAAACAAACAACAACAAAAATCGAATTTATAAATGAGCATAAAAAAAAAACATCAACGTCATCATCATCATTATTATTGTTAATCAGCATTGCGATAAAAATAACAAAGTGACGAAGAAGAAGAAGAAGAAAAAGAAGAAGAGAAAACACTTTCCAATAGTGGCAAAATCAAAGTGATATATAATAATAAAAATAAAAAAAAATAAATAAATATTTTTAAATACCTACTAAATTGAATTATTAAAACGATTAAAATGATGAAAGGAAACGAGTTTGTAATACTTTACCAATAATATAGCAAAAGATCGAAATAAATAAATGTTATCAATAAAATTAAATAAAATTAAAAAAAAACAAAACAAAACAAACCAAAACAAAAAATAAAAGAGAACAGAACAGAAAAAAATTAATTATAGCTTAGCTCAGTTAGTAAGCTTAGTTCTAGTAAGGAATCGTTTTTGTTGAATTTTTCTTTTCGAATAAAATTTTTTCGGCATAACGGTTATAAAAAAATCGGCATCATAACGGCTCAACTTTTAAATAGTTTCCTTAAGGGATCGCCCCATCAGACGACGATCGATATAATGCAAAAGTTATACTCGGAGACGCCGACCAGCGGACCCGTGAGCATGACTAGCCAATCGTCGGGCTCTGGTGCGGCAGGTGGTGGAGGAGGCAATAATTCTGGTGGCGGGGGTGGTGGTGGCGGCAACAACAACTCGTCAAATAATACAAACGTTCAAAATCCCAACAGTAGCATTGCCAACGGTACCAACGGAGGCAATATGAGCCCGTTGGCTCGAGCACCCTACACTATGAATGCCATGAGCATGCCAGTTGGTGGTGGTATGTCGTCTGTTTCGCCCCAGACAGCAGCAACTTTTGGTTCCAGCGTTTTAGATTCGGCTGCAGCCGTAGCCAGTATGGGTGGATCAATGGGAGCTGCAGCTGCAATGAATTCTATGGCTCAGAACTGTATGACGCCAAGCAGCATGAGTTATGCCTCTATGGGCTCACCACTTGGACAAATGGGCAATTGCATGGGCGGCGGAATGTCTACTATGGCCGCAATGGGTGGTTATTCCTCAATGGCAGCGGCTGCTAGTGCACGCGATTTGGATGCTGGCTCACCAAATTCTCTCAACCGATCTCGTGTAGAAAAGCCAACAACCTACCGACGGAGCTACACGCATGCCAAGCCACCATATTCATATATCTCCTTAATCACTATGGCCATACAAAATAATCCAACTCGTATGCTAACACTCTCCGAAATTTATCAGTTTATTATGGATCTGTTTCCCTTTTACCGACAAAACCAGCAAAGATGGCAAAACTCCATTAGACATTCACTGTCGTTCAACGATTGTTTCGTTAAGATTCCCCGGACTCCTGACAAGCCTGGCAAAGGATCGTTCTGGACTCTACACCCAGATTCGGGAAATATGTTTGAAAACGGTTGTTATTTAAGGCGGCAAAAACGTTTCAAAGACGAAAAAAAGGAGGCCATCAGACAATTGCATAAATCACCATCACACAGTAGTTTAGAAGCCACCTCTCCAGGCAAAAAAGATCATGATGACTCTCATCACATGCATCACCATCATCATCATAGCAGACTTGATCATCACCAGTCGCATCATCACCACAAAGATGGTGGCTTAAGTGGTGCACTGGGATCTGCTCACAGCAAGGATGCAGAAGCCTTAGCAATGTTGCACGCCAATGCAGAACTTGCATGCTTAGGTCAACAGGCTCAGCACGCACCAGCCCATCACCAACACCACCATCAGCTGCAACAGGAGGAACTCTCGAGCATAACAAGTATGGTTAATCGATGTCATCCGTCTTTGATTAGTGATTATCATTCGTCAATGCATCATTTGAAACAGGAACCCTCTGGCTATGCCCCACCCAGCCATCCGTTCTCGATCAATCGACTATTACCCACAGAATCGAAAGCCGATATTAAGATGTACGACATGAGTCAGTACGCCGGCTATAACGCTCTCAGTCCTTTAACCAATTCACATGCTGCCTTGGGTCAAGAATCGTACTATCAGAGTTTGGGTTACCACGCACCAACCGGCACGACCAGTTTGTGACATCATCAGTATCCTTTGGCTTAAGGAAGAGCAGAACAGATGCTGCGTAATAGTGGTAATTTGAATACGAATTCGGCAGCCAACACGATGCTCAGCACAACAAGTTCGTGTAACACAAACAGCAGCATCTTTTCTGGAGCAAACAATAGCAACAACAACAATTTGCAGCAAAACCAAAATGAACCCACGCCACCATCCTCATCTTCATCATCGTCACAGCAACACCATCAGCAGCAGCAGCAGCAGCAGCACCACCACCACCTCCACCACCAACAGCACCAACAACAACAACAGCATCAGCTACTGCAAAACTCCCAGCAATCGTCCTCAATAGGCCCAACTTCTCCATCATCACCATCAGCTGCAGTTAATTTTTATAATCAAAAACTGAAAGCGGCCGCTTACTTGAACAGTAAAATGGCTGCCGCAGCCCACCACCACCATCATCATCATCATCATCACCATCAAACCCTCTTACAAAGCCAACTGACACCTAGTGATTTGCACGAGGATTCTTCCAATATCACCAGTGATCTTAACGATGATCACCTGCAACAAGTCCACCAGCAACAGCAGCAGCTTTACAACAATTATCAACAATATGCAGCTGCTGCCTCCACCTATCGCAACTGGAATCATACCCTTAGCCTTAATGGTGCAGCAGCATTACAAAATCTTCTATAGCACCAGCGTTCCAATGATTAATTTCACACACCATCCACGATGATTTGCTCTAACCATCAAGTGCCACACACTCGCATTCACTCGAAACAAACATTTTTCCATTGTCCCTCATCAAACAAATAACATTTCTGTCTGTCTATCTGTCTGTCTGCCTATATTCACTTATACATTTTAATTAACGCCTGCCAACATTACTCGTCCCGCAGAGTGGTGGCACAGAGTTCGCTTTTAGCACCTTTTGTCGGCAATACATCCTTCCATAAAAAGACTGGACGAAATCTGCCTGTCTGGTTAACACTGGTTGACACCTTCATGCCTGACTCTTTTCAAAGCGGTCCTAAAAGATAAAGAAAAATCTCATATTTTGCTGCAACAATACAAAATTAAGTTAAAAAATAAAAATAAAAACAAAATCGTGTAAATAGTTAGTATTTTAGACTTTTTTATTTTCATTTTCATTTTCATTTTCATTTCAATTTTTATTTTCAATTTTTCAATTTTTCATTTTCATTTATTCTTTTCTCTGAACTACAATTATTCCATTTATTTTTAATTTTTATATTATTATTAAATATTATTATTTTTTAATATTAAACTTGTTATTAATGTTCGATTTTTTTTATTATGATTATTACCAATTGTCATTATTAAGTAAAAACAAAAATATTTTGGAAAAAAAGTCTTTCGGTTGGACTTTTTAAAGCAGCAATCAAAAGTGATGTAGTTTTTAAGAATTTTTTATAACAAAAAATTATATTTTAATAAAAAATTTATTGAAAAATATAGAAAAAAGATGAACAGAGTAAATAAAATAATTTGATATATAAAAGGAAAAACCTTAAACAAATAACAGATGTTAGCCGTGCCATGAATGAGTTTTTTTCCTTTTTTTATTATTAATTTGTTTCTATCCTAACCTATACTTGAATAGACAAAAAAGTGCAATTTTCAATTCATCTCAAATAAAAGTATTTTCTCCTTTTTTATGATTTTACATTTTTATTCGTTCTTATACGAGTACATATATATTATTTTGTTTTTAACTCTAAGCAGAGAAAAATTTGTATAAATTTTATTGTAAAAATATATAAATAATATATAAAACAAAGTCTTACACTGAAAGAAATTTAGGTGTAATTTTTTTAATCATTAACATCAACTGTATATTTTCTTAATATTTAAGCTTAAAAACATAAAATTACAGAATAAAATGCCGAGAAAAGAAATCAACAAACAACAGAAACAAAGACAAAATATATTTGGAATTTCAAATAATTATTAGGATTGCAGATTATGAAAAAGTGTATGAAAATGATCAATTTATTATTATTGTTTAATAGATTTTAATTCAACATACATTCTTTCAAAAATCCGCATACAAAAAAACAAAACAACACGAAACAAAACAAAACAAGAAAACAATCTAAAGAGAAAATAAATAAATAAATAAATAATACAATTTAAAGCTAAGCTCTAAAATATGAAAATCGAAAATCCTACAATTAAAAATGGAAATTTAAAATAAATCTGTTAATATTTGTATTTAAATAAATCCATATTCAATTTAGCATAAAGAAAAACTAATTAAATTTAGTTAAAATTTAATAAAAAAACACATGAAAGAAAATGAATTCTTCTTTATAAAAAAAAAAAAAATTAATATTTTTTGATTGTTTGCTTTGCCGGATCATTCTGGATTATTTAGGATATTTATTGTAGGAATAGGCCGCCACAACAACTGACAACTGACAACTGACAACTAACAACTGACCTGTAACAACAGCTTTTACCTTAAATGCTACGCAGCCAACATACTCGTACATATGAATGAATACTATTTTCATTGAATTATTGAATAATTTATTAAATGTTTTATTGATTTATTTTGATGATGAGAACGCAGCAGAGCAATAGTAACCTGATAACCTATCAATTGTTAAACAAAACAATCTTCTCCTTTTTTTGTCCAAAGATAAGAAAAATTTAAAAACTAGAAATAAATTGCATTCAAGTTAAAATACCGAACCTTCCTCAAATTGTTTGTGACGGGCTAACTGCAGTTGCAATGCAATACAAAATACCTACAAAACGAAAAAGAGTTCGAAAAAGAATTCGATTGTTAGTTATTCTTATCGAAATTTCAATCATAAAAGCAAAATAAAAAATAAAACATTTTTATCTGCTCGACAAGAAAAAGTACAAATAAAGCAAAACACGAGCACTTCATACCTCATGCAGATGATCTGATAATATTGATTCGATAGCGACTAAAGTGACGATAGTGCATCGTAGTGAGTGGCCCAGAGTTGTTAATGGTTTCGGTTTCAGTTTCGGTTTCGCTGATTGTTGTTCTCGTTATCATATTAACCATATCACCATATCGTATCGTTTTGTATCGAAGTACTTAAAGGCTTTTTTAGTCACCATTTTGTCATTAACTTTTAAGTATAAATTATTATGACAATAGGATTGCGCTGTTGTCGTTATTTCACTTCTAAAGATAAAGTTTAAGTCTTTTTTTTTATTTAATTCAAATTAACTTCGTTGTAGTTTTTTTAATGCCACTGATAAAATACGAAATGAATTGCCGTTTGTTGTCTTCTTTTATTTAACAAGCTGTTGTCATTTCAATTAACATTTACAGCGTCGTAAATCCTATATACATATTTTACATGTTACAGAAAGAAAAAAAAACAAAAACAAAAACAAAAACAAAACAACTTTGAAAAGTTATCCATCCATACACATCAATGTGATGAGAATGTTTATGGGACCGGTCATGGGACACACCCAATAAATATTTTATAATAAAAACTAAGGGTTCGAATTAAGATAATGCAATACAATAGTTATTGTTGAAACTCATTATTGTCAACCAGTAACATAATTACAATCACATTTAAAAAAAAAGTTCATTGAATTAAAATCGAAAACATCGATGCATTTGCTCCGAGTAGTTGTCTTTTCAACTCCAAATGTGTTGAATATTGATTTTTGAGATGAATTAAAGGAAAAGAATTTCTTTTTAAAATTTAAGATTCAAGTTTTTCGTTTTTTTTTTTTTTTTTAAGAAAAAAATCGACTTTTTGTTGCAGAAAATGGAAGCCAATAATATAATGGAATAGAATTGTATGTCCTCTGTCGAAATCTCTTTTTTCTGTCTTTTATGTTGTTGTGTTGTCAATTGCGTCTATCACTTTAAATGCGTATATCTATACATACATACTTACATGCTAGTACATACATACACATAATAAAAAAATATATATATACACAGTACGTGTGTGTGTATCTGAATAAATATATTCGCTAAGAGGATGCCATGCTGCCATTTTGCAAAGGCTTTGTTATTTCGGTATGGATTGGGTGGTTCACTGGATGGTATTGTTTTTGCCTCGCACCTTACGAATGACTTACACAGTATCTCCCCTTCAAATGCTTGACATGCGCTTTAGAATGCTGAAAACGTAACTCACTCATAATCATCATCACCGTACACCCTGTACACCATATAACGTATGTGTAATATTTTCTACAGTGATGGGCAAATATGTATCTAAATATTATTTTTCCAGCTCTTGTTTCATTATCCACAATGACTTTCGTATAATATAACATATATACTTTCCTTTTTTCTAAATTTTATTTATTAATTCGTCTTGTTCATTTTGGAAAATGAAGAAAGAAAGACCCCAACTCTTATTTTTTTTAAATTGAGTTCTTTAGTGATACACCTGGTCACAAAAATTTATTGCAATAGCATCAGAAATAGCGGTTTTGTAAGCAGTTGTACAAAAAGCCCTAACTCGTATGATAAGGAGGTTGTAACCTAAACACCAAATATGTGTTTGATTTTCATTAAAACCCGCATTTACATGTTACATGTTGAGAATTAGAGTTTCTATGTTGTTATGTGTTTAACTACTCCTGTAATATTTAATTGAAATTATTTGATGTGAGCAACGATATATGTATATATTGCATATATATTTCATTCTTATAAAATAACAAAACGTTTTAAGAATCGCTTAGAAAATATTTAAATTAATCGGTTTTAGAAATAAGCACCCGTGAACTAAATGTTTTATTAAAAAAGAAACAACATCCAAGACATCTGTTCTTTTGACAGATTGTAAATGTTCCGCAATAGATAGATGGATTGATTGAATAAAAATGTCAGTGTTGTCATATGGCGACGCTAAAAGACTTATAAGAGCAAGTTAAAAATGGCACGAATATATTAAGAACAGGTATGTATGCAAAATGGCAATAAAAAAAGTTCAGAATGACGCAAAAAAGTCATAAAATACAATTGAAAAATAGAGATTTATTGCAATTATATTTTATGAAATTTTGGTTGCACAGTATGATTTTTGTTTTTGTTTTTTTGTTTTTTTTCTAATATTAAACAGTTGAGTTAGTATGGCATTAAGTGGCATATACCGTTTTTAACTTACCATATTATATATAATCTTTTACGACCCTCTTTAATTTGGTAGAAGTCTATTGTATGCACTTATATTGTATGCCTATGCGTATATAGTATCTGTGAGCAGATCTACCGAAGAGGAAAATACATCATACCTATGTTCCTTTAAGAAATCATTTAATATAAGAAAGAAGAAATCATATGTTATAATAAATAAAAATGTTGAGTAGTTGAGAAATTTTCCTTCCTATTCATTAGTTACGAATCTTTATTCATTAAGGAAAACAATGTTTTCTCACTTCGAAAAGATGAAATGAAAAATTACTAATGAGGTTTACGTTATTGAATTTATTCAAAGAAAAAGTTCTTCAAACTTTGAACTTAACTTAAGTAAAAATACAAAGATTGTTGAAAAACTCTGATCCATACGAATACTTCTTAACTTATTTTAGTTGCAATTGAAAAAGTTGTTGCAATTCTGACCATCACTACTAAGAGCAGATTTTTATTTTTTTTTTGCCATTAATAGGTATACCGAGCCACACATGACTTAAGTGTGTTTCGTATCTATAAAATCACTCGTCGAAAAATATATGTACTTGTAGTAAATGGATGAGGTATGTGCTCGTATATGGTATATCTTTTTTGAAATTGTTTTATAAATGAATCATACTGAAGCCCATTTTGTTTCTTTTTTCCAGAGTTATAGCAGAAGTTAGCTCAATTACGTATGCGTATAAATACGGACTTAATTCTAATAGAATATTATTAATAATCGAACTGAAATCGGGTTAATATTTATGTACCATATGAACATATGTACGTATTGATAGATTGTTTGATTTTAGGCGATATTATAAATATGAAACACGTTTTATAATGGAGCACAAGCAAGTACTTGGATGAGACATATGATTTATGTGTGTACAGATGTGTATGTTCACATACAGACATACATTTATACATATACTACGTATATATTTTGTAAAATGAAAAATCCTTATTAGGCTGGTGTAGTCATTTACACATTTCATATGCACGAAAATACATATGTATTATGCACATAAATATTGTTAAGTACGTATTAGATATAAATATACATACATATACATAAACAAATGAACATATACATAAAACATACAGTACATTCTTTAAACATTTATACTTTTTATACTTTTTAATTTAAACATTTTATACTTTATTTTTATACATTTTATAATTTTTTAAGAGTGTATTTAACGCTTTACAAAATCCATAAGAAAAGAGCAACTAAAGTTATACAAGAAAAACGGAATTTACTCCAGTTTTTACGCGTCAAAAAAAAAAAAAAAAAAAAAAAAATTACAAGAAAAAACTATGCTGCAAAATAGAATGAAATAGAAATAACTGGAAAGTGATAATATATGTTTTTAAAGGTGGTGTAAAACAGGAAAGAAATCATATTTTGGAATTTTCGTAACACCTTGAAAATTTTGAGTTACGGGTAATAAACCGATTTTTCATAACCATTTACGAGTGTTGTTGTAAGAATTTTGTTGTTGTTTTTTTTAAATGAATTTTGAAAAGCGTTAAATACACTCTTAAAAAACGTATAAAATATATATTAAATTCACCGTATTTGAAAAGGCTGAAATAAAGACTTAATTTAGATAATAATGTTGTACAGTTTCTTTTGATGCTCACAGTACATATGTATGTATGTAATATATATCGGAATAATTTTATTTATTTTTGCTTTTTATCCACTTCTATTAATTGAAATATTATTCGAATTTAATTTGTATTGCGACAATAATCGGCATGAAAAGAATATTTAGTTTAATTACAAAAGCATCATGCCGTACATACGAGTATCCATTCACGTTTTCCGACAGTTTGAATATTATTTTAATTTATATCTTAAATTAAATTTTAAATAATACAACAGACAGGCATCCCTCGAATAGCACGTTACTTGAATTACACGAAGTCACATACAAAACGGTTAAACATTGTGACAACCCTCGATTAATACGGAATTAGAATTACACAAAATAATAGTATTCAACTTTAATTAAATTTATTAAATTGAATGAATTCTACTTTTTGAAAGTATAAATGTTTTATTAGTATGAAATTTGTCTATTTTTCAAAGTAATTTGCGTTTAATTTTATAATTAACACATTTACTTCTTGAGCTTTTTTCTTTAATATTTGTTCTTTGTGACGACAAAATAAATTTCAGTGCTGAAAATGCACCCTCAACACTTACTTGCGTACCAGGTACTGCGAATATAATATGAGCCGCTTGATCCAAAAAAGTGCCGTTCCCGTTTTAAAATAGTAAAATGCTATTTTTCCAGTCTTGGATATTTTTCACATACGAGTACATATTGAAAATATATTTAAACATGCTATCAATAGAACCGGTGAAATTTAGCACATCTGCATCGTCTGTTAAAGTACAAGATCTTGATTGCCTATAAAACTCTTTTCCCTTTCAACTTGTATACTTTTGAACAGATAGAGGTCATTTCCCTTCTTATTCTATGTTATCGCTACTCTTATTTTTACTATGCTAATCGATAGCATACCGTGTAGATTTACTTACTAAACACATCTTCAGCAAATGTCGATTTACTAAGCTGCATACATGTAACATTTTCTAAGCGAAATTTTCATCAACGATTATGAAGATATACGTACCAGTATGTAGAGGTAACGCAGCTAGTAAGAAAGAGCAAAAAAGAATTTTTAACATGAGATATATTTGTCATTAAAATTAGTGGATTTTTTATTTATTTATTTTTTATTTCCTAAGTTATAAAATAATTCCTAGAATATACGTTTTACATTATAAGCATTTTAATGAAAACCATGTATGTTGAAAGTGAAACAACCCATTAAGGCAGGTGAAATCACCCATAAACTGGTCGTCGGGCAGATGAAATGTTCGGATATATGACTTTGTGCTTTTAGTTTTTCGTAAATCCACGCGTAGCATTCATGCAGAAATAACAAT
Source organism: Wohlfahrtia magnifica (assembly GCA_023159175.1). NCBI lineage: Eukaryota > Metazoa > Arthropoda > Insecta > Diptera > Sarcophagidae > Wohlfahrtia > Wohlfahrtia magnifica. The sequence goes on from JAKWBJ010000057.1 coordinate 431,745, forward strand.
CATGTTCGTGATTTTGTGGTTCACTCCATATTATTGGTTTCATAAATGGCGTGCTCATAATACTTGTGCAACATATTTTGGCAGCCAATATTTGTTTCTTTCATCGATAGGCAATCCAATGTAATGTTTATAAGCATTCATAATTTGCGAAGTTATTGTGTGGCGGTGTGGTTTTAAAGTAAATTCCACACAGATGTATCAAAACAAATCTGGGGAATTTTTGCAAGTCGAATACATTGATCATCATTGTAAATAAGCTACTCTATGTATAAATTTTGTAAAATAAGATAAAATAAAATATAAGACAGAAATAGTCCTTAGATTACTTTTCAATATTAACTTTTGCTTTTGATAAAATCAAATATCGCATAGGATTTGTCTTTTTGGCTTAGCACACAAGTGTTAAAAGATAAAAAAATTGTGTCATCTTTCTTAAAAGTGCATTTTCTACTGGATTTTTTACCACAATAATAAAAAATCGTATTTTTAGAATATTTTTGACTTACCATAACCATAAAAAATAAACCCATTACTTTTGTTGAGGTTAGACACCTACCTGTATGGGTTATTTTACTTTCAACATACCTGGTTTGCATTAAAATGCGTAAAATATAAAATTTATATTCTAGGAATTATTTTTTGTATAAGTTCGTTAATTTTTGTTATTTAATTTGAAATAAAGTCAGCAATAGCCAACCGGTTTTCTCGATTTATAGTTATTTTGTTCTCAACAATTTAAGCCTTAATTTAAGTGCTTAATATATGGCAATTTTCATTCTAACAAATTTTTTATGATTTTTTTTTCGGAACTAAGGTATGCATAACTCTGAAACTGTTGCATATACAAAAATATGTTATTCAGGTGATTTATAGGAAATTTTGTTCCTAAATATTTGGCAATAATTGGTTTGAAATCGGTCAAGTCAATCGGTTTTCAAGTTAAGATGAAATATATTGACATAAATTCTATATTATGGACGAAAAATTTGCCACGCCCATAAAAGAGATTTGAGCCCAATAGAAAAAAGTAGCTGAAAACGGATTTGAGTTCGACGCATCAAAATCAATATATTCCGTATAGTTTTATTAAAGACCAGATAATTTGTTGTTTTTTGTAGACCAGTGTAATCGGTATATTATTGTTTTATATACAAACGTAACATAAAAGTTTCGCAAAATAAGGCAGAATTTTTTATAAGGACTTGTTGTTACACTAAACAACATAATATTGCCATTATAATGGTTTACTGATGTAGCAATAATAACTCCCACAACATTACATGGACGAACAGGGGAAAGTGACTTGCAGTTCAACGCCGCGCCAGAACAACAACTGCAATCGAGAAGTCTTCAATAGTAGTAATACTCGTAACCAGTTACTGGCCAATGTTAAGAGGTGATACAGATGTAGGAAAATTTGTTCTTTTTCCATTGTTTTGGCCTGGAACTGAACCGAGGACACTCACCTAATATATGTATGCTGGTCCCACAAACTCGCTCAAAGGGGATTTCTGAAAAAAGTTCGAATGGAAATGTAAAAAATTAATTTTGAGGGACATATTTTTACCCACCCTTCCGAAAATCTTCAGTAAATCAATTATAAATACATATGTAAGTATGTATGTTTTCAAATTTATAGTTTTTTTAATTTCCTAAAAATTTTCTAACAGCAAGTATTACACAAATCCAAGTAGACCGTCCATCGCCGGCCAAGTGACTCTCAAATTTTAAATTGTTCAAAAGTGTCTTATTTGAGGACCTACAAATATTCCCAGTATTCATTTAGACTCGAAAAGATTCGAAAATAGAATGCGTAAGTATCTTCCCCAAATTCTTCACAGAAAACTTATCTATCATACATCTGTGACGTTTACGTGGACAAAGAAAAAGGGATAATTACCCGCCATAGGTTAATAAAAAATAAAAAAACAAAAGCAATTTTTGTAAACTTGTGTAATACAGGCCTCTTCTGAAATTTACGTGATATTAAATCGCGAACGATTTGAATATCTTTTAGTTGGTTTTTAGTTAAGTTCTAAATTTTGTTTTTATGTATTTTTCCATTAAATAGTTATACCTAAACATTGCATTCAGCTCTTTTTCTCTCAGAATTGTTATCTTTTCGCTGTTTCCAGATAGATCTCTTAAATGTTTAATATTTTCTTTTAAATCTGTAACTGTGTTCGTGAAATGATTGGCTTCCATATCCTAAACGTTCTCAATATTCGCAAATGACAGCTAAAGAAAGATGTGAAATCAAGGAGCCGTCTTCAAAAGAATACAAAATGTGTTTGTACTCGTAAAATTCAAAGTGTTTTTAAAAAACTGTTATTTTTTAATTGTTTTCCAATGAAATAATCAAATTTAGAACAAAAACGAATAAAGGACATATTAAATTATTCATTATTAACATATGCCATACAACACAGTGTTTGCACAAATAAACAAATCATTTGAAATCGACACTAAGTCACGTGATTTCAAAATTTTTTGTATACAGAATACCTTTTCGGTGATTTGAAATCACATCTACAAAAAGTGATTTTCAGAACATACCTGATTAATCACAAAAAGAAAATCTCTGATTCGATTGAGGTACAATAAAGCAATAATAATAAAGCAATAACATTATTAATGTCTTTTAAGTTATATCTCATGAGTTTTATACATACGTAGTTAATAAATAATTAATTTGATTGTTAATATTCATTTCAGTGCAAGTTAACCGTTTTCGGAAGCTTGGAAAATGTAAATTATGAAAAAACTCAATTCTGCTTTAGCTACAAAGAGTCTAAGATCTACTGTTCAACACTGCGGCGGACAAATTATGTTGTTGGTAAATGGTGTCGGTAGGTAAAATTTCACAGCCGAAATAATCAATCAGCCTATGTAGCTCGACATTTATTGAAAGAGGAATTTCTGTCAAGCGCCGAAAAGCTGTATGTGAACACTGGATATGCCTTTATGCATGGCATGAATCTCAAGCACTCTTCTCTGTTGGAAAGGTTATGACTGCTGTTTAACGTCAAATCATAGTTAGAGTATCCACTTCAATCTGCTGAACCTAAGGTTATTGAATACACAGCTACAGGAATAAAAAAAAACCAAGCCGTTATCACCTTAATTAAATGTTAACGGAATAATGGAAGAAGGTTTAACCAAAATTTACCAAACAACTTGCGTACTCGATGCATAATTACTTAATTTATGTTGTAAAGTTATGGAAAAACGTGTAAAGCATAGTTTAATGACGTCGTCCGCAGACTTTTATGAATTAAAGAATTTATGGTTTATATGTAGTTAGTAGATGGATCCAGCTAAGAAAAGTGTAAAAAGGTACTTTTTCAAAATTGAACGTCGTGAATATTAAAATCGGGCATAAACTATCAAAATAATGACATTTCTTCTGATATGACACATTCCATACATATTTTTGCATCATAAAGCTTGATTTTCTTTTTCTTTTCTTTGTTTGGCAACATTCATCATCCACTAAAATGTGTTGTACAAAAATACAGTCTCAATAGTGGGAATTTGATACTCTAATAAGGGGTAAGGGGTAAGGGGTAATTAAAATTGTTTTGTACAGTATTTATTCCTACGAAACACGTAGTTGTTACGGTATATCTTTGTGAACCGTATCTGTGTATTCCGTTGTTGTTTACGACCTCCTGCTACTTCTCTAACGATTTGCCAACGCTTTTTCACCAAAAATCCCGCGGTCCTTTTCATTGTCGAGCGAGGGAGCAGAAAAGATGGTAATTTGACGGATGCTGAGTGTTGAGATCTTGCATTACGATTTTGACGACTTAATGCAATTTAAGGCACCCAGACTCCAAATTTTTTTGGTAAAATCCATTGAATGATGATGATTAAGAATCGTTTTATGAAAGTAGATAATTTCTTCGGTCAAATCTTGTTTTCTACTTGTTTGCGACTTGTTTGCGACCGTCCTCCATCAAAAGTGCTCTTAAACGCTCTTCTTCAAATTCAGAATGTCGTCGACTTTAATGAGAATGACAGAATTAGCTAAAAACACTATGAACTTATTATTTAACCCAATAAATAAGATTATTTAAGGTGTTAAGATTTGTTTTGCAATTTGAAATTGGTAATATACTCGTAAGTACATGTAATGTATTTTACATTGTAGCAGCTCTCTCATAAAATTCTATCCTGTTGAGCAAATACTTCCTTAGTTTTAGTTGCATTTAGATAATGTTACTCGAACACTGTGCCATTCAAGCAATAAACGAGGATATTTGATTTATTAAGATTTACGAACAATTTTTTCTACTCGATCGTTAAAAATACTAAGAATTTATTGACAACTTTCTTAAAATAACATTTGATCTTTATTACGTGTTTCCTGCCTAAAATGAATGAATCACTTTTGAAATCTTCGATATCGAATGTGAAATTACGTACTGAATAGGCCGAAATATTAATAATTTGAGTCTCTGGCTCTGTCTATCCCGTATACTGGGAACGAGTGTGTGTGTTTTGCAATGGCGGTCGGCTGTTGGTCAAAGATAACAACAATTTATCTTCAAGTCATCAGCTTAAATTATTTTGTATGTCAGTGTTTGTCTGGTATTATCCATTTGTGACCCACCCCATTCAAAATTGTCTGTTTCGGCATGAAAATGAAAGAATTACAAATATAGGTACACACACATACACACAAATATATATGTATGTACATATGTATGTATTTATATAAATATAAAAACCTTTAAAAAACAAGAAAGTTAAGCAGAAACAACAATTTTTGCTCATTAAAATATAATGTGCTCCGTAAAATGGAATGTATTTGTTTGTGTTTGTGCTTGTGTTTGCGTTTAATTCTGTATCTGTGTGAGAATGTTGAGGTATAACATTTTTCGTAATTTCTGTGAAATGTTTACTTAAAAAATTCTGACGAACAAAATTTACCAGAACTTTTCTATACACATGCATGCGTTTCTCTTCAAACGTCTCCCATTCCAGTCTGCTTTATAAAACATCCATCCACATTGCCAACATTCATTTAATAATGGAGCAGTATCATCGGCTAAACGTAAAATAAAATGGAGAAACGAGATATAAAAGCAAACAAAAAAAATCATCTTTAAGCTGCAAGTTACCCAGAATCATAAGAGTAGAAAGAGAGAAAGAGAGCAAGACAGAAAGGGAGAAAGATAAAAAGAGAGGGAAGTAAAAGGAAAGAGAAAATAATAAAGTTTTTCTACATTTTGTTTCTAAAATTATATTATTTTTCTTTTTTTTACCGTTTTTCTAACCCTTCTTTTGTGTTAACTTTTAATTTTTCCTTTTTTTCCATTTTTGTTTTTCACATTTTTAATGGTATGACTTTTGTTAGTACTGCTTCCGGAAGCGTTCATGAGAAAAGTTTCCGCTTTCATAACCGAATTTTAATTAACTTTCGAAAACCTAATTACAAAGAATGTATTTTTATTATAATGAAATGAACGCCACTTCTATGTACATGTACGAGTATGTATATTACACAACCATTACTCAGAATATGTGAACATCCCAACGCTTTAGTCTTTTCAGTAATAATACTCACATTTTAACTGTTTGCTTGCTAGTTTACCCACTTCATTCCCCACGTTTCTCATTCATATAAACATCGCCACCACCTTTTCCTCTGTTTCGAACAGACATTCAAATTCTTTTTTTACGTAGTTTTCATTATAATTATTTTTATTTTCGTCATTATTATTATTTTATCTCAAGTAATTTGCCAAAAGGGGTTTTCCACGACTCCATTTGTACGTAGTATGTATGTACGTGCATACAGACATATGTACATGCAAACGTGTTCATACATACCGTGTACGACGAGTATCTATGGCTATAACGGACCAACTTATTCGCTTTCCGCTCTTGTATTTAAAAGAAGGACCACCCGTCTTCTCAAACTTGTACTCGGTTTTATATATTAAAACTTCTATTAGAAGTATTTTACAGAAGGATTGCGGTTAACACTACTAACACTTATGCACATAAAATTATTGAAACATATGCGTTCACACACGCATACATAGAGAAATACGCACAACATAAGCAATATGCGAAATTTTAATAAAGAAAATAATTGAATATGCAATTTCGAAAATGGCACATCTCGTATATTTTGGTAATTGCGTTTTTTCCCTGCACCTACAATTGCATTACAGCACCGCCTTTTTTGTTTAACGCGCAAAGCCGTTAAATTTGTCTTCTTTTTCCTTATCGAGCAGATATTGTATTGCTCACACCATATATACCGGCAGAATTTACAGTATTTTATGATGAAATACTGCAATGACCAACTACAATTGGAAAAGAGCTTCCTGAAGAAGACTTTTGATTAAAGTATATTATTTGTTTTTAATAGAAGCATTGCCTTTAATTTTTTGATACCCAAAATACAATTTTCTGCAAGTTAATATTGTTTTTTTTTTTCGTTTAGTTTTGTATACTCGATATCATATTTCATCATTCGAAAAGGGCACATCTCATTAATTTTAAATATATATAAACAAACATATATAATAAAGTCAATATACAAATAGTTCTGTAATTTTCGGTTAAAAATTAGCCCCCAAAATATAATCCATATTAAATATTTTGAACTATTGTACACCGCCTACGTGCTAAAGTTCTTACTTTTCCGCGGGGAAGTAAGAACTTTTGGTCATTCGTTAAAAGGCTTAAAAACAGAGCTAGTTTGGTTCTAGTACATATAAAGGATGACCAAACATACACTAATCCGGTTGATAAGGCAAACCTACTGGCTGAAATGTTTGCAGGTAATTCGAAGTTGCCGGAGAGCGTTCAACCACTGCCCGAACTTGAAAGAGTATCAGTGACTATGCCTGGTATATTCTTTCGAGCCCGTGGAGTAAAAAAGGTTCTTGCAAATCTCGACGTTAATAAGTCTTCTGGGCCGGATGGCACTCCAGCCCTGGTCCTGAAGCAGTGCTCCTCGACGCTTGCGCGTCCATTGGCTAATCTTTTCAGTGCGTCTTATTGTGCGGATATTTTTCCATCTTGATGGAAGATTGCCGATGAAACGCCAATCCCTAAACAGGGTGGGGCTAGTAACCCTGAAAACTACCGCCCAATAGCAGTTTGTTCGGCACTTTTCAAAGCTATGGAGAGTATGATTAATCATCACCTTGTGAAATATTTAGAGTCCAACAATTTGCTGAGCGGTCGCCATATGGTTTCCGTAAAGGTCGCTATACTGGTGATCTGTTGGCGTTACTCTCTGAAGTGTGGAGCAGGTCCATTCATGGATTTGGTGAGAGTAAGGATATTTCTAAGGTGTTTGACAGAGTCTGGCACGATGCTCTCATATCCAAACTTATTGTATTTAGTGTCGGTAGTCACTTTTCTCGATTCATATCGAGCATTCCCAGAAATCGCACTATAAGAGTGGTTATAGACGGGATTTCATCCGACGAGTTCAGGATAAGTTCAGGGGTACCGCAAGGCTCTGTTCTTTCTCCAACTCTACTTCTAATATTTCTCAATGATTTTATTTTTCTCACTGCTAATCCTATCTACTCTTTTGCAGATGACAGCAACATTTGTCTTTCTTACTCTTTTGATCGTAGGCCGAGCCTTTTGGAGATTGGGGCGAAAAGGCGGCATATGAGCGACACAGGGTCGACTTTAATGCGCGTAAGACCCAATGTTGTTTTCTGACACACAGACGTGGGGGTGTGTTATCATCTGTATCTATGGGTAATGTAAATATTGAGGAATCAGATGCTCTTCATGTTTTGGGCATTAGAATTCGCTGTGACGTTCATTGGAAGCCAAATGTCTCGGCTATTTAAGACGGTGTAAGAATTACTTCACTCCATCTTATCTCCTTAATATTTACAAGACCTATATCCGACCCAAATTGGAATACAACTCTCATGTCTGGGCCGGTGCTTCACAGTCTATTTTGGAGCTTCTCGAGCGCGTACAGGAGAGGGCGAAGGTTCTTATCAATGACGGTAGGGTAGTCAATTCTATCGATTCATTAGAGCATCGACGCAATGTGGCGGAATATGTTCTGACGAAATTATGAAACTAATTCCTAGTAATCATATATTTTTACGTAGTACTCCTATTTCTCGTAGAGCACATCCCTTTGTAGTTGATTGTCCAGTAAATCGGAACAATCTTCCTGCGAATGGCTTCCCTGCCACTTACTACATGAGCAAATTTAAATCGAACGTCCACACATACTACTCTATCTATCCTCCTCCCCACAACCTATTTTCCTAGTACCAGCACAATGCACTGCATGAGTAGGGGTTATCCCCTGAGTGCTGGTCTCATTGAAAAAGAAAATGGTTTTTTTCATTTCCTATAAACTTTAAATAAACATACATGTGCCCTTTTCGAAATTGCACACTCCATTTAATGTAGAGGTACTTATATTCTTGTTTGCCAGGACCTTAAATATCTACTTAAAAAAAAAAAACAAAAAAATGTTCTTGAATTCTTCTTCTTTTTTTAAGCCTGTTAATGTTATCCATTATTTTTTAGTTGTATTTAATTATGTGCCTTTTTGGAAATAAAATAAAAGATTTTTTTTAAGGAAAAAGACGAATAAAATATTTTACAAAATACTTTGCCACTTTGTGTGTTATTCACTCACAAAGTCTGCCTTAATTTCAATTTTAATTTTTTAGCAGTTTTTAGATAAAAAACGTTTTAATTTTTTTTTCTAATTAAAAATTGAATAAAAATTTTTAAAAGGGTTTTAATTGCTTAGAATGTTTTTGTTTTTAGCAGTTAAAGACAAAAACTACTGTAGGGGTGATTCATCGGGGGCTATTCATCCTGAGGTTAAGAACAACATGTCCAGCGAATATTTTTTTGCAGCTTTTGCTCACATTTATTTGGACTATTGTACTGCATTTGTTGGAGCAGCAAATCCCTTGAATAAGCACAAGAATCAATTTTCTAAGAATATTAAGAGCTAGCGGGTGGGTAATGACAAGATTCACGTTTGAAGATTCCCAAAATGATTTTTAAATTGACTATTTTTTGGCATTCGCCATAATAATTTACCCTTAACGAATGGAAGCTAAGTCGAATTGAAAGGGCTTATCTCCGCCCTGATTCGCGTTCTAACTCAGCCAATAAACGAGACTCTACAAAGTTTATTGTTGCATCAGCATCAAAGTGCCATTTATGTAAACAAAATTACCATCTCCGACAATGTCCTAAATTTCGACGCATGAGTCTGAATAACTTAAGAATAGCATGTCTGGTGGTAAATACAATAACTTATTAATTATTGAGAATATAGTGGGGTTCGGCTAAAGTGAACTTCAGGGTATAATACAATTTTTATTTTATTCATAACTAGCTAAAACCCGGCGTGCCTCGCTACCCCCATCTTAATTATTATCTTAAATAAATTTAAATTTCAGTTTAATATTTGACCTTTTTTCCACCTTTTGCCCCCTTCCGGTCACAATGCAAACAAAATATGTTGTTTAGCTGTATACAGTCTTCAAACAAATACGCGTTAATTTTTGTATATTAGATACATACTCTTACCGTTCTCAAGCTAAGTATATAGAAATTAATACAGGGTGTCCGCCGGGAAGATATACTACTTTGTTTGTTTATAATTTTTGGTTATATGAAAGAGGAGGGATCTTATATTGGTAAATGTTTTATTTAATGTCGGCAATTATGTATGGAATACAATATCAGATAAATGCCCGTCTCTGTTAGCCTCACAAATGCGAACCCTTTTGAGCACATTTTTCATTACATTCTCACACATTTCACGCGGTATTTCATTAATTTCATCACGAAAATTTTGTTTGAGTTGCTACAGCGTTTCTGGTTTGTTTGCATAAACCTTGCTTTTCAGATATCCCCACAAAAAGAAGTCCGGAGCGGTCAAATCAGTCTACCGTGGAGACCAATTAACATCACCATTCCTGAAATAATTTGTTGTGGAAAGATATCTCGCAGTAATTCTATTGTAATCCTGGCTGTATGTCTTGTTAAAACCACAAGTTAGTCAAGCCAAAAGCATGCAGTTGTGGCGTTAAAAAGTTGTCAATCATATCACGATATCGCTCCCCATTGACAGTTACCGCTACGCCGTTTTCAGGTTCAAGGATGTGAGGTCCAATGATTCCTCCTGACCAAATTGCACACCAGACTGTTACTTTTAATGGATGCAAAGGTGACTGATGAATAATTTGAGGGTTTTCCATTGCCCAGAACCGACTATTCTGTTTATTCACATAACCTTTCAAAAGAAAATGTGCCTCGTCACTCATAATGATTTTTTCATGAAAATCGATGATTGATTTTAATAAAATGTTTTAACGATTAAAACACGTTGGTTTACTGAATATTTTTTCATAATAAATTTTCCAAGTCTCTACATCACGACTGTCAAATATGAACTGTCAAGACTAATGTTTACCAAAATGGCGTCAAAACAAAATAGTATACCTTCCCGGTGGACACCCTGTATTTACTTTATATGGGAGGTACCACGCCCACTTGTCCAATTCCGCCCATTGTTTGCCTGATGAGTTGGATTGACTATAACGTCATTCAGACCAAACTCAGAAATTTTTTCTTTAACCGTTCACTTGAAACACAGAAATTTACATTTAGTTTGTATTGAGGCACTATGCCCGCTTGTCCAATTCCGCCCACTTTTTTACTGATGGTTTTTATTGACCGCCAAGTTACTCAGACCAAATACTGAAACTTTAGCTCTAACCGTTCTCAAGAAATACTTAGTAAAATTAATATTTACTTTGTATAGCAGGTACCACGCCCACTTGTCTAGTCCTGCCCACTTTTTGACTAATGATTTGCATCGACTGTGAATCTATTTGGGCTAAATTAAGTGAATATTGCTGTTACTATCTCATACGATTTGTAAGAGCGTGGTAGCGTCCAGTTGGAATATTTAAAATTTCTATAGCCTATAGTTCGTTCCAGACGTACAGAGAGATACTGTAAAAAATTCAAGAAAATCGGTTCAGCCATTCAGCTGTTCATTTTTATATAAATGATAAGAGTAAAAATGAATGTACATTTTTCGAAATAGGATTTCGTTACAAGCGACTGTTCATATCCTGTCGGATAAGGAGTAGTTATCTACAAAAATAACCAACTTTAAGTGAGCTCTTATTTACTAGCCAGAAGCTCCGCGGTTCAATACCAGGCCAGACCATCTGAAAAGAAAAAAAGTTTTTCAACAGCGGTATCACCTCATAACTTTAGCTAGTGGCTGGTTATGAGTATTAATACTACTGAAAACTCCTCTAATACCTTTGCCGTTCGGAGCCGATGTTAAGCTGTAGGTCCCTTTCAATGAGTCTAAAAATAGAATTGAATTCCTTCGTGGAATGTTATGGGAATTAATATGTGTATAAGTTATGGTGGTGCCGTGGTGTAGTGGTTAGAGTGCACGCATAACAACACAAACGACCCAGGTTCGAGCCCCAGTAGAGGACATGTCGAAGAAAAAATTTAATTGTTGTTTCGAATGTTTAATAATAAAAAAGACTTCAACTTCTTCCCTCCAGACAACTCCATCCAAAAAAAAAAGAAAAAAGCCCCCCTGACGGAGTGAGGGAAAAAAAGTTATCCACTACTCAATGTAAAATTTACATTAGCCAAAGTGTATATTCTGTACAGTAAATTTTTTGTTTTTGATTAATTGTTTGTTCTTTATTCGGGTTTTCCCCATTTTATTTCACACTTTTCGTTTGAAAGATGCTAAAATTGATTAACTTAATATTGCATATAAGGAGCCGTCGAAATAGAATAAAGTTGCGTATACATACATACATATTTTATTTATTTTTAATTATATCTACACTAGCTAAAACCCGGCGTGCTTCGCTATCAACTTCATTATTATCCTAAACGTTTAGTTACATTTTTTATCCGCTCCATTTTGCTTCATGCAGCTATCGGCCACTATATTCGCCTAGATGTTCACACCCTCAACTTCAGTGAACACTGTAAGCTACGTTCACATTTGTCAAATATTTGACGGAAAAACTTAAGCACTATTTTATAGAAACATTTTATGGAAACATTAGCTTTTATTTCAGTCTTTCTTAAAGAATTATTAAAAATTAAAAATATTTAGATTTTTAAATTACTTAATAAAAAAATAAACAAATAAATAAAATGAATAAAAAAAGAAATATAAAAAAAGAAATATTTTAATAAAGTATTTCAGTGAAATAGTATAATACCTGTGCATACTTATATGTACTTACTGTTAATTAAATATGAAAAAAAGAATAAAAAATTGAATAAATTATTTTATTCTGAAAGATAAATATAACAGCTAACTCAACAATAGTTAAATCGCAATTAGTTAAAAAAAAAATTAGTTTTCACCCAACAGTTAGCTACAAAAAGGCTGCTATTGAAAAGTAATCCAAGTGGCAGTCAGCACTAGTTGCAAAATTGTTGGTTTAAAGTTAGTTTTAAATTAACTCAGTTTCCGACAGGGCAGTAATCAAATTGAATGTTTTTGCAAAAAGTATTTGGGACCATAAAGTTCATTCGACACGAAAGATAAATTCTTACTACCGAGGTTCGCAATAGCCTTACCCTACTGTATGTTAAGAGTTTCTAACTTAGTCTTCAACAATATTTGTGCTTCTTTGAACATTTGTACCAGATCCCAAATGTGTAGCCCTTTTAAATCGTCAAATGTTTACTTACGAGATAACTTTTTACACTGGTACACACAAATCCAAGAAAATTATAATTTCTAATCTTTTTGTAAGACTCTGATTTTTGAACAAACCAATAACTAGTAAAACTAAATTCGTATTTATTATTACCAAACGCTTTCAATCAATAAATTCAATCAATTCAATTTTTTGCGGCACCATCGGTCCGAATTTCTTTCGAAATGAGCAAGGAGCCGCCATTCATTTCAAAAAATGAATCAACTAAACATCAGCAACATTTGTCTATGTTATGCCATTGGCTTATGCCCACAAGCGAGCAACTTTTGAAGCATTAGAAGCCAATATTTAAGCCACCATTGTCATCATACGACCGGATTTATTGGAAAAAGCAGTTCAAAATTGAAATTTTCTGCCAGAATTTTATTCCAAGAATATTTCTGTCTCGTATAATCATTTTAAGTTCTTATGCTCTTAAAAACACACCCTATAAATAGACTGTGACATAACGTTACAACTTTCTATTACATTATCCTATGATAAGCCAATAATTATAATTGAGAATATGCATAAGCTTAAAATCATTTAACGATTTATAGTGTCACCGAACAGTATGGGATAAAGTTAGAAAACTAAGTATGAGACTTGACAAAATTTAAAATCGTATTGCTATGATAGAATTAGAAAAACCAACATTGTCGAAGCCCATAGGGAAATAGAATAACGTTTATATAGATACAATTCCTTTTATTATTGGCTTTTAAATACCTGTCATATGAATTACCTTCATATGAATTACTGCTATTTTGGATATTATCTTACTCAGTAGCAGCCTAAAAGGTTTAAACACATTCATTCAAGCGATTCAAAAAAAAAAAAAAATAATAATAAAAAACAAAAAAAATCATAAACTTTTTCTATTCCATTATGAAGAAAATAAAAAATAAGTTTTATAATCCATTTTATTAAAATGGAGAAATAGAAAAAAAAAAAAATAAAAGAAAATTGTATTTAAATTTTATGCCATCAATCAAATTCCCTATTAATTCTCCTACAAGCTGTCAGCCAAGTTTGCCTGCGTCTTATCAATAAAAATTCGAAACATTCACTTGCACGTATGACGATAATGATGACGACAATGACAACGATGTTGATGTTGATGTTGGTGTTGATGTTGATGATGATGGTTATTCATGATGATCTGCAACATTGACACCATCTACGTACACACCATATGTATCTACTCGTATGTAAATATATATGTATGTGTGAACTTCTACTATAGTTTATATGGGTTTGTGTGTGAATTAATGTTTGTATGTGACAGTGAGAATGTGCCCTATCGATACACTAAAGCATGCAGCTACAATAGCCAATGTCGTATTGCGTGACAGAATGCGTCACTTGTGGATTATGGCAATGATGATGGTCCGAATATCATACAATTAACAAAACGAAACTGAAGCAAAATACTCCTAAGGGTGAAATTGTTTGGGGGGCAGGAGTCTGCGTTGGGAATAAAGTTCGATAACATTTTATATGAAAAACAAAAAACAAAAAAATAGAAATGAAGAGACACAACAAGTACATACAAGTCTTTTATATAAATTCTTGCAAATTGCGTTAATATTTAGAAAAAGAAGAAGGACTTTAACGGTTACTCGCACAGAATTATTGAAATTCTATGAAAGGAATATAGATTTTACTGACACTTGCGTCAAAAACGACCCCTTTTGTTGTTTGTTGCTTTCATGTTGATCAACCAACAAACCAGTCAACCGACGTCACCACCAACACCATTCCATTTAGTCAGTCACTCACAACAGGGCCAGTGTATTATTGTGTTTACCTTCTTATCTCTAAAGTAATTACAACAAATCCCTGACAATTTGTTGTTGTTTGTTTTGATGTTATTGCTCTCTTTTTTATTTTATTGTTATTGCTATTGCTGTAGTTTTACGTTTATTTTATTCATTTTTTTTATTTAATATTGTTGCTGTTATTTTGTTGTTGTTATAATGCTGATGTAAAAATCATTTGTGTTTTCTTAGCATTTTTAGTGCAACACAACAGATTTAATCTCGAAAATTAAATTTAATCTATTGAATCCGTACGTTTTCCTTTGTTCGCATACGATTTAAGGACAAATGCGGGCACGTGGCCACACGTTTTATCATTTTGCTACTTCTATGCCGCACAAATACTAAGTTTTTTTTTTTTTTTTTTTTTTTTTTTAATGAAATCAAAACATCACATTATCCGCACATTTTAATACCGGAAAATATCTTCGAATGGGGTGAAGAAAGTAACGATGACGACGGTAGTGCTGATGAATGGCACTTATAGTAGCAGCTCAAGTCGATGTTCAATTTGATGAATTCAATTTGTTTTTTTTTTTTTTTAACTTTAATTTGTCTGTTTTTGTAATACTTCAGATAAAATACGATATATGATCGATCAGTTTATTAAGATGATAACAAATATTTTATATTTTAGGAATATTTTTAGGAATATTTTTGGGTCATACAAGTTTTTATTAATATTAAAAACTTGAAAAATTAAAAAAAAAATATTTAGTGAAAATTGCAATTAATACATAAGAAATGGTATCTTGGTACCAGCACATTACCGGCTTACAACACTTCGAATCCTAATTGATGCCAAAATTTTAACAATTGAAAACATTATTTCGCTTTTGAGATCATAAGCAAATTTTTATTCTTAGTGAATAGAAAAGTGTTCTTTCCAATGATTTATACAAGAGCACTGACAATCGTGAAGAAATATGCAGCAACAACACCAGCCCCAGCTACGGATGTCATCATCAGAGAGTTCTTTTGTGTTAAACATATTCATTTTTCGAGAAGATCAACTATTTAACTCACATTTCTCAGAAATAGCATATTGAAATTTCCAATTTCTATATATGTATGTAGCTAATGAGTTAGTCGAAGTTCTTTCATCACGTTCTTTTTATCATTGTCTTGTTCTTCAAATCGTGAACATGTTATGTAGCCGAGGTGGCTAAGGAGTCACAGCTCGCCATAGCCATAGCTCGTGATATATATTATAGATTTACAACACTTTGAATGATGATATTTTGCTCAAAAAGCTTTAGTGACTTTTTAAGCTTTGGAATTTACAATTAAAAAAATAATTAACAGTTTGCCTGCATGTTGATTATTTTCAAGTTCACCATAGTTTCTAAAAAGTTGTGAATCAATAAAGTGATTTATAGACAGTGTCAGAGAGAGATTAGAATTATATGTCATTTTTTTTATTAAGACTCTTTGGAACATATTGTATGTCGCCCACAAAGCATCTTCATCATCATCGTTGTTGATTTCGGGCTTTCCAAGGTAAGATTATACCGCCCATGTCTATCATTTTTTTGATAATATGGATGATCCACCTCTATTTTTTTCCGTTTCTTTGCCTGAGTGTGGGATCCCCGTAATGGATAAAGCTATATATCTTCAACTTTTGAAGAATAATTTTATAGAAAGTGCACTCATATTAGGTATTAATCATAATTTCAAATTATATTACGCCAATGAAACAAAGCATATCTCACTGCTAGCGAAAAATCGGCTGTTGTACAACTTCTCAAAGGTCTTGAAAATTCTTCCCCAAAGTCTCGAACTAAATATTAGTGAGTATTAGTGAGTATTTGAATAAGCTTGGACGTCGAATGTAAAATCGTTCGTAAACAAATTAAGAGCAACTAAAGGTCACATTTGAGGGAGAATTGAGTCAGATAAGTCCTAATGTGTAAAGAAAATTAGTTGAATCCGTCCCAAGGATACTGCAGGCTTTGAAAAATCAAAGAGGATGTGCGAGACAATAATAATTTGTATTTTATAAGAATTGGGTGGGCAATTTAAAAGTTTAAATTTAAAAATGCAATAATTGCCAAAATTATTTTTTTGTTGTGAAGTACAATTGTTCCGGTTAGAAATGTAATATTATTTCATTCATATGGCTCATTCGATAGAAAAAATCTTGGAAAACTTTTCGAGTGTATAGAGTCGTATCTCGGCAATGGCAACACGAATGTTTGCCTTGAAATGCTCACTTGTCTCTGGTTGGTCGGCATAACACTTGTTTTTAACGGCGCCCGACGGAAAATAGTCCAACAGTGTCAAATCGCAGCTAATTGGTGGCATGAGATGTGTGGCAATTTGCATCATCCTGTTCAAACCAAACATCGTTCACATCAATGTCATGTAGAGCGGACACAAAAAAATCGGTTATCATGGTTCGATAGGTGTCTCCATTGACTGTAATGGTTGGGAAATATAAAATATGAGCCAGTGTGCATTGGAGCATTTCTGAGCCCCAAATACGGAAAAATTGTTTATTAACGTACCCACCAAGATGAAAATGCGCTTCATTCGAAAAGATGATTCTTTCGTTGTTTTCGTTTTCTTTTGTCTTTGTTTTGGAAATAAATTTTCATTAATCCCAACATTGCTCAAGCGTAAATCGATTCATTACGTTCAGTGGACATAGATAATAAACTGAATTTTGTGACAAAATCGACTGACATAAGTATTTCCAGATTCAAAATAACCGCCGGTTCAAATTTAAACTTTTAAATATAAGAGTGTGCTCGACTTTCAATGTGATCTCAAATTTGGAGTTTCTCACTTTGGTTTGTTTTTATTGCACAATTAGTGCTTCATTAAATGTAATTAAAAATTTTGAAAAAATTTACTTTTGCTCCTGTCACGGTCATCTAAAGATTTTGTAATGAATTGCCCGACTTTCAATGTGAGTGACTGTATGTATGTTCTAATTTTAAAATTCGTTTCTGCTTACATTTTACATATTTTTGCTATATTTTCTATCATAACTGTATTTTTATTTATGCTTTTGAATGACGACAATAATTTTAAATGTTTGTTTATTTACTGCTACTGCCTTAAAATTTTTCATTGAAAGGGTGTGACAATGACTGATGGATTCGTTTTTGCCCAAGTTAAAAAAGCTCTTTCGATAGATGTATGCATGTATATGTTGCCGGTTATTTGTCTGCTTTTAGTTATATCGCAAGTTACCTTATCAATTGTTGAACACACCTTTAGAATTGGATGATTGGTTTTGTTTCATTTCGACTTGATTAGTTTGGTTGGATGAAATTCCATATCAATAATGTTGACTTATATTAACTTCTACGAAGATCTTCTACGAATAAAATTGTAAAAATGAAAGTGTTTTTATGTGTCCTCTGCCAAAAAATTATTAAATATCTTGAGTTCATTAAAAAGTAAAAATTTGTGCTACATTTTCGTTCAACCAAATAGATTTACTGAAAATCATTTTATTTTCTTATTATCATACGCGGTGTGCCACTGTTGTATGGTGGGTAAGACACCCGCCTGCCAACCATGAAGTTTTCGGTTCAACAACAGGCCAGACAATCTGAGAGAAGGAAAACAATTTTTTTTACAGCAGTTTCTCCTCATAACATTGCTAGTAACTGGTAAATGAAAACTTCGCATTTTCCATTCGGTGCCGGAGTTAAACTGTAGGTCACTTTCAATGAGTCGCCATGTTCCTTCATGGACTGTTAAGGGAATTATTATTATTATCATACACGTGTATAAAATAATAATTTGAAAATTTGACTGATTAAGGAACGAATAAGACATGAATATGGAAAATATGTATTGGAATAGATAATAATTTTAATAAAAAACTAAAATCTTTCGGATATACATACGTATACAAATTCCATATATAAATAGTATGTAGAGAGGTGGGTGCATTTAAATAAATGAATGTTAGTTGAGAAATTAAGTTAAAACAAATAGAGATTTCTTTCCAGTGCCAACACCATTGGTGTCATTAAAATTCGATCGTTTGGCATTATCACTTTGTTTATTCGTTAGATATTTTTGAATTCAATGTAGAAGATACACAAAATCAACAACAGAAATATAAAATATGTGATGAAAAGATTATTTGGAGACGAATAAGATACAAAATATCTGTATGTATGAGCAGAGTTAATATTTGAAAAAACTCGCACGGAGTGTAATAAAGTTTAATTTTATTTTCGAATTTCGTCTGGATACCATGTGGTTGAAGTTGCTTTTTTGCCATTCTATTTTACGGAGATGTGATGATGATGATGATGATGATGATGATGATGATGATGATGCCATTTTCGATATACATATTTATTCAAACGAATACGTTGGTGTGTGTTTTTCAAAGTTAAACATTTGTTTAGCACAGAACACGCCAGCCATAAGTAAAGGGACGACATTTCATTTTTGGGGCAATGGGCTAAGAGGTAGAAAAAGACGAAGAAGAAGAAGAAGAAGAAGAAGAAAAAGAATATGTTGCTGTCGTATGAACTGTTGCTTCCAAATTTGTTTTATTTATTTTTTGTTTTTGATTTTCGCTTTTATGTTTTTTAGTTTCTTCAACTGTTGACGGAGATTTTTGTCCATTGGAAATTCAATTTCGATTTATGCATACTGGCTAAGAAAGGACCACAACTTGATGGCTGTTGCATATGTATCAGTTCCATGAGATGTGTGCTTTGCAAGTGGTGACAAAAGCACGATTCTGTATACAAAACAGCAACATCAAGTGATTGACGCCTTTCCTAGACAAATACAATTTTGGAAATTGAAAGATAAACTTTTAAACAACATTCCTATTGTAGGTGTGGGTGTGGGTGTGGGTGTGAGTGTGTGTGAACACGTCATGTGGAATTCATTTGACTATAGGTATGGTCATATGTAGTATGTATGTATGTAGCATAAGCATGCAAGCAATCATTTTCATCTTATAGTGTTTATATGTATGTGTACAAATAATCCTTTATGAAAGGATTCGTTTCTACATACATACATACATACATACATACATACATACATATGTATATATATTTGTACGTGTAAGTTGTTTGTGTGTGTATGAATATAAATTTGAAGTAAAGTTGCCGAAATTGCTAAATTACTGATTTGTTGATTCGTTTCGCCTAATCGCTTTACATACCATATTCACACACACAAATAAGCATGCAGCAATGTATTTACATACATACATACATACA
Organism: Wohlfahrtia magnifica; assembly: GCA_023159175.1. Lineage (NCBI taxonomy): Eukaryota > Metazoa > Arthropoda > Insecta > Diptera > Sarcophagidae > Wohlfahrtia > Wohlfahrtia magnifica. The sequence continues at coordinate 451,515 of JAKWBJ010000057.1, forward strand.
TACATACATGTGTAGGTTTGCGTCCGGAATCTTGATGACGATGATGATTTTTCAGTTTTCAAATGGTAGAGTGAGCAATTTAGAAAATTTCAAGTTTTAAAAATTTTGCATTTGCTGACTGATGTTTTCGTTCTCGTTTTTGTTCTCTTTTGGTTTTTGATTTGTTTGTGTTTCACGTTTATTAGTGACTTGTAAGGAAATAGACAAAATTTACACAAATAAAGAAACAAAAAATATACCGTTAAATGTACTTATCACACATACAACATATTCGTACAATAAATACATACATACATACAACAACTTTTTTATTTCTACACATCTGTGGCTGTGTCCTTATAATACAAACGGAATGTACACATGTATATATGTATGTGTATATGTATATATGTATATGGATATGTATATGTATTATATACATGTAGTATAGTGTTTAAAGATGTACGATGTACATACGTACATAAGTATATAATCGTATGGTACTCGCATTTGTAAAATGCTGATACATGTGTTGGAAATTTATTGACACTATTCAATTAATTATTGTGTAAATATTTTCACAGATACTCAACATACACCTACATATACATATAAATGCACGTATTGTACATACATATGCATATATTCATATATGTACGTGTAAGTAGTATGTATTCTAAAATACTAACAATATACACATACATATAGCCATACAGCCATACAGCCATACAGTCATACTTTCTCATTTATTCACTTATTTATCCATTGTGTTGTTTAATTTATCCAAATATCTGTGTTGAGGATTTGCCATTAATTGTATATTAGGATTAAAATACTATACGCATACACATACACATACACATACCCATACACATACACACAGTACATCGTACATTTTAAATAATACAATTAATTTTTGCAGCATTAGGATCGTTCAAACATATGCATTCATTCGTTTGTGGGTTTGCAATTCAATGTTGCAACATTTTCATAAATTTCTAACCTGATGGTTTTTTAGTGATTGGAAGGGAATTCCTGTTACTTTGATTGCTGAGTTGAAAGACTTCAATTTTGTTTTCAGTTTCATTGTAATTTCTTCCGATAATGAAACACCAATTCAAATGATCGCATTGCATTGTGTAATTATTAGTTGATTTTGAACATCCCAAAGAATTTTGAGCTAAAGATTTAGAATTCGACTATATGTTGTCCGTCATATTATTTAGTTAGTTCTCTCAGGACACATGTGAGTGAATACTATAGTTGCTGTTGAAGCTTCTGCCTTATTTAGTTAAAGGTCTTGTTTTCATTGTTGTTTACCAAAAACTATTTTATTTTGTTTGTTTAGTTTTGTATTTGGACCGTAACTCCTAAATTAGACTGTGGCCGTATTCAAATGCAAATACATACATACATATACATAGAGTATGTACATACATATGTATTTATTTAGAGTATTTATGCATATGTGTGTACATGTACAAAAATAATTTCTTCAATTACATACATTCACACAAATACGAAAACATGAACAGACAAATGAACGGACGGACGGACGAACATACAAGTATAGAATAGATTCAAATCCGTTTTAAAGTGGTTCTCTTATTTTCACTAAATTCAAATGTTTTGCATGCCATTCGTTGTTTCAAATTCAAATCATTGTTAACAAATTCAAATCTATTTGTGTGTGTGTGTGTGTGTGTGTATGGGTATATTTTGTTTTCTAATGGTGTTGGTGAATTAATTTCGGTTTGTTATGCAAATAAATTTCTAAATAAACGAAATTGTTTTTTAATGCAATTTCATGTTACAAAAATGATTGTAAAACTTTTTCATTTCAATTTAATTTCAATTTCTTTTCCTCCACTAACTCTCTCTCGCACCCGTTAAATACTATATAGCGGCGATATTCGAAACTATAATTTCAAATAAGTATATATCGTTTTCCACACGCACACACACACACACACACACATCTAGTTGTATTATAAACAATAATAATAAATATAACTTTTTCATTAAATGTTATAAACATTCACATTCACATGTATGTACATTAGGGTGGTTCTTATTTTTCAACTCTGTTGTGTTGAGCGTAACTCCCTCTAAAAGTGTTTGTTAGAGTTTAAAAATATGGTGGGAAAAATATTATCACGATTGTGCAAGTTTGAAACGTGGCTTGAAACTTTAAAAATAAGATTTTAATATTTACTAAAATGATATTTGTCACATGCATAATACTATGTACGAGTGTGTATGTATAAATAAATGCACATAAATAACTGAAAAACTGTAGGATGATTTTTCAGGAGCTTTCGTAGTTGATTAAAAAAAAACATAAAATTTGGAGAAATGTATGAAATCTTTATGTAAAATAATACGATTTATATAAGACAATGTTTAAAAATGATTTCATGTAAATGTTGACCGAGGCTACGCCCCAAATGTTTCATTCGATGTATCCATTTTTGGCATACTCTCTCCAACATATCGGCTGGTATCCCAGGAATAAATTCTTTAATATTGGCTTCCAGATCGTCAACTGTTGCGGACTTGTCCAATAGACATGAAAGGTTCATAGTCACACAAAAAATAGTCTAAAGGCGTTAAATCGCACAATCTAGGCGGTCAATTAACCGGCGCCACACGTGAAATAAACTGTTCACCGAACTCGACTCTCAATTGGGAGAATACGAGAAAAACTAGGTTCATTTTTCCAAGTTTGGGATATTTGTTAGCAAAGTCCGTTGGAATACGAAACCTTTGAGAAAAGTGATAGGATTTTTGCAATATATAATATTCTGACTAATAACTTGGACTAATTTTTTAATTTGGACTTAGTAGGATTACCCAGAGCTTTTACCATAAATTTTTTCGACTCATACGATACCTTTGGTTAAAAGAAGGTCAACGCTGCTGTTTCTAGTGTTAAATACCACATATGATTACTTAATTTGCTTATTGACACACGACTTATCTCGTCATAAATACTCTTATAATCATGCAAACCTTTAAACAATTTAAATCCTACATAGGGGCTTTTGCCTCAACTGGTGCTTGTATTCTTTTTTTAGGTACACACTTGCAACATATATATGCAAATATTTTTAATACTGTTTAATTTCATTTGTGTCATTTTAAATTCATTTCAAAATAAATATAACTTAAGGCAATAAATTGCTTTCTACATTCAAGGAACATGAAGAAATGATTCTGGTTTCTTTAAGTTAAATAGCAAAACTATAATTATCACGTCATTTTCACATTTTTCATCAGGTCCATACCGATCGCTTTCTGCATTGAAGAAAAATTAGAGGATTCAATAAAAAGGGTAAGGAAGCTTTATTTAAAAATCGTTCATTTGAACAGGATATACTAAGTATATAAGTTACTCGTATATAAAAACACTTAACTTGCTGCCGCAATATTTAAAATCGAATTCCGCATTAGTTTTTATAATCGAAATGCTCTCAGATATTAAAGTTATTTTTATTTCAGTTTTTACAAATAGGTTTCGGTTAATCGACAGGCTGCCAATCTTTTACCAAAATTATCAATCACGTTTTTCAATAAACTGTTGTCAATGGTTGATATCTGCTCGATAATATTGGTTTTAAGCTCTTGAACTATTTGAATGAACTGGGATTATTGTTGTACACTTTCGATTTTAAAAAATCCCACAAAAAAATCTAAAGGTGTAATAAAAACTTTTCTTTCAAAAGATCCATTGTTTCTCTTGCTGTGTGGCAAGTGACACCATTCTGTAGAAACCGCATATTCTCTACATCTGAATGATCACTTTTCCGCGGTAAAAAGCTTCGTCAATTCAGATTGTTGACGTAGCTATTGTGCTTTAAATAGGCTTCGTCGGTGAAGAGAGTATTGCAAAGTGTTGAATAATGTGGATCGTTTAATATTTAATTGCTGTGAACTATGGCCAATGGATGTTCTTGAATCTTCTTGAACACTTCTGCTCACGGTTGCTATATTCTCGGTTGAACGACCGCCACGTTGATAAATTCTATTTCTGTAAACATGAACAGATCAATTTTCTCCAAATTTCTCATCCATCAGCTTGATGGCATGTTTTAAATTATTTGTTCTACCGAATTGTATTTTAAATTGCGTAATTACATGTAAGTTCCACATTAACTGACCGGAATGTATTTAGAACCTGAAAATAAAAATTTATAAAAAAAAATTTGTTATCCTATGTTCGTCATTTTATGACTCGAGCTCCACTTAACCGATTTACAAACCAATACATGTGTTGGAAAGGTCTACCTTCACTGATGGCTTTAGTTCAACTGGTTATTTATATGTCTATATCTTTAAAACGGTAATAGCAAGAGTTTTTAATGAAATTCGGCTGAAATAACTTTGTGGTCAATATAAATCATCGCGCAAAAAGTGGGCGGAATCGGATAATTGGGAGTGGAAATTCTCATACAAATTAAATATTGGTTTTTGTATATCTCTGAATCGGCACAATTGGAAGGATATGAATTTGGCGTAAGTAACTTTATAGCCTATACACATCTTCAAATTAAACAAGTAGATGTGGCACCTAAAATACAAAGTAAGTATTAATATTGTATATCTGGAGAACGGTTAGAATGGCAGTTTCTGAACTTGGTCTATATGACTTGATAGTTAATACAAATCATTAATTTGAATGCATTCCTTAAAATAAATATGCTTTTAAATCAGATAAAATATTTAACACATACATATGTATGTGTGTATGTATGTATGTTTACTTTGTTTCATCCTTTAACTTGGTTTTGTGTTTCTTTATTAAAAACATGACTAAAAATGTGACTTTTACTTTAAAACAACTCATTTTAATTGTATTTAAATGATTAAATTAAAAAACAAAATCAAAAATAAAAAAATCCTCAATGAAGTCATGCATATCAAATACAGCAGCGAGGTCCTCGTATTTTATCTTTTGCATTTTTATTCAACTAATTACTCAAACTTAATTAAGTATTCAATTTCAATAAGTTCTCTTTTGTTTCATTTCGTTTTACATATACAGACTGTTCGTAGAACAATAAAGAAGAAAAATGGAAGAAAACGGAGAAGTGGAAGAATACATTTCAATAGAGTGCTGATTACACAAATTATTTGCATTTTTAATTACAATTATTTCAAGCTCATCAAACTAATTTTTAATTCTTTTTATTTTTTATTTTTAATTTTTTGTTTTTTATTTTCTGTTTTTGGATTGGCGCAAAAAAAGTTTTAAGATTAAAACAAATCAACCGCATAAAAGTCAGAATCCGTGGATTTGATGTTGAAAAGAAATTTATTTCGCAATCGATTTCATTCATAATCATTTCAAAGATCAAAGGTTGTATGTTATTCAGTGTTGGCAAAAAACCCGGGTTTTTCTTTTCTTTAAATACCCAACACACCGGGTTTTGTTGGGCTTTTCGATGTTTTTTTTGCGCTTTATAATTGTTTTGATTGTTAGTACAATTACGTTGTTTTAATATTTGTAATGCAATTTTGCAGTGTTAGTGGGATCAAGGCGGCATTGTGTACTTTGAACTACTAAAAGTCGGTGATCAGAGCAGACTGAAATTATTTCGTTTGACAGACAGGCAGATAGATAAAGTTTTCCTTTTGCATGACAACGCCCGGTCTCACGTCGCAAAAGTTGCCAACAACATTGAATTGAAACGATCAAATGCCTCACCTGACGTATTCTCTAAACATTGCTCCTTTATACTATTGGCGGTTTCTTTGGAAGAAATATAAAATCAGCTTCAAAGTGGATCGCCTTTTTCTGAGAGGCGATTCGGATATTGACTCAGAAGTGGGAAAAAGATGTAAACAGTGATTTAATAAATTTTTATTTTGAATTATTTTTGGGAGCTAAAATAAACGGACCGAATTAATTTGTACTTAAAATACGCAAAATTTAATTATTTTTGTTGTAAATAAGCTAAGAATATTTGGTTACCCAGTGGGTCGCCAACACTGATCTTATTTAGAATGATTACGTATTAAAAATTACCTCTGATGTATTAGTTTGACATCCTTAGTTATTGTTTGTTTTTGTGTAAATTTATTGTTACAAAAGTGTGCCGATCTAGTCTATTAATTTTATTATCCTTTTCATCCAGTTCGCAAGTTTTGTTTATTAATGCCTTAACATGCCTTCCTATCACGCCCACACAATTAAACTTCGTATAAAAATCTAATAATGACAACTAGCAAACTATTAACTGTTAATAAATACGTATGTATGTACGTATACTTGTATGTACATGAATAGAAAATCCCTGGATCATAGATTATCAATTTGAAAGGGAAATTGTTTGTTTTCCACTGTCACTCATTTCGTTCACTATCACCCCTGCTGTTGGAGTCAGTGAATTCATTTAATACAATATGTACGTTTCTGAGTGAGATGATTCACATTTATTTTTATGTGTATTTTCATATTTTCAATCACAGTCGCAGTCGTAGTTGCAGTCGCAGACGCTTTAAAATGTTGAAGCAGAAACAACAACAAACGTAACAATAACAATAAATTCATTTAAACCTTCTAATTGTAATAATGAAATGCTTATTGTCACAATTATTTTATTGCCATTCTTTAAATGAATGAATGACTGACTGACTGACTGAATGGCTGACTGGCTGACTGGCTGAATGAACCGCATTTATTACAATTTAAATGCGAGTGTATTGTATATTAAACCCACACACACACGTGTAATCATCAAAGCACACATACACTGGCTATTAATTCGTTGTGGAATGGATTTTGTATATGAATGTTCCACCAGAAAATTATCACTCGACCCTTCAATATTAAATCGTTCTAACAATCATTTGCACATGTACATACTTGTGCAAACATCTTTCAACCCTGAACGGACGGACGGACCTTTTCAGACGAGAAGAAAAAAGTTTCGTTTTGTTTGATTCCTTCGATTCAGCAGAATCCAGCTTTCAAATTAGTTGTTGGTGGTGTTATTGTTGAAAATATTTCCTGCTTTCGTGTGGTGTGTTTGTTGTCGTTTAAAAGTTGTCGAATTTGTTAAATCTTTCTTTGTACCGTTAAACGCTAAAGATGTTTTTTTCTTTTTTTATAGAATTTTTCGTTTAAGGGATGATTTTTTTAAATCCATACTGTGGAATAGTGTGAGAAAAATGTTGGATTAATTATACATTAAAAAAGGGGGCTGGGGGACTTTCATTGGAACCACTTAATCCTTTGGAATAAACAGGAGTCAGCATTCATCGTGAGAAAACATTGGAGTAACACTATGGTCCAGGACAGAAAAGGTTTCCAAGCTTCGACGTTAAGCGAACGAGGTTTGCTTTATAACTGGAACCAAAAACCTAATTGTACTGTAATAAGCACCTATACAGAATGGGCATATGCAACACCAGTACATGCAGTTTCTGTTGTAAGGAAGAGAAGTCAATGGATCGCTTGATTACTAACTGTGTGGCACAGCGCAAACAGTATGGTTGCAGTGTAAAGGGCCGTCTTGGCCCATCCTAAATTAAGTTTAAACGATTGTTATTACAGATTTTAGAACATATGCATAGAGACTTTCAATAACAGGTTTTTTTCTGATATGTAAGAGAACCAGTATTTTTAAGTGAAAGCATTAAAAAAATAAAAAAATTATAAACCATGGCTACGCTTACAGTTTCATAATTTTTTCTTGAAATTATTCATAACCAATTTGTACATTTGCAGTTGTATGTCCTTGATAAGTTTCCGAATTCCATTTCTGACGTCTTGAATCGATTGTAAGCCTTGGCATGTCCTTATCTTTCACGTAGCCCCAAAGACAATAGTCTAAAGATGTGATTTGACAGTCACAAGGGAGAAAAATGGTATCGTTTCTTGTGAGGCAATACCATATCTTCTAATAAAATCATTAATCATCGCTCGACAGCGCAATCCATTGACAGTAATCGTTGCTTTATACTGATTTTCGAAAAATAAAATGATGATAAATGACCCCGCAAAAATGGAGTGGGTTTTTTCTAAAAATGAGCTTCTTCACTTAAGATGATATGTTGATAAAACTCGGAAACAGTTTGATGCATTTCATGGACCCAATCAACAAAGGCACGACTTTATAATTTTGTCGCTTGTGGAATGCTCAATTCCAAAGGTCGACTACTAATGGACAAGTCTGGGTTTACCTTAACACTCTGGGCTACAACAGCAATGTTCTCAGTTGTGCAATAATTCGGTCCGAACTATTCAATTTTTTTTATTTTTTTTTTTTTATAGCTGATCAAAAAAGAGCTTTACTACGACTTAAAAATGCCTTAGTTTTTCGAACAATGACTGTTAAACCATTCACCATATCACCATTAATTAATGCGTTGCTGAAATGTCAATCGTTCCATTTTTATTAAAAATTGGCAAAAAAAAAACTTTCTGGAATACCCCATATGTTGAATTAAGACATAAGCTATATATCTCTGTATACAGTTATGCAATTCAGATAATATAGAAAATTCTGGATTGGAAAGATTGGGAGGAAATATGTGCCCAAGTAATCTTAACAACAATAGATAAAACAAGTTCGATTTGCCTTAATATCGAGTCATGCATGCTATTATCAATTAACAAAGAATAGCAATTTAGATTAATGGAGTAGATTTATGGAGTAGTTTACAAGCAGAAGAAAAAACAACAAATTTTGGGACGAATAACCCACTGTGCACTACAATCCCTATGCAATCCATTACTTAAAACAATACCTTTTAATATGGTTTTAGTTTAAGGCACATGCATATGTGTTTAATCATTGTGCGATAACACCACTTATGGTGATTTTTTTTTACGAAAAGAAAAAAAACTTTAAATTTCGAACATAAAAATTGCCAGAATGTAACCAAATTGACAAAACATAAGCTGTCACTGCAACAAACTGTGGTGATGAGTAGAAGGAAACAGAAATGAAAACAAAAATCAATTAAAAGTTCGAAATGCCAAAACATAAAAATGTTATGGCATAACAACAAGGGCAATAATGAAAACACAGGACGTTTACCGTACATACATACATACACCAACAAAAGCATTTCTAAAAATAACAGTTACAACGAACACGGAAACAGATCGTAAGAAATTTTGTACGAACATACTCGTATATTATTATTGTTTTTTAAGTTATATTCTTATTGTTGTTGCTTTTACTGAAGTAATGGACCACTTTTATGGATTTTATGAAGAGAGGGGTGTTGTTGGTCGGTGTTTTACACTATGAGGCTGATGAGAAAGGATGGTTAAACGATTGGGTGGTTTGTTTTGATAATATTTGTTTGTGTTAACAATTTTTGCTATGCTTGTATAGTTATTGTTATTGTTATTATTATATTATTGCTGTTGTTGTTGTTGTTGTTGTTGTTGTTGTTTTTTAGTATTATTTTTTTCTTACACTTAACGGAGAAAAATATTTTGTTTAGCTTTTAAAGAAGGGATGTTTGACATCAATTTATTTATATTCGTTTATTTTACTTTTATTGTTGTTATCGTTGTTGTTGGTGTTATGTGTGTATGTGTGAGTGTGTGACAAATAACCTGTGTTTGCGTGTAACAGTTAATTTGGCTTAACTGGTGGTTTCACTTCTGCTGTTTTTATTGTCTTTTTTTGTTTTACAAAAAAAGGCGACAAAGAAACCAACCGAACACGAACAACAAAGTGATGTTAAGTGAAGTGAGCCAAACAAATTCAATGTCACCAACAATCAACACATTTCTATTCAATTGCAACATATGCGAATATAAACGCTGACAAATGTTTTAATTTAGTTGTCATTTTTGTATTTCTCTCTTTATTTTTGTTTTTTACTTTAGAATTTGTACAGAAGAGGTTTATTGTTGTTGTTGCTGTATGATAATAAAATAATCAAAAAAGTGCAATATTTTTTTTATTTTCTTGCAAGTATATGATGTGTGTAATATGCATATAAATCATTTAACCTGCAGGATAATAGTCAATAGATCAAAATTATTAAAATAATTAGAAAAACTGAAAGCTTTTACTTTGAAAATAACTGACCAACACTGTTTTTTCTTCAAATATTTAATGAAATATTACGTCACAGGTAGTAAGCATAGTGAAGAGGCATTATGTCATACAGTGGCTGACTGTACGCTGTGAATTGTACTTGACATTATGTTCATATTCGAATTTGATTTTATTAGTATTTTGTTGTAGTAATTCTTTATGTGAACACGCAGACACAGAGTTAGAGTTCATAAAGTTAGTCAATCGTATTTAGTTGAGTTATTTACACCTGCCGTGAATTTGTTAACATATTTGAACTTACATTCGACTACTGGTCTTCTAACTGACATGACATTTGCATGTCTTACTGGGAACATACCATAGAACATCTGTCGTTATTTTTACTTCTGTTATGGTTAAATTTCTATAAATTTTTTTCCCGTTACTTCACTCAGCCAATAATGTAGAATGAAATGCTTGTGAATGAACCTTTTAAACAAACAATTAATCCAAAGTACTTTACTTGCTCTACTTGAGCATGATTGACATTTATAAGGATTTTATGTACATGTGTGCGTGTGTTTTTTTATTATTAAATATTTCATTAATGAAAGAGTGGTTTCTGTTTAAATGTTTTTTATTAAATAATCACCATCAAGTACATACTATATTTATGAATTTTATCATTTTTGTTTTTTTGTTTATTAAGTCCTTCATTCCCCCTTTGGATTCGCTTTATTATGAAGCGTTAAAGTTAAAATCAATCGATCATTTGAGGTGGACGATTTTCATGTACGTACATTCTTATACCATACGACAGTGTTTAATCTTAAAAATGCCTAAATTTAATGTCTAACATTCATAATATAATAACATAATACCTCTGGAGTCAAGTTGTAGACAGAAAAATGCGTAGACATAAACTTAAACAAAAAGTTTAATTATTATAAAAGAAATTTATTGTTTAATTTGTGTAAAAATAAAAAAAAAATAAAAAATACATTCGGCTATAGATTAATAATTCATATGCAACTAATTATTATTATAAAACTTTAATTACACGAATTGGTATGATATTATTTTTATGAAAATGATTTTTTTTTAATTAATCCTTAAATTCATACATTTTTAAAGAAACGATACATAAAACTAGATATTTTAATAAAATTACGTAATCTTTGGTAGTAAGAGTTTATTCTTTTTCATACAATTGTACAATTATACAGTTTAACTAAAAACCTTGTAAACTGGTTTTAATTAAAGAGTCCAAGCAATACAAACAATGTGTATTTAATTTTGCTTTATACTGTATGAATATCTGGGAATCACGCCTTTTTGAACTCATTTCATTAAGGAAATATCAGATTATCCCAAACATAGTTTTTTTTTCTATTATCAAAACAAATACAAAGAAATTTCGTTAAGTACTCTAAATAGGATTTAAAATTGTAAATTCGGAATATGAATGAAGTAGGTATGTATTATTTATTTCCTCAAAAGAATGGCCTAAAGGTGTATTACCTTCAGTAACCACTTAAATAATGGTTTTAAGAAACTAATGCAATTTTACATGTATTTCGACTTTTCTGATTTAATAAATAATTGTATGTATGTATGTATTTACTAAAAAGCTGATCCACGTATGTCATTCCATATCTACTTTGGTAGTTAAATATGCAACGCAAAATAAATATATATGGAGACAAAAGATATTTTTGCACGAGCAGGGAAGAATAGAGAATCCATATAGTGCCTATTTCATTATAGGTTTAGTTAAGTTCATTTCTGCCAAATATTTATACGATTTTTTCTATCCCATCTGGATGTTATGTCGGTATTATATTTTATTTTTTTTTAATTGTAAAAAAAAAATAAAAAATTATGTCCTTTTCGTTTGATTACATTTATTAAAGCAATTAATTACAATAAATTTACTCAATAAGTAGTTTCTAATGTTATATTATTACAGAAAAAAAAAATATTTTTAATATGTATATACTTTAATTGGACATGCTTATATGACAATAAGTACGTATCCAATTTCATAATCATAATTAAAATATTATAATTATAAAAAAAATATTAGTTTTCTTTACATTCTCTTAAATATCTAAGAGCGGGGAAACGTTTCTTGAAGAACTGATTTATTGTCACTCTTCAAACTTTACTAAAATATTGAACACCATCGGCCGACCATTTGACGCACTACAGAGAATGCGTTAAAAGTTCGAGTTGCTGGTGCTCTGTTACTACATTTAAAAATACATACATGTGTATGTATGTATGTATGTATGTATGTATGTATACTTACATGATATATAGTATATATAGAAAAGCAAAATTAGACTAAAAGTAAAAACAAAGTATGCACATACATATAACACTCACTGATAATATTTTACAGAAAAATATTTATTCTCGTATTTTACCAATTCGTTTGCATGGCTAATAAAATAATTCTATTTTATTTGTATGTGCATACTATGTATGTTTGTAAAAATCATCAGCGCCACCCAATCACTGAAAAGTCAAAATACACAAATATTCCAATAATGAAAACAACAGCAACGACTAAAAAAAGTACATAATAATGATAGAAAAAAGTATGAAACGATGTAGGTACATACAGACATACATATGAACATGCATTTACATAAATAATAAATATGGTATTGTATGTAGTACATTATTTCTCATATAACAATAACAATAACAATAATAATATATACGAGTTTATATAAAAATGTAGAATATTGACAAATAATAATAAGAGTAGCGAATATTAAAAGAAACACAAATAAAAGTGAACTCGTCAATAGAAGGGAACGTGTTAGAACACGTGCACTCTCTTCAAATTACATACATACATACATACATACATACACACATACATACATATGTATATATGTATATGTAAATAGATATAAGGAAGATTGAAAATTAGATTTGATTATTTTAAAGACAAATAAGCAAATTTTGTTTTTTCACACACCAAATAGGTAAATTCATTTCAGTTCGTACTTATGTACACACATATGTACATACATTTGATTTTGTATAGAATAAGAGTTTGTCACCAAACGTAATCGAATTTATTAAAATTACCGTTTTCAGAGTTCAACGTAATCAGATTGTTACGTGTGTACCTTAACTTACCCAAGCGATAAGATTACATTTTATTCTGTTTCTTGGGGGGTTGTATTTTAGAAGATAATTCGCTATTTGCCAGATTTAATTCAATTTAATGGTAGCTGAGTCCTGTAGATTTATTTCTTATAATAATGCACACCTAAATGCTTTCATTTAAATATAGAGTCACTTGTTGCTCGTTTGACCAATTTTTTATTGCTAAGGGCTAGTTTACACGATAATACTTTACGTACGTAAATTCAGAGAGAAAATATCATAAAATTCCATTCATATTTTAAAAATGAGATTAAAAATTTTACGACAGTTTTTTTTACGTTTACATGATGCGTAAACAACCAAAACAAAGTAAAATGAACGCAGCTGTTTTAAAAGAGACCAATAGTGTGAGCGATACAATTTGCTTTTTTCTTTGTTTATTTAATTCAATTTGTTTACATAAAAAACAAAGAGAGCCGTACGACTGCCAAATTTTCATCCGTGTATTGAGTTTACACAATATTATCTGCTCTCTTCTACGCAAAAACTTGACACGTCGTACGACTTGTATTATCGTGTAAGTCTCTTCCTAAATACCATATGACGTCTTTTTCATACGATAACATTCATAAAAAACCCAAACTTTTTCCATAAGAAACCCAAATCCCAAAAAAAACCCAATAATTTTTTATTTTTGAAAACATTTCTTTTACAGCGAAGGAAATCAGGTAAAGATATTTTGCTGTTGTTAGCATTGTGATGTGTGGGTCTATGACGTCTCGGAATAAAAAAAAAAAAAACTAAACATTTTACGAATTTGTTGTTGGAATTCTCAAATGAAACTAAGATTTTAACTTTTCTTCTATTTTGAAAAGATTTTTTTTACAAACTGTATGTATGGTATCTGCAGCGGCTTTGGCTGATATGAAATATTTATTGTTTTAAATTAAATTCTCTTTTATTGTTTGTAGAAATATTGAGTTGTATAGGAGAAGCTTACAATCTAGTATCAGTTTTTGCCCAATTCCACTTTTGCATGAGATTTCTGTGCTAAGCACAGAGAAAGGTGTATGTCAACATTTCGGAATAATTAACTACGGAACTGTATTTGGACTAATTGGTGAAAGACTGGGATCGCATCAAATAAGAGATTTCAAAGAAAGTCTTAGCTTTTCTGATTATACAGACACAGGTTGCCTAATTCTTAGGCGAAAATTGTAATGCTGGAAATTAATTATATATGATCGACGTACCTTTCTTATAAAATTATTAAAGAGGTGCATTCAGTTTTTGCAACATTTTAAGTAGTGATGGTACCGTAGAGTATTTAAGAAACAATATACGGAAGGTCGAGTTTAAGATTTAACTCAGTGTTATTTTTACTGTTTTTGGAAATACTAGAAAATTTTTTTTTAATAATAAATTAATTTCAATACTTCTTAACTCCCAGCATGGATCGAGGATTCAATTTGTCCCAAGGATGAGAAATAAGATTTTCATGAAAAAGTGTACTTTTTGCAATCCGGTTGTACTATTTTTTTCTTTTATTTTTACATACATTGTATATATGTATGTGTGTTCTATTTATATACTCTAATGCTACGTTCGCATTGTAAATTTTGTGCGAAATTTAGTCACAAGATCCGATTAGCCGCCTAAACTTGTGATAAAATGGAAGACGTGAACGATGCACTTTCTTAACCGAACTTGAATTTTGATAATAAAATGCAATAATCTGCTAGCGTTGTTCGTTTCTTAGTCGATTCAGGGTTAAATTATAGATCAAATTGAACATGTTTGACAGTAACATGTTACACTAAAATAGCTGAGCTGACATAAGCAGTGTTGCCACAAAAAAAAAAAAAAAATAATTCATGGAACGAATTTCGCTAAAATGTTATGTTTTTTTGGTTTTAAGTGTTGATTTCCACGACTGAAAAAGGAAACTTTATTTTGAGACATTTAAGCATCGTTAAAAAGTGCTGGACTATTATACATTCATACATACATACTTATATGAGCCGTTATTTTGAAAGTGCGGTAAGACAATTTTCGAAAGAAATAGAAATAATGGTATTTATACAAAAATCTTGTTATGTTCTTTGCGTGCGAGAACAAATTTTTGTAAAAAAAAAAATTCATGTTCTGATATATGGGAGATAAAAATTTTAGCTCTTGATTTCGAAAGTGAGGCAAGTCAATTGTCTTATAAGAAAACTCTTATTATTTAGTCATACATACAGTGGCTCCATTAAATATTCGCTCACGTTAAGTTTTTTTAAAGAACATCTCACCAAATTAGAAATTTTAATTCTACACAAAATTTATTTATTTGTGTATATTAAATAAAGACTTCTCTTACAAAAAAAATTGAACAAAATTATAAAACTTCATATAAATTAAAAAAAAAAAAATAGAAAAAATAGAAAAAAAAACAAATAAAAATTGACATAACATCACAATATGGAATTCAAAAAGTATTCTCTCACTTAACTAAATAAACTAACTTTTTTGTATTTTGTTGGACCTTCATTACTTTTCAGAACTTCATTTAAACGTACTGGAACAGAGTCCACAAGCTTTTTGGTAATATCTTCCGAAATGTTGTTTCTTTCATTCAGTAATTAAAGCAGTTTTGAGAACGTTTTTATTGCTAATGTTATACTTTCGTATGTTGCCCTCAAGAAAACTTCACAAATTTTCAATGGGATCGATATCCGGTAATTGTGGAGGCGTTTCAATCCATTTTGGAACATTATATAGTAACCACATCTTAATATTCCAAGCAGTGTGTTTGGGATCATTATCTTGTATAAAAATATAGTCGTTACCTGATCCCATTTTTTCAACACTACTGGTTAAAGTTTGCTTTAAAATTTCGATGTAATGCTTCTGGTCTATTATTCCTTCAATAAAATGTAGTTTTCTAACACCTTTGCTACTCATACATCCCCATACAAGCACAGAACCACCTCCATGTTTGACAATTGGCTTTAAATTTTTTTCCTCCATATCCTCCATATCTTTTTCCTCCAAACCATTTTCTATCATCGGACCCAAATGTATTAAATTTACTTTCGGCTGAGAATATTACTTTATTCCAGAGCTCCGGACTTCTCGTGTATATCAAACAGTCTTCTCTTCTTCAAAGTATTTTCAACAATTGATTATTCAAATTTGGACTACACGATTTCTGATGTGGTGTTTTTAAATGTATTTAATAATTTATTAACTTATCATTTATTAACAACAAATGTATTAATTTTTTATAAAAATATTTTCTTATTATAATGCCAACTAAAGAATTCATTATAACATAACAAAACTACAATTTGAAACGAAAGACCATCACACATTGAACAAGGTAGTGTTGTCTGTACAACAACCAATTTTTTAACAAAAACAACACAATAAGATACACCTAATCCTCTTCTTACACGCTAGATAAATTCCAAATGATATCATGCAAAAATGGCGTAAGTACAGGATTAGGTGTAAAATGAAACAAACGTTTGACATTTAGAATAAAGCACACCTGAGCATGTTTGTACATTTTACTTACGTTCCAAACAATACCGTGCGAAAATCCATACAAAATCAGGATTAAGTGTAAACTAAATAATACTTTTGAAAATGAAGAATCACTGCATTACATAAAAAGAAAAACTGTCAGCCGAACCGGCAACATCACCTTCTTAAATATGCCTTGCCAAAGACTAAATTCATTGTTTTGAACATTTTGAAATTCATTGTTTCGTTTTGACAGAAGAAATATGAATGAATATAATTAGAGAAATTACAGATATGTATGTAATTTTCAAATACAACATGTTGTCCCTAAATATGTGACCACCACTGTATGTTCTATATTCATTCACTCTTGTATACCGTACATATGCATGTATAATAAATACGTAAGAGTACGAGTACATACTAGTGCTAGCAAAGTATTGAGTGCTGGTAACGAGTCCCGACAATTTATGTTTATTTTTGGATACTCAATACTTCAAACTAAGGACTCAATAATTTTAAAGTTGAATTTTTTCAGTTAATTGTTATGGAAAATTTAAATAAATCTCTATCTAACAATACAACGCTTCTTAAAAACTCAATCATGTGTAATAAATTTTGTGCTTATGTCTGTCTGTATGCAATTCAAGACTAATTATTAATTATTTTTTTTAAACAAATTTAATGTCACTTTTAACTTGACGTTAAGTCTGTATTTGTTTGGTTTTAACTGTTTTATAAAATATTCGACGTTTTTAAAATATTTTTTATATATATTTAAAAAACACCTACTTACTTATGTATATAAGTACGTATGTATGTATAAAATTAAAATAAAAACATCCGATAAAAGTATCAAGTATAGTATTGAATACCCGAATGAAAAGTAGTCAGTACTACCAAGTATTGAAGAGTAGTAGTATTTGCCAGCACTAGTACATACGCACATAATTACAATAATAATTTGTAAATTGGAAAGAAAATAATCTATACAATTGAAATAGAGTATGTAGGTATGTATTTATTGATTGCCAATTTTATGAATGTTTCTATGTATACACGTAGATGCACTCGTGTCAGAGTTTTTGTTTAGTTTTAAGTTTTATTGTAAAAGTATTATTAGTTCTGTTGCTACTTACTATCTGTCATCAAGTTATACACATTCCGAGTTGTCTCTTGCTTTCATTGGTTTTGGCAAAACTCTTGTTGTCATTAATGATGACGATAAAGGCGATGATGATGACATTAAAAAACAACATGTTGACTTAAACAAGAATAAATAAATAAAAAAAATGAAAACTTAATTGGTTACTTTTACTTTCTTATTTCAGTATTGTTGTTTGACTTTTGAAGTGAGTTTTTATTTATAAAACGATTTACAATTCCACCCACACCACCAAGGAAAAAAAGAATAAAAATAACGTTTCTATAAGCAATCCTTTTAAGGTTGTTTAGTATTCAAATTATTCGAAGATAATAACTGCTAATATATAGGACATACATGCATACATACATAAGCAGAGACGCTTTCTATGATCAAATTGAATTTGTGTATGTAAAATTTTGTTGTGTATGTAACATGTCGTGTACAAAAATGTGTAAGCTTTTCAATTCTATTCACTTTCTATAATGGATTAAAGGTTAATTAATCTCACTGCTAACTTTATTTTATTTTATTTTTTTTTCACAAATTAAGCAGGACTTTCTGTAGCAGACCTTCCCCATCGCAAATGGCACGTCTATATTGAAAAATTGCTTCAAGTATATCCATGTAGTAGAGTATCCAATTATTTGACTTTTACTTTTGTTCGAGTAAGAAATTAATTGGTTTTAAACTTTAAGTTAAGTTAACATTAAGTTGTTAAAAAATTCTAAAGCTCCTGGCTTGGATGGGATAAGCTCTATTGTGTTAAAAAATATGTCGGATTTGTTTTTCTCAATACTTACAAAAATTTTCAATTGGTGTTTATGTAGCGGCTATTTCCCCAAATAATTCAAGACTGCAAAAATAATACCGGATGTTAATTCACCAAATAGCTACCGGCCAATTAGTATGCTAAGTTGTCTTGATAAAGTATTTGATCATAATATTATACAAGCTGAGCAGTTTGGTTTTAGAAAACAAAACTGAACTATTCACCAAGTTGAACGTATTTTTAAATTTGTAAGTATTAATAAAAACCAGCGGAAAAGCAAAGTATTCCCGTGCTTTTACGTCTAGACATAGAAAAGTCTTTCGACTCAGTATGGCGCAATGATCACATATATAAACTTAACTTGTTTGGCTACCCAGTTTATTTACAAAAGATTATTCAAAGCTTCTTAAACGAGAGATCATTCGTCCTTTGAACATTGGTAGCGATTGTTCCTCGAAGCGAAAAATCCTGGCCGGGGTGCTTAAGGGTCAGTGCTATCACCTACACTATATTCAATTTATATAGCAGACAAGCGACAAGCTCTGTACGCAAATGATACTGCAATAATAGCAACTGGAAAAGTATCAAATGCAATAGTCAAGAACTTGAGAAAAGATTTTTAATATGCTCAAAAATATTTCTCTAAGTGGAAAATTAAAATTAACGAAGCCAAGACACAAGCTATAATATTCCCCTTTAACAAGTCACCGAGGAGAATACCTACGTTTCCTATGACTATTGGTGGAACTGAAATTCCTTTTAACGACACAATAAAATATTTGGGCTTTGTTTTGGATAAAAAGTTAACATTTAAAAAACATATTCTTCAAACGTGTGATAAAACTATTCGTTGTGGTAGAGCTTTATATCCCCTGTTGAACCGAAAGTCTTTTCTAAGGTGGAAAAACAAGATTTTAATTTATAAACTGTGCATACGTCCAATAATGATCTACGGTTGTCCAGTGTGGCCAAATAGATGTGCCAAGACTTATATCAAAAAACCTTCAGGTTATACAATATAAAAATTTCAAAATTATTCTCAATTTAGCGAGGCGGTATTCGACCAGCAGATTACATGAAAAATACAATCAAGATATGTTAATGGCTGTAACCAGTAAAATTACACAAAGCTTTGAAAATCACAACAGGTTTTGAAGCCATCATATGCAAGTAGTAAGAATTTTGTAATATCACCAACTGCCTCAAATTCATTATGAAGTTGACAGAAGGGTTGATATAAAAATTTTCTTCAAATTTCAATAAGGTTTTCACTGTCTTTTTTCCTTATTTTATGTAAATATACTTTTATACGTAATAAATAGGTTTTTCATTTGTTGCAATACATACCAGTATAATCTCAAACTATGTATGTATATATAGAATATTTTTTTATATTTTTAACTTGTAGTAATGATAGTAAATAAATAAAAAAATACAAATGATTTTAAACTTTTTTTTTAAATTTCTCGATTAATCGAGTAAGGTTCGAATAACTGTACAATTAAAAAATTATTTAAAAAAAAATAAATAAATAATCTAACGACAAAACAAACATGTGTATTTGGTTTTTTGGCTTTTTTTAGTTTAAAAAAGAGGTCGATGGGATGAGGTCAAGGGATGAACCTTACGCATGTAGTGCATTGTAATAGGTTACGGGAAGGAGGATAGAATCCAGTATGGACGTTTGAATTAAATTTATTTATGTCGTAAGGGATACGCTCCACGAGAAAAACGAGTATTATGTGAAAATATGTGATTGTTAGGAATTAATTCCCTCATTGCGTCATTCCGTTATAGTACCGATAGAACAATGAGACACACAACACCACATTGCGACGATGCTCTAACGAATCGATAGAGTTGACTACTCTAGCGTCATTAAAAAGTACCTTTGCTCTCTCCTGAACGCTGCATAGAGGCTCCCAAATAGACTCTGAAGAACCGGCCGACACAGGAATATGAAATATTTAATATTAATATTTTGAATATTAAGGTGATCAGATGAAATGAAGTATTGCAGAACATCAAGAGCATCTGTTTTACCAATATCTACATATATTACCAATATTACGATTTGTCTTATTGTCATTAATATTAATAACTTGTGTTCTTATTTTCGCGATATTCTTACTAAAATTATGCGAGAATTTATCATAAACTTTCTAAAATTTGTCCGACTCTGAAATAGGTTTGTCGGATTCGATCTTTTATTATGTAATTCTGCAGCTTTTGCCCGTGTTGTTACTTATAGTACCTGATTCTATTTTAATCCGTGCTCTTTTAAATAAATTATAAATAATAAAACATAAATTATTTGTATCAGTGGAATTTAGTTTAATAAAGTCAGATGACAACACATCAACATGTCTAAGTGTTAAAAAAAAACATTGGGTCTTGCCTGTATTAAATTCGAGACTGTTCTCACGACCCCACTCGGAGACTTTCTCCAGGTCGCTTGCGAGGGTGTTGTTCATAATCATCCCTTTCGCACCAAACTCCAAGAGACTCGGCGTACAATCAAAAGAATACGAATGACAAATGTTGCGGTGCGATAAAATTGCATTATAAAGTTTTGCAAATCTTCTCTTTGTCTTGTCTAAATACATGAAATCATCTATTATAGCGATACTTTTTGTATTCGATTTTTTAAAATTTGCAACACTTTGTATTGTTTTGTTGAGCTCGTCTTCTTAAAGATCATCGTCGGGTACATTTTGATCAGTTTCAATATCAAACAATCGATTGCATATACTGTACAATTAGATTGCAAATTCTTTTGTTTTGGTTTTTGAAATATATTCCAAAAAGTTAATTTTAAAAACTTTAATTAAAATATCTAACAAACCAGTAACGGCTGATCTGAAAGCAAGCAAAATTATGTTCGAAAAGTATGTATGTAATGAAACAAAAAGAAGTGATGTTTATATATGTCTCATTTTTTAATACAATTTTAATCGATAATATAAGCGTATAACTAAATAATCATAAGCGTTTGCTATTTTACGTTCCAAATTTTACATACAAAAGTTCCTCGATTAATTGACACACATTGTTAGAGTTATTTGTTACTCGAAATTGTTTTTTTTTCTTTTTGCATTCCATCTTGGCCTATACTGTATATGTAGTTGCAGTGTAAAGAGTGTCATAATATTACAGTCTTAAACTTTTAACATTCATTGTCTTGCACACCAAAAAAAGAAAAAAAAATTAAATTAAATAAAAAAAAATACATACAAAATTATGAATAAAACTTAACGGGTATAGACCGATGGTAAAAGCATAAGATAAAGGATGAACGTTACGAGAATCCAGAAGAGGGGAATGCTGAATCATTAATTTAATCTAAAACTTAATATTTTAGTTTGGCTTATTGGAATAGTGCCAAATGCATCTGGGCCACGCAGTGGCTAGATGCCAGAGTGAATAAGACATAGAGGGCGGAGAAGGAAGAGTGCGACATGGCGTTAGTTTATGCTTATGCCCGTATATTCATTTCACTTATATTTGCAGTCTACGTACATACCATATATACATACATACATACATATGTACGTAGTACGTACATAAACATTTGAAATGTAGAGCGTTGCTAGGCTAGAGCCAGTGAAGCGTTGAGCTTCAAGCTGTGTGTGTTGTGTAAATATTTAATGCAAATGTATAATACTCAGCACATTACTGGAGCATAGTGCTGGTACTGGTGACGGCCTAGTACTTAAGTCGATGATTGCCTAAAATCCACATTAATTTAATTAATAACTATAATTGTATGAAAGGTGTCTTTTAAGATTTCTTAAGCATTAATAACTGTTTTTATTAAAATATATACTCACAAAAAAAGCCTAATCAATACTCTATATGTACACACATATGTATAGTATATACTGAACATGTTTGCTTAAATTTGAATTCAAAATAATAATATTCCATCTGCATTTAACAATTCGCCATTATGGATTATGGCCAATGATTAGGTTTCGTCATTGGACTGTGGCGCAATGCATATCAGTTTTACTGGCCGAAGAAACTGAATATAGGTTCTTGAATACAGATGGAGTAAGCCACGTTCGAAGACTAAATAAAAAACGACTACATTCGCATTATTTTAAAGACACAATAAAGCACTGAGACGGATATGTAGTCGCAATAGTCTGGACATACTGCTCAGCGAGTTGAGTTTGTTTCTTTGTCGTAATACAAACAAAAGCGGACCGTTTTGTTTATAGGGAGATTTTATCTAACGACATGCTTAAATATGTCGAATGGAAAATGCTACTGGATGGATGTATCAGCATGGCAGCGACACAAAACACTTGTCAAAATTGACCAAGGAATGGTTATCAGCTAATGAGATTCAAGTCTTGTATTGGCCATCCCAATCAACAGACTTAAATTCTATTGGGAACCTTTTTGTGCAGACTTTGTGAGGCATTCATTTTAATGAAACTTATTTGACTGTATTTTTACTTGACTAATAAATACTTGTTGCAAAAGAAGAAGAAAAGAGAAAAGTTGTCACATATGTCATTGAAATAAAAAGCAATTTTTTTTCTTAATTTTCATCAAGAAAATCCAAGATTTTAAATCTGAATAAGATGATATTAAATCGTCATAATATATAGATTAAGGTAAGAAAAAAAACAGAGAATACTTGGGATCGATTTATTTATTAATTTAATTCAAATTTTAATAGAAACTCTGGGCCAGATATCTTTGTGGTCAAACAAAATCGATCGAGATATAAAGGCAATACAACCCTTCACAGTTTGGAATCTTTTTGGAAAGAAAAACAAGAAAAGAAAGAAAATATAAAAAAATAAGATAAACAAATTGGGAAAATTAAAAGAAAAAGATACAATACAATTGAATAAATTATAGATTCTTTTTTAAGAAACAGATTACAAAAGAAACCTATTAAGAAAAAAAAGGATCGTTAATTACTTTTATTATTTTATAAACTTCATTATTTGAAAATGAAATTCAATCATTTCTTTGTTTTTATCTAAAATCATTAACTTTATTCTTATTGAGTGATTTTACAAAAAATATTCCAAAATATTTTATTTTTTTTTTTTTCTTACCCTTATAAGAGTTTGCATATAAAATATTTTTTTTTTGTTTTGAGTTTTTTTTTTTGTATTAAAGAATACTTAGTTTTTTATTAAAATTTTTTTTTATTCAATTATATTCAAAAAGTGTTAATTTAAAAAATTCGTACATAATTCATTCTTTTTATACTACGGCTATATAATATATACATATATTTTTTGGTTTCTCAAATAATGTATTTTTTTATTATATTTAATTAGAATTTGAATTAAAATTTTAATATAATATACTTAATAATTAAAATAATTTTTTTTTATTTTTCTGATGTTTAAATAAATAATTCATAATGCAATTTTAATTGCTAACTATTTCTACGAGTGATTCCCACGAAAGATAGATAGGTAGTATACTGAATAGGGCTATAAAGTATGTGATAGCATGGTAGGGAGGGTGTAGAAAATGGGGCGTTATGAACATCTTAACCAGCTTTACGATTAATTAGTTCTTTTGTTTATTTTATTTTATTTGCCGATTTAAGAATAACTACTTAAATATAATTTTGTATGTACGATCCTAAGTCCAGATATTTAGTGGTAAGAATCATCCGAATTTCTCTAAGAACGGCCGGATCATCAGGCAGCACAACCACTAAATACGCGGAGCCAAAGAGGTCGGTTCATTACAAGTTGGACCAAGTCGTTTTAAAAACAAGCAGAAGCTGATGGAGAGATTCAAATTAGAGTGGCAATCAGTAGTAACAATAATTCTAACAAATCTCATGAAAACTATGCCAAAACAGTGTGCGAAGGTCATAAAAGACAATGGTTATTACACAAAGTACTGAAAGTTGAATAGGTTTCGAACAGCTACTCAAGGAGCTAATTTAGTTTTTGTTGTTGTTATATTTTGTAGAGAATGGAATTAAAGTTTTTGTTTTATAGTAGTAATTTGGATACCTAAGATAAATGAATTAAATATTTTACTTTGAATAAGTCTATTAGTTAGTAATATATGGGTCCTTAACTACCTCCACAAGAAAAGTTGCTTAGGTTTTGAACAGTCCTGTAATTAATGGCTTTTTCCCTGTGTGAATTGTGCAACACCCGCTTATACAATCTTTGCCGCTTTAAGGCTGATGTGAAGCTTTAGTTGTTGTTCTCCACATATAAAATTCCATATTTAGTATGAATGGAAGGTCCCAGTCCCACTTATAAAATCTCGCTAAGTTATTGACTGATGATGCACATTGTCTACGAAGTTTTTGGAACCAATTTTAGAAACTACCTTAACCGTTCTCAAGATATACAAAAATATAGATTTATTGCGTATAGGTCAAGCCACGCCAACTTTTTTAATTCCGTCCATTTTTGACAGATAATTTACATTGACTACGAAGTCATTTAAATTAGACAATTTGGATCACATTTAAAAACACTTAGTGTTACCATTTGAAGATATACAAAAATAAATATTTACTTTGTATGGGCATGGCACCACTCAGTAAGAATTTTTGTAATTTGTAGAGCCTATAGTTCCTTCCAGACATACAGAGGGATACAGTAAAAAGTTAAAAAAAATTTCAAAACTCAAACACACATTCACATTTATATATAAGATATATGGATATAATTTTTACGCGCAGTGCTTCTTTACTTACTTACTTAAATGGTCTCGTTTACTTAGTGTGCCTTATGTTGACACACGATTGTATACTTCTCTTCGTGCCATCTGCATTTGGAAAATTCCAAGTTTCGAAAATGTGTCCTCTACTTGGTTCTTTCACCGTAGTTTCGGTCTATCTCTTTTTCGTTGGCTTACCAGGCAGTGTCGAGTATTTTTTTCGCTGGAACTGTTTCAGACTTTCTACAGTCAGGTAGAATTGTACCGTTTCGGGAATCAATTAAACCGCTAGGCTTAGCTATAATATGTGGGTATTAGAGTGGTACGAAAAAAAAGTTGTGTCATTAACCCTTAGGATTAAATATAATGTAAAAACAATTCCATACATAATTTTTTAATTTTTTTGCCACGCCTACAAACACCACTCTTTTAGTATTTTGTTTACTGTGTCGCCATTTTTAGTCCGATCATAAAATTTTGTACACCGGCGTTCATGGCTCTGTAAGCGCTGCATTGTTGTCTTTAATAGTTTTTTACTACCACATCAAATTATACTCATCACTATTAAAAACTCGGTTAATACCGACCCTATAATAATTCTTAAAAGTGATATTTTTTCTGAAATTCTGTACCGCCTTAAAAAATACTCTGGAAGTATGATGTATTCATCATTGAAATTACCACCACCAAGCCATTGGTGGAATTCTGAATTCTGAATTATTTTTTCATTTTTTTCACAGATATTATTGATATATTGTATCAATTAAAAGTTCTATTTTTCTTCTTTCCAAATCCGCTGAGAAACTTCAAATTCTATGTAAGTTCATGAAAGTATGAAAAACCTGTTTTACCCATATCTCAAGATCTTGGAGGTGTTTCAAAAATTGCAAAAACAGATTCTTGTTGTACTCGATAGCGCCTATCAAAAAATATTACCACTTCCCCGGTGTTGATTTGTTCCACCGTGTTAATTGCTTTTATACAACAATACATAACAGAATATCTAATAAAGCATATCTGAAATTTCAGAAGAAGTGTTTTGATGGGCAACTGACTATCGCTGGAATCTAGACACTTTGGATTAAATAACCCCTATAAATATATTGTATTGTCAACCAGTGCCGGGAAAAGATCCAATACTTGAAAAATACAAATTTGATTTGTTCGATAGGAAAAAATTCTGTTTTTTAAATTGGTCTTATAGCCGTCGTATTATTTGAATTCATGTATAGTTAATAAGTGTTAGTATAACGACATGTATATTTGTCGAAACCAGGAGTTGTCAAAAGCACTACGCAGCGTATATTAATTCTCTTTCTCTCACACCTACATGTGCTCACACATTGGCGAAAAATAACACCAAACTATCAGTCTCTCAATAAAACACGCAGCGAAATGTTAAATTGAATGTTTTTTGCTGCACTACATATGATGTTGCAACACATTTTGACTCATTTATAATTAATATAAAAATATATGTTATTTGCTTAAATTTATACCAAATATACTTCAATACTTTAAAAATATATTTCCGTTTATACTTCTTTTTTTACTATAAGTTTCTCCAAGTGCATTGAGTAAGAGAGATCTCACTCACAAATAAAACGATAATGTATGTGTTTGACGAGCCCTAGTCTAAACGTAAACGAGAAATAATAATGAAATTGATGGCATTCATATTTTGTAACCGTTTAAAATTGACGGACTAAAAGCTAAAATTTGTAAATATTTTTTTATCATTAAGTTTGTTCTTTGAGGCCGCGTCCTTCGTTAATTAAGAAATAATTTAAAAAATGAAATGCAGTTCAACTAGGAAAAGACTAAACTATTAAGTCCCATACAAATTTTGTCTCAATTTTCATTTTTTTAATGGACTTTTTCCAATATGCTCGGATTGCTACAACGTGCATTCGTGTAACCTGCTCCAATAACTCAAATGTTTTATCTTTATACGGTTTAACAGGTCGGTGTCGACATTCGCCGTTTACAACAATGGGTCCATGTATTATACCTCAGATCTTCCTTTTCAAATTTCCCAAAATACTTCGTCTGACTGCGTAATTGTCCCGGATTTTGCGCCGAACATTAGGACTGGTAGAATAAATGTCTTATGCAGAAGGTGTTTTATCGTTGCTTGGTCCGTAATAGCATCTACCAACAAACATACTTGCTTTTCTTAATTTCAAATTTGACGTACATAGTTCTTTTTGGTTACAGCGGACCTAAGACAAGCAAATTCATTCACTATTTCGAAGTTATAGTTGTCAGCATTAACGGATTGTCCCAGGCTTTCAATATTTCTGTCCGGTGAA
Source organism: Wohlfahrtia magnifica (assembly GCA_023159175.1). NCBI lineage: Eukaryota > Metazoa > Arthropoda > Insecta > Diptera > Sarcophagidae > Wohlfahrtia > Wohlfahrtia magnifica. The sequence continues at coordinate 479,031 of JAKWBJ010000057.1, forward strand.
ACAACTAATGCACACACCCAAAAGCTTTTACTGTTACTGTTCCCTATATGAACAAAAATCAATATTTACCATAAACGGTATGTGCCACACCCATTTGCACAATTTCGCCCATTGAGTGATTCATGGTTTTTATTGATTACATACATACAAAGACACATTTATTTTTATACACATATACTAGCTAAAAACCGCCGTGCTTCGCTAACCCTATCTTAATTATTATCTTAACTATTTTCTTAGTTATCATTTTTACCCTTCTTCCTATTTGATCCCTTACAGTCAAAGCGTTTATGACAGCCTATAGTTATTTCCAGAAAGATACTGTAAAATTTCAAAATAATTTGTCCTGCATTTTGCCGCTGTTTTCAAACTGCAAATACATATATACTTACAAACACAGATATACTTTGATACATTATATATACAGATAGGTATGCTATGCTATGCTTTGTGGAATACTCGGTTATCCAATCTGTTACTGTAACTGTTCTGTTACGCCCACTTATTGACAGTTGATGTGTATTATCCACGAAGTTTAAACAAAGTTCAGAAACTTCTACAATTACTGGCATTAGTTCATACAAAAATCGTTATCTCTGTACTTGTATGGAAGGTGCAATGCAGAAACTATAACTGTTAACATTTTGAAGACATAGACATAAATAAAAAATTACACTGTATGAACGTAGCATCGCCCAATTGGAACTCCTTCAAGACGTACAGATAGATAGCTGTCTTATATACATACATATATAGACTTAAAAGCGTGCGTACTTTTTTGTAATATATCAGGGTTTAAAAGTTAATAATCTTTGAAATGATGATTTCACCTAAAAATATTCTAATTATGTACTCGTATGCATGTGGTTATTACACGTTTTAATTCCTCAAGAACCTACATTTTAACACTAGAAGAGTCGCTTGACCCTCAACGACGCTCAATATGACTGAAAATTTTTTTTTACAATAATTTTTCGAAATTGGTATTTCGTGACTTTTATCAAATTTGCATGAAATTTAATTTAAAAGCATTTCTATTTTATTGAAATGAAGATAAATTGTCATATCCGACACATCCTGTTTTGAGCAATACGTTTGATTTCTCTCTAGTTGCGACCGGTTCGGTTGATTTCAAGATCAATCGATGCCTGCTGCATACTTAGAGGCGATAAACTTTGCCCCTTTTTTCCGTGGATTTCAGACTATGACAGTTCTTACTATGTTTTCATATGCCATATAAATTAAACGTTGGTTCGATAGTTCAAACAGTTTGGTATTCGGTCGGTGTTTGGCCAAAATATTTCCAATATCCTTCAAAGACAACGATTGATGAATACCTGAATAGCGTTGACATTGCTTGATGTTATATTACTGCATTCACATCCATAGAGGAGGGCTGATTTTATGCAAGAGTGGAATATGTTGGTCTTAGTTCACTTCGACGTAACAGTATATTATCACGACAGCCTCTAGCCTTCGTCAGAATGCTGCTAAGGCAGAAAACACCAGCTTCTTCCAATTCGATTCATCATCTTTAAACTTTTTTCATCGAACTTTGCAATCACACAAATCATCTTAACTTCGCTGTGTATACTATTCCGTCTAACGACTAACTTGAAATAAATGGCAAAATTTTACTCTTCAAAGTGACAATATATGACGATACGCCGTCTGTTGAAAATCCCGCATCTGTAAACGACTTGCTTTTTTATTCTCCAATATTATTCAAAACAATCTTTAGAAAATTTCTAAGAACAATTTTTAAATGAATTATTTTAAACATATATTTATTTTTGTATAGCATATTTGTATATATCGTCATATGAAATCCGAAAAGCCCTAAGTTACAAAAAATTCAAAATCGACTTTTTGATTGATTATAATCCATTCTTTCGAAATACATATTCACACAATATTCTAAGCTTGACCTAAATGTTTTAATTCAAATTTTAAAGAGTTTTTTGCTTCTCCTGTAAAATTTTTTAAATATAACTTAGGGCTTTTTGGATTTCATATGACGATATGTAAGTATATACGTAGATATGACACAAATAAGTATGTGTATATACTTATGTATGTGGTGAGCCTGAACGCATACAATTATACAGTTGTGGTGAAACTATTCACCATCTAATCTAATATTAGATTGTGTTTAGATAGATAGTTCGGCTATAATGTGCAAACTTTATCCTTTTACTTAACAATCCATTGTGCGGGTCATAAAATATTTATACACGAACTTAACAAATAAGGATATAAAATACCTACATATGTGCATACATACATCCATACATACAAAACATATATATGTACATACGTAACAATACACAGGCAAACGCACATACAATTTAATTGCATACAAACAAACGCAAAAGAACTTTTTAAACAAATTGCATGAAAATGCAGCAAAATTTTAGATACACATCGCAGTGGCAAAAAGCTTAAAAAAATGAGACTTGAGTGCTTGATCCATATACCTGTACATCGTATACATATATGGATAACACCGGTACGTTTTTTTTAAATTATCAGTATTTGTATTATTCGTGTATATGACGAGTATGAATATGATTTAAATTTATTTGATTTTGTCAAAGAGAAAAGAAGGAAAATCATTTTAACAAATTGTGCTTGCATTGCATTAACTGAAAAATTGTGTCGGTTTTTCTTTTTTTTCATTTTTTGTTTGTTTTAATTTTCTTTTTTTTCATTTCTGTCCATTCTATAAATTGGGCAGTGCATTAACAAATAGTAGAACAAATTTTGGAAGAAAATGGATGGATGGATGGATGGATAGATGGATGGATGTACTACATACTATGAAAGAGGAACAGTTGTTCTATGTTGGCGCGAAAAGTCCACCAACATCACCGTCATCAGTGTGTTTGTTTTTTTCCAAGTTATTATTTTTTGCTTTTGTTATTATTCTGTTGCTTTTGTTGCTGTTGTTATTGCAGTTGTGCAATCAGTCAGTCAATCAATCAATCAGAGCGTAAGTTAAACATTGACTTACAATTCAATCTGCACTCGTCGAAGCAGCGCGCATTAAATTGCCGTGTTTACTCGGCAACTACCTGCATGGAAAACTCTTCCCTTCACCTTCCTATTATGTACACATCAAATATACACACAAACAGATATGCACACATTCATAGGCATTTTAACAAACATACATAGAGGCTTACATATATAAATCTGTATTTACATGATTGCCCTCGTTCTTCGATTGAAATTTTGGTGCTCAAAGACATGGTTAAATGGCTTTTTTAAAATCACTTTCCTTGTATTTGAAGACAAAAATAAAAATAAAAATAAAAATCAAACAAGAAATTCAGTTGTATAATATGGCAACCCTAATAGAAAAAAATATTACGTTGTTTGGCCATTAAAGCTTCATATTTGTCTTGTGAATAATTCAAATTACGAATATTGATTGACGAAAAATAAATTGCTGTTGAAACTGCAAATTACACGCGGTTTGAGTTGAACAGGTCATACAGGCATTAACATCATCACCAACACCACCAGCACTATAATCAACGCTATCAATACACTGACATTGGCAACATCTGGTAGGTGTTAAGAAAAGAAAGGACGGGAAAGGTAAGTTATTTTTTATTTTATTATTACTTGCAATCAAGAGTTGTTGGCCACGAGGACAGCGACTTATAAAGCGACTTTCATTATACAGTTCATTTCCACAAAAATAGTTTGAAATGGTAGACAAAAGCTTGATTGCAGGCAGGCCACACAATCGAAATCATCAAAAATTGCCAACACATGTTCACATATGGATTATTATTAGGGCAGTACGTATTTTGCTGGCATCTTTTGCAATCGTTATTATTTATTTTTTAACCTCTCAACGAGAATTCTCTCCAGTATATTCAACAGTTCTGAGGATTGGTGTGTGATGATATTCTAGCTTTGAAAATGAACACCACCTTTGTACTCTACCAACACAGAGGTAGAATATTTCATACTGAATGTCAGCCGGAATAATGCCATCCGGTCAGGGGTATTTGAAAGGTTTGAAGGAAACAATCGCCCAATGAAGTTGATATGAAGTTATCTGAAGTAAAGTGTGGTGCCCATGTGTTGTTGCATCAGCTTGGTTAGCAATTAGGCTCGTGAAGAGAACGCTGCCCGGAAAGTGAGTGTCCAAAAGTAGGTCGAGCGTATCAGGGATGGAGTTAGTCCAGTCTTCGTTAGGTCTCCGAATGCAATCGAGAGATTTGGTGGTGAAGCTCAACACTTTGCGAAGTCAACTGCCTTCGGAAGAGGATTTAACGTTCTCGCAGAAGTTCCGCCATGAAGCCCTTTTCATACATCTAATCGCATACTTCAGCTTCCTCTTCTTGGACTTGTACAGTTCCCATTCGCCAGTTGCCTCGACCCTAATGCAGAGCCTACCAAGCAGGCCGCGAAGAATCTCAACTTTATAGTTTCACCAGGAAAGCCGAGGCCTGCCCATATACACGGAAAGCTTTATTGAAGATACCGCAGCCGAATTAAGCGCAGCAGAAAGTAAATTCACTGCTTTAAAGACTAGTTCCTAATCTCTCCCTAAAGACCGACTAATTAGTATCCTTCCTGTCAGCAGCAAGGCTCTCCCTACGAGGAGAAATAACCATATTGACGGGCAGTTACCAGTCCACGATAATGCTAAAAGCGTGTTCACTACTCAATACCTTTGTCGTAATACTCACCTCGTTCATTAGAGACCGAACTACCACACAGTTCGTCATGGGCGTTAGCATTGCAACCGATTAGATCCGGAAAAATGATTATTTTCCATCTTTATGATGTACTCTATGCAAAGACCACTTAAGTATCCTTCTTAACAGGAGTAAATACAGAAACAGAATTTTTTTATACGATTTTAAGTTAAGAGGACTTAATTGAAAAAATACCATTTTAGACTTCCATTCAAATACACCTATTCCTCGATTTGCATGATATTTTTTGTTACACGATTTTTTTTTTTTGGTTTTCATGTAAATCGAGATATGCTCGTATATAGAAATTACCTCCAAAATTCGAAAATTTTTTGTGTCGAATAGTTAAATTTATAAACCTTCAATGAAATTTGCCTTCTACTGGAACAAAACATCTTATGAAATTTTAAATTTGATTTATATTGTTTCGACTTACGTCTCCATGCTTCGGAACCAATCGCAATGTAAATTAAAGAATAACTGTACATGATTTTTAGCTAGAGTGCAGTCTGCAAATATGTCTTTCAGTAGTTAAGATGCATGCGTGCACTAAGTAAATGAAAGTTCCCTCACTAAGAATTTTATTTTGAATTATATTGAATTAAATATTAAGTTTGATTTTGGAGTCAAAATAGTTCTCTATGGGGACTGTTTGATCCTAGATTAGTTGCCATGCCTACGGTATCACAATGAGCAACATTCGTCCCGCTCTTATTGTTTAAAATATCTATGCCAAATAAAAGCATTACATTTCGAATATTTTTTTCGATTTACACGATTTTTTCCAGAACGTGTCTGTGCTGTAAGTCGAGGAATAGGTGTACATATTTTTCCTACCGTCTGTAACAAGTAAGTACATACAGTACTCTAAGGGCCATTATTACAACTTGCCTTTAACCCTAGAACCGTAACCTTAGTCGATTCTTGTTTAATTTTTATTCAAAACAAAGTTATAAAGTTACTTTTAACAATACAATTAACAATTTTTACATAGGCACGGTAAAAACCGGTTATAAATGTATGTTAGTCGTTATATCTAATGGTTAGTGTTTATGTATAAAATAAGGCTACGGTTCCAGGATTAAAATAAGAGTCAGTAAAAGGTAACTTTAGCTAAAGTGAACTTTAAAGTCACTTTTAACTTTTTTTCGCTATTACAACTTACTAGTAAAACAAAGCTAACTTCTTTAAAAATATGGCAGTGCCGGAGCAATATCAATAACTTCTGCCAGATTAAACAAGTTCTTTAAAAACGCAGTGGAAACAATATGCTTTCTTTTTTATTATGTTTGGTCATTTTGCTTATGAAATTTGTATGTTTTGTGTACTTTCTGACCTGTTTACTTCCATTTTGATTTAAAAAACTATTAATATACATATAAATGTTTATTTTTTATGTTTATATTTGAAGTTTCCATGTTAATATATCATTTATGTCAGGTTTAAACATAAACTTTACTTTAAAAGTTACAGGTGGGATGATCCTCCCTTTATCTTAACTCTCACTGTTACCTCACTGTATACTTATAATAATAAAAAACAAATTATCTTTCCGTTAAAATCCTGCCTTTAGTTAAAGACAAGTTGTAATAATGGCCCTTAATCACTCCCTCCAAAACCAGTTTGTTGCCAATACAATAACTGTTGTTAGTGGCAGAAAAACATTCAAATAAAAAAAATGTTACAATTTCGCACAGTTTATTTTATTTTTAATATTTACATACTATACACATACATATATAAAAAAAATATGTATCAATCAGTGGAACGTCTAGTAATTGTTTGCCTTTTTTACAGTCTGAATGCGCTTAGGACTGCTAGATGTGCGAACTTTATACAAATTCGACTGGTATAGCGTACCAGATGTTGTTATATTTTCGGCAGCAAGATCCATTTATTCGTCTACACCTGGCAGATTTTGTTGTAGAATCGACAGGTTATGTTCCTAAAGCTTAGTACCATCTATACGTAATAATGGATCGGCACAATTTTTCAAAATGTAACGCTAAACAATTACGGAGACACCTTAATATTTTGTCCGTTTTACATAATGGGTTGGGATTGCGTTTAGGTTCTTGGTCCCATATAAGGCTCGACCACCAGGTTGAAATCGATTAACTTCAGTCAAATAACATAAAAAAGAAGTTAAAAATAACTAAAGAATGTATTAAATGATTTATTTAATCACATCAGTCTCAATGTTAAGGGCTTAATTTTTCGTACATTGCAACGTAATCATATCTTAGCTGTACCTGCTTTTGATCAGCATAAGTTTTTTTCTAAAGTCTTAACGCTCAAATTTGAAAGGCTTCGTCCAGTCGTGTGCTGACTGTTGTCAATATTTAAATACTTAAAGTCTGCTATCGGAGTTATTCCCTTATTACTGGTGACCAAATTTGCTAGATGGTGGGCATGTAGATCGATAATTTTGCTTGAACGACCTGCTTTCTGTGATATTTATTTTTAGCCTTGTACCGTCACGTAGCTAACATTAACAATTTTTGTCACTTTCCTTACCGACACACCCTTCCTCCGCAAATGAAGTATTCGGGTTTTAATTCCATAATTTTCCATATCTATCTTCTTCACGTTTACTTTTTACATAAATAAATGGCAATGATCCAGAAAGAGTCATCGAGATTACACTAAACATTTTACATTTTGGCACATTTTACACTTGATTTTGGAGGATCATATGAGCTTAAAAAAAATAAAGGGTGTTGAAGAAGAAAGTATGAAATCATGTTACATTTTTGCACGACACTGTACATATGTGAATAAAACTATTGGCAACACTGATATATACATACATATACATGGATCTATATTTTTATAATAATGCTTATAAATAAATATACGTACATACATGCATACATACATACATATGTATTTGCGTTTTAAAGTTTATGTCTCTGGATAAATATCTTTACATGTCTGTCTGTTTTATTTGATATATGGCTGGTATACATGCGATTTTGATTTGTTAATCATTAAGGAGGGGGTGGGGTGTCTATCCATGTATTTTTTTTCCTTTTTTTAGTTTTATTAAAATTATTCCTACTCCATATAAACGACCTACGTGACGTAGTGGAGATAGTGAAGTTAGAGGTGGTTCATAAAAACAATTGTATTGTTTTTATATTTATTTAATGATGCTTTAGTACTGATAACCAACGACTTTCGTTGTTAATTAACGCGTAGGCAACCTAAATTTGTTGAAAAACACAAAGTAATTGCCATCTTAATTTGTTAGGACTTGTAAAGAGGTATGGTGGTCATTAACCTCTTGGGGCCATTAAATTCTACTTAACGAAAATGTGCAAACAATGAATTATCATTATCGTTATTATTGTGAGAGGTATGTGTGTGTTTGTGATTATTTGCCAGTGCACAGGGTGGTACTCTGCAATCATTTTTATTGAAATTTAGCGGCAATAATGCATTGTGTTTTATAATTATTTATATCACAGATTTGCATTAATATTTATATTAAAGACAAGGGATTTACCTATCTGGGTAGGTCTTTTATTTTTTCTAATCTTATTTAACTTGATGCAACAACAAAAGTACGTGTAGAAGATAAAATTGAATCCTAATTATAACTGACTTTAGTTACATTCAAGTTCTAGTACAGTGGTGCCTATCTCTTAAGACTCGGAGAGTTGTTTTCCGAAATGTATTGTCTGAGACTGTGTATCTTTCTTTCGAAGCTTCTCAGGATAAAAATTTGGTTTCGCTACTGCTCTTGTTATTTTTTAATGACCTCCCAAATGTATTTCCCGACTATGGTATTCTTATGTACACTGATGATGTTAAATCATTTTAGGCTACTAATGATGATTTTGGGCAGTAAAGTATAGATGTTTCTGTTGATTTCTGCATAATCAATTTGATGCATCTTAACCTGAGAAATACATTTGTAATCATATGTTTTTTTTTCAGCAGGATTCGAAACATTTCTAGACCCCGGTGTGTTGTTAATCATATTAGTCTGATGACTAGTAAGACTCGGACTTATCTAGGTTTTGTAAAGAGAAGATCCAAGTAGTTATATGGTATATTGCGATACACTTACGAGGATACATTCCGTGCAGAGGTAGTTTTTATTATTTTGTTTATGTGGCTTAGAGTGGGAATTTTAAATCCTGGTCAGATTTTTTCTCCGTTATCATCCTCTTGCACCGGCCTTTTATAGTACAAACTATGCGAATTCGTTCCCTATCCGTAGATTTTGTAATGATTTTAACTTATATCATAACTGTATCGACTTTAATTGTGAAGTCTGTAATATTAATGGCTGTTTGCTTTCAAACTGCCAATTTGTAAGTTTGTGTATATGATGTACGTATGTATGTATTTGCGTTATTCAATTCATATCTCTTTTTGTGGTATTAAGTGTATTAATTGCCTTCATGTTCAGCTTATGATTAAGTTCTTAGGCTGATACGCGTTCCTGTTGTCATTGCTTGCTTAGATTATGTATTTTGCGTTTGGATATATGATTTTGAAATATTTTTATTAAATTTTTTTTTTCTAAAAATTAATAACGCGAGATGCGTTTGACTTCACACTAAATAAAATATCTTAATTACTTCAATACCATCATAGCTGTTATTTTTTGCTGCTTTTCCTATTTTATGAACTGCAATTAACTTTTTTACTGCGTAAAACTATCAGTTGCCTTCTGCTTAAAATAAAACGGATAAAATATGAAGTTGATTATAAGCCATTCAGCGGATCTTTTTAATATCATTCAGACCTGAACGTTATTCGAAACATCCGAATGCACAAGTCCAATTATTTTTTTTTTTAGCATTAAGCAAAGTTGATCTTGTTTACACCGTTAGATCAAATTAATACAACTTTGACGAATGTTAAGTAATTCGATCAGTTCAGAAACGTGTTCGATTCTTTATTAAAACCTATGAGTTAAAGTATAGTTCTCATTCTTGAATATATTTTATTGTTTTTATTTAGAATCGATACAAATACATTCCATAAAAGCGTATATCTTAAAAAAATACTTTTCGTATATTTATTAAATCAACCTCCTGAATCCCTCAACAACTGGTGTCCAAAGTCGCTTTGGACAAATAAGCATTATTTTTTTGTATATAAAATTATATTGAATTATTAATATTTAATTAACGTAAAGCTTAAATTCATTAACAATAATTATCTTACTATGAAATATATGAGTTCGTCAAAGTGTCCTTGCTGCAGCGCACATTGGAAAATTCCACATCCAACAGTGAAACGGTGCTTTTCCACAAGGTTTATTTTGTTTTAAAAATAATTTGTGTTTATAGAGAACGTGAGAAAAGTCAGTTGCCGTTCAGCCAGCACACCTGCAGCAAGGTCAGTTCCTTAAAGATATTATGATATTTTATTCCCTTTTACACACACACACATATATATAAATATATATATAATGTCATTTTATAATCTGGTGCATTTTATATGTACATACATATGTATATGCCTTTACCAATTTAAGTTCTCTCTATATCTCTCTCTCTCTCTGTATTTTATTGGGTTCTTTTTTATAAAATACAAGGCAACTAATAATAAATGGAATGGTATTTAAGATTTTTATCGAAAATAAGATATATTTTGTAACTTTTTGAATTAGAAATAGGTTTAAGTACAAAATAATGCACCGATTGTCTGCAAACGTTTACTACCTTGGTGTCTGTTTATTTAAGCGCAATTGGGGTATTCACAAAGTGTCCTATAATAGCACGAAAAAATAAGACTGTTGCGAACAAACAACCCTTTTTAATATGCTGGTGCCTGGTGCTATTTTGAATTTATAAGTAAAATAAGCAGTGCGCGAATACAAATTGCGGAAGATACAAAGACGATAGCAATACGAGTATATTATCCAGACATAGCGTAAAAATATTTTTATTTTTTTCAAAATTATTTTCTTATTTTATTTATTTTTAATATACGACGGCATAGAAAACATATCATTCAAAGTTTCATTATTTGAAAACACTTTTTATTTAAAAAACAAATAACAATCAAATTAGCAGCAGTTGGCAAATTTTTAAATTCAAAAATAACATATAGATAGACGGACATTGAGTAGAAACATGTGACATACAATTTTAATTAAAATTTTATTTAAATTTTGATTTGTTTACTTCAGAGATGCTTTAGGAAGACAAAATAACATACCCTTTTGGGGAAAATTTGAAATCAAATGCTAAAGAATTGCTTTCACTTGCTGTAATTTTGCTCACAACTGTCTTTTAATAAGATTTAATCTTTTATTTCTGCAGTTTTCCTTTTGATAAGATAACAAAAATAAAATATAGTTGATAAGCCAAGATGCAAGAATACGAACGTTGAAACCATGATTTCACAATCTTTTTTCAATTAATTGCTCTTCAGCAGATTGCCCAAGGAGGATATAAAGACGGTGAAATTCACAGTGTTTGTATACGCGGTAGGTAAAAAAAAAAATAAATAAATATAAAAAATGTTTATTTTAACATTCTCATAAAATTATTTACTCAACACATTTAAATTTTTACAATTAATCGCAGTTCGGTGCAGTTTTATAACATTGACCGGCGGCATATGTTTTTCTGATTATCTGAACAATAATAAAAAGATCCAAAAGAGATAAGATAAAACGACTTGTAATATTTATACAATTACTCTATATTTTGTCATTATTTTATTCTCAGAATTACATCTAAACTTAAATACATTAACATTTATCGAGATTTAAATTTTACGCAAAAAAGAAAACTAAACTGGAGAAACTTATTCGATAATTTAATTTAAAGTCAAAGGCATTTTTCTATCACTAAATAATTTTCATTCGTTTATGACTGACTGTACCTGTTAGGTGGGGAATTTTACAAAAAAAAAAAAACTGAAAACTTAAATGGCCGTCCACCGTCATTATCGTCTCAGCAAAGTAAGTTATGGGCTACAAACTGGTACAATACTATTTTGAAGTTATAACAAGGTACGTATGGATGATATGCTAATGAGTACCATTTAGCACATAATTAACCCAAAAATGTAACTTCATTTTAAGTAAATACATCAGAGCTAAAAATAAGAAGAAAAAACGAAAAAAAAAATAAAACGACAAGCATCTCATTATCACTAGGACGTGAATGCACACAGATATTTTATAAGTACGTACTCGTCTTTACATACATATGTACATATTATCGAAGTACATACATGCATACATACGAGTATATACTATGCGTTTATGAACATTCATTTCCAAATTTACATTCATACTTTTGTTTTACACTGAAAAATATTACATGTAAAGGGCTGATGTTTAGAATGTATTTATAAGCCATATAATACATAAATACATATCGCACTTGTGCCCCCAGTGTGACCATATTAGCTTTTTTAAGTTAAATTTAGCTTTTTAATGTTCGATTTAGCTACAACATTCTGTATTCAGCTTTTAGCTTTTTTTATAGCCTTTTCCAAAAATTCGTTTATATATATGTAGGTCCCTTTCAGTGAGTTTACAAATAGAATCGGGTGCAGCTCATTGACTGAGAGAAGTCCCCATGTTCCTTCATGGAATGTTACGGGAATTAATAATATATAATATATATTCGTTTTTGTTGTATTACTTGGTAGAGAATTGAATTAATGGTTTGTTATTACAGTTATAATTTAGGTGCCTAAGATAACATAAATGAAATGGTTTACTTTGAATAAATCTATCAGTAATATACGAGTCCTTAATTGTCTCGACAAGAAAATTTGCTTAGATTTCGAGCAGCACTGTATGTAAATTTATGCACCACGCATATAATAGTGTGTGTGTGACACTGTGGTATGTTTGGTAAGAACCCACCTTCCATCCAAGAAGTCGTCGCTTCAATCCCAGGCCACACCATCTGACAATTTTCAACAGCTATATCACCTCACAACATTACTGGCGACTGGTTATGTGTATTTACGCTGTGGAAAACTTCACTAACTAATATATCCGCCGTTTGGAGCCGGCGTTTGCGGTTTTGTAGGCTTTCAATGAGTCTTGTTGATCATTCTCCATATATATAAAAATCATTATTTATTTATAGAAAATGAGAAAAGGTTATTGTTGCTTAAGAGTGCATATCTTTTTCGATCTACCTTGGTTTTCACGTTCTTGGTGAGACGTTCAAGATTGTCATATATGTACACAACATAATTGAATTTATACAAATGTACAAACGTATTAAAATTATATTTACTTCAATTATTCGGTATTCGAAAAATGAAGATATTGAAAAAACCGTATTCGAAAAAACCAAAACAACCGGTCGACTAATAACCGTCCGATCTCCCTAGTACTTAGTTTCCGTATCGTCATTGTAATTTTTTAGTAAACTTTCAACTGGATGTCTAATAAAATAAATAAGTTTGCTTTTAAAAAACTAGCAAATATAAGCAAAATTTTCTTCACTAGTAGTTGCTGGATTGTTCATACTTTTAGGAAACAAAGAAACTTCGCTGGGCTTTGCTGAACTCACTACTTTAAGTCCAGATATTTCCAATAACTCGTCGATTTTTAATCGTTTTTCGAACCTCATTAAAATGTATACACGGAGGAAACGTAAAAATATAAAAATGCTTAACTAATTTCACTACTTTGAATTTAATGGTTCAGTTATTACTTTTTACTTTATCCTTAAAAAAAAAACTATAGAAAGTTCACTTTAAAAAGTAAAAAAATCTGTACTTTTACTTTTGTTTCAAAAAACACTAAAATACTTTTAATTTCGAAATACATATGTACATACGAGTACATAGTAGCGTAAATTAAAACAATATAAACCAGATTTTTATTCCTAGGGATGTAGAGTTTTGTGTACTTTAACGTGGTATGGATTGATCCAGACGAGTTATGGTTCCAATAGATGTGAAATCAAAAATTTGAGATAAGTTGATTTCAAGAAATAGAGCTGTTAATCGGCCTCAAAAGATAGTGGAATTTGTCATTACTCGATTATTACATGTGGGGCCAGAAAATTAAAAACATGGTTAGAAGATTAAATTTAAAATTTTTAATGAAATAAATCGACTTTTGTTTCATTAAAACAAAAACATAGCTTTTCATATCTCACAATGCCAGTGCCACACAGTTAGTGATCAAGTGCTCCATTGATACCTTTTCCTCACAGCTGAATCTGCAAGTGCTAATGTTGGTTGTGCTTTTTCTGTACAGATGCTTATTACAGACGTAGTGGACCTAAGCCTATCAACACTCAGCAAAGTTCGCCCTCTTAGCATCGAAGCTCAGAAACATTTTTGAGGTGGTAGATGGTACTAGTGTCGTCCCAATGTTATTTTTTTTTTTTCGTTAATGTAAAATCATCAACGTCCTCTGTTTCTTGAAACTTTTGTTTTAAACTTTCTCTAGGTATAAGCCGTTATTCCTCTTTTTTACCTATTAGTGGGTTCCAATCAATAACACTACGTGGGGTTATGTATTTCTACACTTACTTCCCATTTCCTTCTTAGGATTTTGTTATCAATTAAGACTTAGTTAGCTCGTGTTTACAATTCAACGTTCGACAATCGGTCAAGATAATTCGTATCCTTCTTAGGTTTTTAATTGCCAGATCATACCATATACTTGGTAATTGTGCGGCACTGTGTGTAAATTTTCAGTGCCAGACTTTTCTGATTCATGACAAAAATGCGCAGTACGGTTTGCCATTTTATCATCAATAGCTCAATGCATATGTCAAAGAACAGATTTTTCAAATTTGGTGTGAACAGCAGCCAGAGACGGTTCAAAAGGTATCAATGTACTGAAAGATGTACAGTTTGGTGCGGTTTGTTGGCTGGCGGCATTAGTGGACCTTATTTTTCAAGAACTATGAAAATTGCAACGTTGGAGTTAATTAAGTAAAGTATCATGCGATGTTTACCAACTTTTTTTTTTGGCCAAAATGAAAGAATTGGACTTGATTGACATATGTTTTCAACAAAACGGTGCCAAATGCCACACGGCGTACAATATTATAAACCTTACAAAAGATAAGTTCTTTTGTGGGGATACGTGATGTCTAGCAATAAAAGACAAAATTACAACTGCCATCAGTTCCATTGTAATTTTACTTCAAATCTGTAATTTTAAAGTGACAACATTGCTGCACTCTACTTCAAGATATTTATTGTTCATTTCATATCTCATAACACTTTTAGATATTCTGTTCTGTATAGAGCAAAGCATTTTTTAACGCTTCCAAAGACAAACATTTCTTTGTCAGAAATATATATAAAGTCTAGAACTTTCTTTGCTAAAAAGGCCGCGACAATTTTTCTGGTAAATATTTTGTAATTAACAAATAAACTTTAACAGCGATTTGCCTAAGGCCCATAAACTCTATTCACAATCTTGAACAAATGGAGTGCCATAATGGCATTTGCAAAATGACTTAGCATACTTTTACCATGCACTTATAAAATATACAGAAATGCCCTTGCTACGTACGGCTTGGCATAGATGCGAAAAGCATCATCATTATTTTTCATATCTAAATATTGTCTTTTACGCAGCTTCGCCTATTAAATACTCTATTATTTGTTCTTTTAAGCTCCCC
The DNA here is from genome assembly GCA_023159175.1 of Wohlfahrtia magnifica. Lineage (NCBI taxonomy): Eukaryota > Metazoa > Arthropoda > Insecta > Diptera > Sarcophagidae > Wohlfahrtia > Wohlfahrtia magnifica. Next base: position 494,341 of record JAKWBJ010000057.1, read on the forward strand.
ACATTCATGTATTTTACTTTTTACTATATATCTATATAATATATAAATATTTTACTACTCTACTCGTATATATAAAAATATTTTTAGATTGGCATCAATTTCTAATCTATGTGTATGCATAAGATGGTGAATAGAGTTATTTACTTCATATGGAACACAATAAGTTACGAACGACGATGTGCATGCGGGACTTAAACAATTTGTATACTTTTCTCTAAGTGTAATATTTAATCTTCATTATCAGACTAGACTTACTTTGTCCTTCATCTGCGATATCGTGATTAATATTTATTTATTCATTTTTTTACGAATATTATTTTTTTATTTAAAATTTATATTTAATATGCGCGTACTCATGCATGCATACTCCTGTAGTTAATTTTTTTTATTTTTTACTTATATCTTTATATTTGTGCGAGGGAGGGGGGTAGGGAAGGTAGTAAATTAATTTTCACAGTGTTGATTAAATCATGATTTTTGAAACGAACTTTCTTCTATACAAATACCCTTTGCCTCACCATCAATTGTACACTGCAATCATTTTGTTTTTGTGGTTTGCTATTGTGATAATAAGCAAAAACGTTAAACGTTATTGAATGTTTGTTTTAAAAATTAAAGTTAAATATTAAATCGTGATTAATTTTTTATTTTATTTTATTTTATTTTATTTATTTTCACAACATGAAGATCTAAATTAGGTACTTAATACCTTCTTCCTGCGATGTCGAAATGCCGTAAGTTAGATAAATATATACATACAAACTTTCACATGCCCGTTTATATTAGCATACTTCAAAATAAAAAATACAAAAATAAAAAAATACAAAAATATTAACAAATAAACGCGTTTATTTCTTATATCCATCGAGATTTCCTCTAATGGATTTCCAAAAAATTTTACGAAATTAACATAAATTTATCTTTAGCACCACACTTCAATTTAAGTTACATGAAATGGCTTTTTGAAAAGTAAACATTTAATACTCTGGTCACACACACACATATATAATTATTAAATGAATTTTAAAATAAAATGTTTAACCAGAAATCTCTATAAAAAATACATTTTTTGATGAACTACACTTGCGTTTAAACCGCTGATACATTGGCAAACATTTGTTTGCAAACATCGTATATGTATGCGTGAAAATTATAAAAATAGCCACACGCATACGTTGTGTGTAAGTTCTCCATGTATGCGATTTGCCTGCAAGCAAATGTTTGCCCATGTATCAGCGCCTTTATACTTGCATGGAATAATCGCATATGACAAGTAAATTATTTGTTGTTGGTTCTGTTAAATATCAGTAAAACTGATTTTTTTTTTACTTCTTCGTTGTAATTGTTGTTGCAGCATTATTTAGATGCGTTAGTTAAAACGAACACACCTTCGATTTGACATTTTCGAGTATTTTATAATCACACATTAAGCATTTCTGTTGGTTTATCTCTTCATTAGTTTAGCAATAGCTGACCAACACCAAGAATTAGTGTTAGTTAAGCGCAAACAAAAAATGTGAAAAAGTAAAAAAAAAAAAATAAATAAATTCCTCATCTCCACTGCAGCATTAAGCAAATGTTTTTGCATTTATTTGCTTATTTACATAAGTATATATAAATATATAGTATACGCAATACATACCTATATTATATATTTTCTTTTTTCGTTTATGTATTTGTGCTCGTTTGTGTTTGCAAAAATTTAGTAAATTAAGACGCACAACAATCGTTTGAATATTGCAGATATTTGTACGCATGCATGTGTGAATGTATGTATGCATATGCAACAGCTTAGCTGAATATTTTTATCATTCATTTCAAAAACAAAGTCCTTTTAGTTTACATTACTTACCACATTCACCCATTTTGACCGGACAAAATGTAGATCGAACAAATTTTTTTTACTGACAGTGTTCTCCAGCACTATTCAACCACTTCCGAAAATTTGTTCGTAAAATTAACGGTGCCATATTCAATACAAAGTAAACAAGGTGGCAGTTTGGCGGCAACTAATTATATTTTATACGGTTTTTACTTACAATTTTATTTACAAAAAAAATTTTTTAAAAATTTATTTATTTATAGGATCTAGTTGTCGGAAATTGTCGATAGTTTATGACTACCATTTAAACTTTGATAGTATGCGAAAGAATATCGGCAGCAATAGAAGCAAACTAAGGTCGAGGAACGTAATAATGCAAAAAAATGGGTGGATTTTTTCTGAAATTCACCAGGATTTTATTATCATTTCAGTGAAATTACTTTTGACACTAAACTATATAAACTTCAATATGTACAATAATAACACCAAATAAATAATTGTATGAAATGGTGCTCTTTTCAAAAAGTGTTATATTTTTTTTAATAAATATATCCTTTTTGTTTGTTTTAATGTAATTGTCATTGTTGTCATTGTTGTTGTTTTCATAACTCAACAGAATTTTTCAGGAGGTTGTTTTAAATTTCAACTTCCCATTACTTAACATTAAAATGGGAATAAACACTTTGCTCCTGTGTTCGTAATTTTATACGAATCGCAAAGAATTTTTCACATATTTTAGAATACTTAACTAAAAAATCACTTTTTTTGAGTTGTGACACTGTTGCAATAAAGGAGCGATATGTATAGCGTTTTAGTTCTACAAAATGTGTTGACAAAGCACATAAATTCTACTAGATTTTGATATAAATATCGAATATCGTAAATTCAATGTTCAGACAATTGTCAGATCTAACAATATTGTCAGACTAGGGAATTTACTGACAGCCAACAGACAATGTACTGTGCCACTGTATATTAAAAATAAAAAAAAGTTTGTATAGCCCCACAAAACTGACTATACAGAAACTAGAGCTGCAAAATCGATAGAATCAATAGTTTTGTTTTTGACTGACCATCGATAGTTTTTTTTCACTATCGATACTATCGTCTAATTCTAAGAGTAAATGTAGACGAAATTACATTTGCAAATATTTTTTCGACACAGGTAGTTTATCGTCTGTGAACTTTTATAGTTACATAGGGACACAGTTTAACAGTTTCTTAATTTCTATTTATTAATCAATATTATCAAGTAAAAGTATGAATTGTAACTAAAATATGTCCGTACATACGATTTCGCATTTGAGCCAAACAAATTAATCTTCATTTTGTCAGACCAAGGCATATCTTATCAATATGCCTCCAAAATCATATGGCCCTTAGCGTATACTAAACCGTTTTTTTGCTTCACTATGAAATAAAAGGTTTTCGTTATCTACACTACAATTATATTTTGCTTTACTCAGTGTCCTTCGAATCGTAATGGTGATTTCAGCAGCGGCTATCCGTGTTAATATTATTTTCAGAATCACTTTGATTTTTCTGACTATCTGATATTCATCTGATATTCATTATCTATTCAGTTTTTATATCGGAACTCGTAGTTTTTTTTTTTTAAAGCTGCTTGTTTTTCGTCACACTCAAATATAACAATAATGCTCAAAAATTTTTCAACATAAAAACTTGATATCCATGTTAAAGTATTTAGACAGTTCGATATGGTTTGCAGCTGCTTATTGACAACTCGTGTGGGCATTTAGCGTACAGTAAGCGACTATTTCGTGTAATTATGTATTTGGTATTATTATTGTTCATATTGAAGTTTAGTATCAAAAGTAATTCGAAAATGTTATTTCTTTTACTTTATTGATATGAAAATAAAATCCTGGTAAATTTCAAAAAAATGCACCCAATTTTGTGCCGGTATATAAAAATGTATACCTTTATCGTATGTTACAAAAACTAAGTTTTACAGGAGAGCGTTTTTTCTAAATTTCTTCTTTTTGGCTGATTACATTAATACCAAATTTGAAATGTGGTACAATAACCGATATTTTAACATAAAGTGGAACCTTTTTTATGAAAAAGCTTGTATATTCAGAAATATTGGGGTTTTTTGGCACATACGATATTTTTGCCTACAAAGTTTTATTCGTGTTTTTGTCAAGTGAGGAACTTACGATAATTCAAAAACAACTGAAATATCATCTCAAATTGAACATGAGATATGCACGGAATCTGCTGACATCGTAGCTTGGGTCTTAAGTAAAAAAGTATACTTTATTCTATTGACAAATTTGGATAAGCTTAAAAAGTATGCAAATATGATTATTACAACTTTGTTGTGCTTCTGATGGACCAAATTTTCACAGTAGAGACTTAGCTTATTAGCAGCTTCTTTATGATCTATGATTAGCAACTACTTTTGAAGAGCTGGACATACTTCATTAGAACCGCGCTTATCGTCGCTTTCACCCAACGAAAAACAGTAACTATCTTTTGTGCCATTCCCGTAAGCTCTAAAATAATAATGGGCATATTTTCAATAGTAAAACAATGAAATCTATTTTTAGCACGGGGTTTTCAAGATAATTGCGTGCTAAAATTTGCGCATAAAAAGTTTGGTTTTTCCTTTCATTCTGCTTGGTCTTTCAATAATAGGGTTTAATTATCATCTCCGTCGCTAATGTGCGTTATACATTCTTCAGTATTGATGAATTGCTTTTTTTAGCAACATTTCAAAATTATTGTATTATTATTAATAAATAACACAAATCAAATCTAATATTAGAGCCGGCGTTTGTGGGTTTGAGGATTTATGGGCTTTCAATGAGTCTAGCTGATCATTCTCCATAAATAAAAATCAATATTTATTTACAGAAGATGAGAAAAGGTAATTTTTGCCCAACAGTGCATATCTTTTTCGATCTATCTTGGTTTTCACGTTCTTTGTGGGACGTTCAATGTTGTCATATATACAAAAATAATTAAATTTATACAAATAGTTAAACGATGAGCATATTTTCAATAAAAAAAAATATATACAAACGTATAAAAACTATACTGATTTAAATTAACCGGTTATTCGTGTTAAATCAAGTGGTTTATTCGATATTCAAAAAATGAAGATTTTGAAAAAACCACATTCGACAAAATTAAAAAACCGATTAAAACCGGTTAAAACCGGTTAAATAATTACCGTTCGATCTCCCTACTAGTTACTCTCGTTGTTACTTTTGCAAAAGAAAATTCCCAAAAAGGCATGATCAAAAGAATCGTAAAAACACAATTTTAGATTTTTATTTTTACGATATTTTATATTTATGCAGGCATTTGTAAGGAACATACGATAATTTCGTTCACAGAAAAAACAACAATGCCACATACGATAAAATAATCTTAGACATTAGAATACATTTGCATCAAAAAGTTAATATCGCAAAAAATGTAACATATGATAATTTCGCGCAAACTGGGTCCATTTAAATTTTATTTAATTATTCGTTTTGATAGTTTTAATAGTTTTTATTATTATGTTATTGATATTCCGAAAAAATGAATATGCGCAACACAAAGAACTCTGATGACGACTTCTGTAGCTGGGGTCGAAAACATGTTCAATTCTACTGGTGGTGTTGTTGGCATAATCCTTCATGGTTGTCAATTCTCTAAGATGAAAATCATTGGATAAAAGAATTTTCTGTTCATTTGAAAGAAAACTTAGTATTGAACTCAAAGCGAATAATTCAATAAAATAATAAAAGGAAATAAAACTCCAAGTAAAAAAAATGTGTTCGATCTACATTTTGTCCTGACAGAATGGGTGAATCTAGTCTAAGTCATAATGAACCTGTTTTAAAAATTGCTTTGATGATAACATAAGACGCATATTGATTAAAAAACAAAACTGTCACTGCTATTCGGTTACTTTCCCTCACTTTCTGCCCCTTTTCCTTTACCAACATGTGAATAAATTACATCAGAGTTGATTTCGTAGAGTTAATCTGTAAAAATTTTTTAAAAAATGTTATACAATTGAACGAACGTGCATGCATAGAGACATATACATATATGTATGTACATATTCCGTATGTACATACATACATATATATATTTCAATGAAAAATTAAAAGAAAGAAAAATATTGTTTTTCACTGTAGTTTTAAAACAAGAAATTGCTAAACAAACACGTGATGAATGCACATGGAGCGAGAACGATTCTTTCTTTGCTTGATTGATCTGAAGTGTACGACGTGCAGTTGGCAAAATATATTGTTTTTTTTTTGCAAACTATGAACTACCGTTCCGTTGGTCTCAATACTGAGTATTCCTCCTTGGTCAGGTCAAACAAATGCTGCCGTGTTCTTTTAATTGTTCTCTTTAATATGTATGTATATGTATGTGTTTTGCCTTTTATTGTATAATATACGTACATATGTATACAATATTTTAAATATAATGTTATAATTGCACGTGTGTGTGTGTGCTTGTACTGAAAGTAGTCAATCAGTTCTGATTGTATTTTTTTTCAATAGTCAATTTCGTTAAACGTCGAACAAAGCAAAGAGTTTTTTCCGTTTACTTAAATGCTATGCACGATGCAGCTCGAAGCATTTGATTCGAGTTATTTTCATATTTATAAGATAATTGAAAGCGGGTTTTGCCAAATTATCGACATCGACTGGCGCTACCAACCATCATCACCGAAGAACCTCTCACACTCAGTTTTGTACAGGACGTGCAGTATAGAGAGTGGATGAATGACTGTGTTTTTTGCCCAAATAACTTTGGCATCTATAACTTGCAATCATCATGACGAAACTTTAACTTGACGGGTTGTTTAAAAGAAATCACTGTATGGTTGTGTATTTAAAAAAAGTACCTGCCCAATAAATTATGAACAGTTTGTTCTTTACAATTTATGACCTTGAATTGCAAACAAATTATTAGTTTGGCAAAATGGTCGTTTTGATTTTAGTCGACTTTTTTTCGATTATTCTACTTGAGAGCAAATCTATCTTACTCGGTTTGCTGCTGTTGTTTTAACGCCTTACTAAATAAGATTACATCGTGCTAGGACTTGGAGTGTCGTACGTCTCTAGGTTCGTCTGGATATTTGTGAGCTTCTCTACACTGATTGTAGTCGTCCGAATGCCACCCTCGTTTTATTGATGAAGAAGAAGCTATTTATTTACTCGACCGGTAGGCTCGACCAGTAAGATTTCAAGTCGGCACTTTTCGGTAGTTTTTTAAGTTGGAGGCAGCCCAGACTGAAGTGCTGTGGGTTCGTTCGTAGAAATCCAGATGCAGTATTGGTGTCAACTTGTAAAATTGCAGCTGGTATGTCATCCTTGCCCGTTGCTAGACCGTGATATTAGGCATTGAAGGGTTACTCCGATAGTGCCGATACGATTAAAGAGATATAACTAAGAAATTCAAAGAGTTGACTGACGTTTGGGAAACGATGGATTAAAAGCATTATTTAATGCATAATAAGGATAATCATATCATGCACATAAAAAGTCCTTTCGCCAGGACATAAAAAAATTCTATAATTTGGAGTTCTTTTTACATTTATTAAATGTATTGAACGAATATAAATAGGTCTATAGAAAGGAATCCGTATGAAAGTTGTCTATACTTTAACGATCAAGCTCTATGTGTATGTGGTGGCATATATTTATTTGTGTGCAAAGGATTGTAGAAGATACTGCGTCAAAGGAGTGGGTCTTTTACAAGAATTGTCTCTCCATCTTTATCCTTTGTGTACATAAGCAATGTATTGTTCTTCGCTTTAACTTGTAATCGTGCGAGACATTACAATCAACCAACCAGTCACTCAGTCACTCATCCATTTTTCATCTATCCAACCATTGGTTTACTTTGCCTTATGATTTTTAATACAAAAGTACTTGTAGATAAGTATTTGCGTGTGTGTGTGTATATATAGTACATATGTATGTATGTGGGGTAAGTTCTCATGTTTCCCAGTAGGGGTGCCAGAGACAGATGAGTCTTGTGGGTTGTAGTTTGTCTTATTTTATGTGAACATTTGCACAGATTTATTAAATTGCATTCGTAGATGTTTCAAATTGAATTGAGTAGCCTTAGGCAAGGATTTTATTTTATTCGTTCCTTCGTCCGTGGATTTTTTTATATTTTATATTATCGTTGTTGTTGTTGTTGTTGTTTTTGTTGCTGTTGTTGTGTTGTTGTTGTTGTTGTATATGGTATGAATATGGACGTTCATTTGATTGCCTTTTACAATGGCGAATGGATTTACGCCGGCAAAGATTATATATCTACTCGTATATGGTATGTACCATATAGTTGTGTTTATTGTTTGTTGTTATGTTTTATGTCTTATTATTAGCTTTTTCCGAATTTAATCGAACAGTTTTATGTATGTATGTTGTCTACTTCTTTTATTATTATTACTGTTGTTGTTGTTGCGAACTTATCATCATTATAACGGGTGATTTTTTTGCTATTTGATTTCTCAGTTTTTCACTATAACGAAAAAAGGAAGGTTGGATGACGGTCCATTTTTCTATCGAAAAATTATTTTCAGTGACAAAGCTCATTTTTGGCTCAATATGTACGTTAAGAGCAGCCAGAAACAGTACAAATAGAGGTCGCAAACTATGTATATATCATCGATAGTTTTAAATACTGTTTGTTAATAGTTATCGATAGTATATATTTTTGTATATTGGCAACTTTAGTGGAATCTGTAAGAACTTTTATTACAACTTTACTGATAATTTCAAGCATGAGAACCAGACTAAAGCCGACGAACTTAAATATGTAAGTTTACACTACATTTTTTTGACATTTACGATGATTTCATTTTTATATATGAAACTGAAAACAAAAAAATAAAAACAAAAATTATTAAAAACATTTTCGTGTTGCCTTTGATACTAAACTGAAGCATGAATAATAATAATCTTCCAAAAATTCAATAAACAATGATATACTATATCTGTAGGAAACTTATTTGCGGGTTACTACAACATATTCCGATAAACTATTTTATAACCAAACTTCTTATCCTTACAAAATAACGCATTCATCGATATATACTTTTCGTTTATTTTTGCCGAAACTGTATTATCGAATTTAAAGTCTCTAAAATATTCGTCTGCTCCTGGTCCAAATGGTATACCAAATTGTATTCTTAAAAATTGTTTTGATTACATTTGTGTACCTCTAACTATCAGGTCACTCAATAAGTCCATAGGATGACACCTAAAAACCTAAAAAAAGCTTAAGTTTTCTAAATTTGAATTTTATAGAATACCGAAATGGAAGAATTGGACTTGGTTGACATTTGGCTTTAACAAGACGGTGCCACGTGCCACACGGGAAGCGATGCTATGAATCCATTGAGAGGCGAGTTTGTTGAGCAATTAATATTACGCTTTGGAGCAGTCCTTTGGCAACCATAAACTCACGATTTGCCCCACTAGACTATTTTTTGTGGTGGAATGTGAAGTCTCTCGTATACAGGGACAAGCCAGCCACAAGGAAATCACCCGTTAGTTTTTATATATGTACATACATACATACATACAATAAGTACATTTGATATATAAAAATGGTTTTTATTTGTATGTTTATTTAAGCCTTATAGACGGTAACGGTGCCACTCCCATACAAAGTAAATATTTATTTCTCTATATCTCCAAAACGGTAACAGTAAGAGGATCGAAATTTACTCCAAATAGCTCCATAGTCAATTCAAATTATCAGTTAAAAAGTGGGCGAAATGGGAAAATAGGGCATGGTACCTCCAACTAAATATTGACTATTGTCAATCTTGAGAACGGTTAAAGCTAAAGCACAAATCATCAGTTAAATGGTCGGCGCAATAGGATATAAACTAAATATTAATTTTTGTAAATCTTGGGAGTGGTAAAAATGTAAGTTTCTAAGTTTGGTCTAAAAAATTTCGTAGGCAATTCAAATTATCAGACAAAAAATGACCGGGATTAGAATTTTTTATATATGTATGTAGATTAACAAATTAAAGCTCACTATCTGACCACACCAGCCAAAAAGCGGAAACGTTGGATAAATGGGTATTGAATAAACATATGTATGTATTAATCCATATAAAAATGAAAGTGTGCTTATTTGAAGGCTGTATACTGTTAAACAGCAGATCAGTGACAGACAGTATCATTCTGGAAGGAAGCTTGGATTTAAGAAGAAAGGGAATAAAATGGGCAAAAATGGTACAAAATGATAACTAAGATAGTAAAGATAATTATTAATATAAGGGCAGCGAAGCACGCCGGGTTTCATCTAGTAACGTATAAACGTTTTTCTTGTTACATGTATTCGATGTTTACGAGTATAAACAAGTAAAGAGAGTCCTGTTTACTTATTTGTTGATTTTTTATCATTTCTGCTATTTGACAAAGATACAATATCTGAAAAATAAGAGCAACAACAACAACAACAAGAAGAAGAAGAACACTGAAAATGACAGTTAAATATTGTTGAACAACAAACAACGGCTTTATTAAGATGATGTTATTGATAATGCTCGTTGATAAAGTAAAAGTTTTAAAATAAATGTTCTTTCTTTCAATGCAATTAAATGTAATAAAAATAATAATTAATTATTATTATCTGTAGTAAATATTTTATTTTATACACTACTCAATACAATTTTGTTCGATTTTTAAATTTCTGTAAAACGTTAGCTTTTTACAACGATTACGTTCACTTTTTTTTAACTGGCAAAGGAATTTTAAGACGTATTTTATTACTAAAATTGGGAACAATAATTTATTAAACGCAATCAATTTGTAAAATATTTAATAATTATCGAATAGGTCGTTGATATGTAAAAAATCGTATGTTTTTTTATTTTTATTTAAGAAAATAGTCGAAAAATTAGTTCAAACATGTTTTTCTAATCTTCTCCAATTAGTTGTTTATGAAAAAAAATAATCAGGTGCACCAATAACTTGAACACATTTGGTTTGAAGTCTATTTGAATATCATTTGTTGCATTTAGGGATTTTTATATAAACGTTTAAAGTTTATTAAATTTTAAATATATTCATGTACATACATACATACATACATACATATGTACATACTATGTATGTGGATATTATATTTAATAGATTTGAAATTATTTTGCTTTCATTGATATTTTTTACACATCGTAAATATTTAAAAATAATTGCTCGAAATACATTTTTTGTCAAATAATTGACGACTGCACTGCCCAATTTAATATATAATTTGGGGCACTATCGAGTGGAAAGTGTTATTTGAGGCAACCTAAATTTAATTCATTTTACAATTACAATTAATTCCGTCTGTCAAAAAACGATTTGTTTTGTACGTACAGACGTATGTATATGGGGATTCGTATGTGTATATGAATAAGTGAAACAGCGAGTTGGGTCAATATTTGTAAAGGATTTTGCTTATTTATTGTTTACTCATATACACCTCCAGTTTTACCTTCACACACACATTCGCATACAAGCCCACACATATACATATGTATATATATTATACACTCATATGTGTGTATGTATGCATGTATGAATCTTTTATAGCATTATCGGCAAGTGTAACACATTTTATTTTTGGAGAAAAAAAAAGCCACAACGTTTTCATTACTAATTCTGTTCCGAAAACCCAATACACAAATGTGATCCGAATTGTTTTGATAAAAATTTAATAAAGTGAAATCCCTAAAATGTCTTTACATGCATTAGTATAGGGTGTTCTAATAAGACAGTTCAGTTTTAACACGTTGGCTGCCATGTACCATGTACCGCCGGTGGTTTACAATTTTGTAGTACGTGGTATACATGTATGTATACTTTGTTTGTTGATTACATATTTTTCGGTCTGTTGATGATGGATCAAATAGTCCTGCGGTGGCACCTCTGTTAAAATACATTCTTTTAAATATCTGTATGTATGTATATGTATATACATTTAGTTAGTCTTTGTTCAGACAGGTCGAAATTTTAAAAGAAATTTTTCTTTGGGCATGTTGGGAATGATTTCTTTTTTATATGGGGGCAGTGAAAGTGTTAAATTTAAAAAAAAAAAACAAGTGAAGGGTGTGTAATTAATAATGGAAAAGCAATGTCAGCCAAATGGCCAACACGACTACGCTTCAGAACCATATTGTTTTCATGAAATTTTCCATAACCAATTTGCATATTTAAGGCTGTATGTCGTCGATAACTTCACGCATCGTATCTTTGTGGTCTTGAAATCCTTTCACCCTAAGCTATTAGTCCAGCCTCAAAAAAGAATGTCTCATATATTTACATACATGTACTTCTAAATATGTTTTGATTTATAGAAACTCTATGCAATATATTTACAATTGAGATGACTAGTGAATACTTAGTTTTAGACGTCAGCATCCATTGGTCGACATCCTAATTTAATATTTATAATCAAAATCACTTGATTTCCGTTCAAATCAAAATGAATACAAATTTATTTATTTATTTATTTATTTATTTATTTTTTTAATATTTCGACTATTTTCTAGTTTTGTTTTATATATAAAGGCATTGTCCGGAAATCTACATGTATATTTGTACATATGTATGTATGTATGCATCGTTATAGCTACTTGTTTTACCTTTCACCCCTTATTAGCCACTCAAAGTGCTGTTTTTGAAAATGTAAAACACATTTGAGTGGATGATAAATGTTAGCGATTAGAAAAGCCTTGCTTTAAGAAGAAAATAACTGCGTCTTATTTCAAAAGAAATTTCGCTAATTTTGCTCATTTTAACCACAGATTTTAATCTCTCCCAGGTCCAATTTTGAAAAGAGCATAGCATATTGCACATTTGTTAGCGAGATATATGCATTTGTATTCCAAATTCGAACAAAATCCGGTCAGTCGAAACAAACAAAAATAATATAAAAAAAACCATTAAAAAAATATGTGGATCACAATGTTATATTTGCTTTGAGTATATAATTTTAAATAAAAAATAAATTATTAAATAAAATTTAAATTTAAATATTTAATATTTAGACTGATTTGGATACCCTAATACGAATAAAAATACATATTGTTTATACAGGTGGGATTCTTTGTTTTTTGTTACCATAACATTAAATATTAAAACGGTTTTTAGGATCGGGGGAGTGAGTACATGTATGTTTTGTGCAGGTAAATACGAGTACATATGTACATACAGTATAAATGTTATTGAATATTTGTGGCAAATTATGTATTTAAAATATGCAAACTGCTATTGTTATTGCTTTTGTATTTATTTTTTGTTTTTGTTTTTTTTTGTTTTTATCTTTTTTGTAATTCAATAACTAGTGTTAGCTTTTTAATTATAAAATATTAAAATATAAACTCACACTTGAATAAACTAACATGCCAATAAGGTGTGATTTTTAGCCCGACTAAACGTTTTATTGGCATTTTACTCTAATGGACGTGTTGGTAATAAAAACAATAGTCGGTCGCAATAGCAATTACAATTAGAAAAACAAAAACAACATGAACTTCATCATATTGTATCATCTACTCAAGCAATTGCGTTTTTAATTGACCAAAATAATTGCAATTGAAATTAAAAAATAGGAGTCATCTCATGGAAATCCAAACTTATTTATAATTTATGGAATTGTTGCATAGAGAAGCTTAAAAGTTAATTCACCTTATTTCTTATGCTAATAAGTCTTTACACTTTTGCACAATTTAAAGAAAAAGAAACGAAACAAAAAATTTATTTGTTAATTAAGGGAGACGTAAATAAATTGTATTTATTAAACATCTCTTATCTCTTTATATTCAAATATTTAACCAGCGACCCATAATCGGTCATTGAAAATCTAGACTATTTACTGATGCGTAATACAACAACAACAACAATAACAACAACAACAACAACAACAACAATAAAAATAGCAACCAGAGCAAAAAGAACAAATAAACTTACGAACGAATACAACAAGTGTACATTAATGCTTTACTTTAAAACAAACATAGACTGTCTGTCGCACACTTTCTTTTCTATGCCACAAATTCGTTTTCAAATAAGAAATCAAATCAAATAAACAGACTTTTATTTGCTAAACAAAATATTTATAAATACTTACTCAAATGATACTCTACTTTTGGTCATCGAGAACTTTATCCTTATGTTTAATTGCATTCTATTTCATTGCTGGTGAATATCGAACTCCTATGATTCTAGGGATTTCAAATTTTTAAAACTCGAACTCTTTATTTTTACTTTAAGAATGTACCTCCGATTTTAACAAACTTTTCGCTTAACGCCCGCTGTGTGGCATGTGACCCCTTCCTGTTGGAACCACATGTCAGCAAGATTAATGCCAGCTAATTGAGGTACGAAAAAAATTCTCATCATGTCACTATACCGTACACCATTGACAGTGACAGTCGAATTATCATCACTTTTGAAGAAATATGGACCAATGACTCCGCCAGCCCATAAAGCGCGCCAAACAGTAATTTTCTGTGGATGTAATCGTATTTCGACAAAAGCTAGTGGATTATCCTCACTCCAAATGCATCAATTCTGCTTATTTACGTACCCATTCAACGAAAAATGGGCTTCATCGGAGAACAAAATTTTGATTGGAAATTCAATACCAATATAAAGTTGTGCTTCAGCTCATTCGCCGAATTGGAGGTGATATAAGTCTATCCACAACTAAACTAAACAAATAGCAACTATCAGCTGTTAAATCGGTTGACAAATAAAGTAGTGTTGCCAACTCAAAGTTATGAATTTCAAAAAAAAAAAATCCGATATATAACTTTAACACAATCGATGAAAAATAATATGTTCATTTGTGTGTAATTGAAATACGGAAACCTGTTCAGAGTTACAATTACACGACATCGAAGACAGACAGACCGCAAATAAAAACAATATTTTTGTTTAAAAAAATTCTGCAAGAAAAACAAAAAATATTTGCTTATGACAATACAAAAAGCAAAATTTCGAAAGGACATCTATTATATACTCACTCACACACACAAATATAATGCAAAAAAACATGAACAACAAGCTGAGCTATTAGTGTGACAAACCCAAATACATACTCGTACAGACACATCCAGACACAAATAAATACGGTTGTCAGAGTGTTAAAAGAATTAAATATTTAATGCAATGATTATATGCGAAATACCTGAGAACACCAGCTGTTGAAAAAAATAAAAATATCCTGTAATCATGGATTATGGTGGAATCTTATCTCATTCTGTCTAACATTGTTTTCTGACTTGAAAATTACTTTTATGGTCTTTTTAAGTTGTTTTAAGTGAATAGAAACTAGGGAGATCGGACCGTTATTATTTTGCCGGTTTTAACCGGATTTTTTGGTTTTGTCGAGTACGGCTTTTTCAAAATCTTTATTTTTCGAATACCGAATAAGCCGATTAATTTAACACGAATAACCGGTTATTTTAAATCAGGAAAATCTTTATACGTTTGTATATTTGTTTAATTGAAAATATGGTCATCGTTTAACCATTTGTATAAATTTAATTATTTTTGTATATACGACAACCTTGAACGCCTCACAAAGAACGTGAAAACCAGGGTAGATCGAAAAAGATATGCACTCTTGAGCAACAATAACCTTTTCTCATCATCTGTAAATAAGTATTGATTTTATTGATATATTGAGATTGATCAACTAGACTCATTGAAAGCCCACAAGCCCACAAATGCCAGTTCCGAACGGCAGATATATTAGTTAGTGAAGTTTTTCACAGCGTAAATACACACAGCCAGTCACTAGTAATGTTGTGAGGTGATATCGTTGCTTCTTGGATGGAAGGTGGGTTTTTACCAAACATACCACAGTTCACACACACACTATTAAATGTGTGGTGCATAAATTTACATACAGTGCTATTCGAAACCTAAGCGAATTTTCTTGTCGGGGCAATTACGGGCTCGCATATTACTAATAGATTTATTGAAAATAAAACTTTTAATTTTTGCTATCTTAGACACCTAAATTATAACTTTAATAACAAACCTTTAATTCCATTCTCTACCAAGTAATACAACAAAAATTTGCCTCTTGAGTAGCTGTTCGAAACTTTAGCAACTTTCATTACTTTGTGTAATAAAATTTGTTTTTTATGGCCTCCGCACACCGCTTTCGCATTGCTTCTATGAGATTTGTTAGAATTATCGTTGGTATTGATTGCCACATTAATTTTAAGCTCTCCATCAGCCTCTGCTTATCAACCGAAAACCGGTTTTCTAAAAGAGCTACTTATTCGAAAATCGGTTTTTGCAAGAAGTCGAATAATCGATTTCCCTAATAGAAACACTTTTAGTAATTATTGAATGATTGATTTATAGAAACAATATCTATAACTACGTAGTGCCAGTAGAAATGAACATATTTTCTACATAAGCTGCATAAGTTTAATCAATTGGTGTTCCAATAAGATGTTTCAATAGCCAGCAGTTTTAACAGTTGTCATGATTCCAACCTACAAATAGTTGACAGATGACAAGTAGAAATTACGCCATAAATAAAAATGAAACGATATATGCTTCAATACAGCAATAAAATTATTAAGACTCTCTACGAAAATAGTGAAAATTTCCAGTTGGTGAGACAAATCGGTAATGTGAAGAAGTGCCGAACTCGTGCACATTCACTCAAGAACAAATGAGGATAATGCTGTTAAGGGAAACGCACGTTTGTCCATTTCTCTTCGATCTTGGTAATTATAGCGTATTTTGCATAAAGACTTAGGTCTTAAGGCTTTTTAAGTCCAATTAAGACAAGAAACGTCTTATTATATTTCATAGCCTGAAAGGGCACTGCTATAAGTTCAATATACATTGGGAGAGATCCAGAATCACGATATTCATTGAACGTTTAGCATGCTATATTGATGGATCGCGATTTATATCGAAATATAACCAAATATTTTGTGATCTAAATAAAAAACAATAAATAAAAAAATTACATATTTTTGTTTGTATATTTTAATAAATAAGTCGAAATGCATATATCAGTGATACGATTTAAAGATTATTTTTCCTAATCATTTTTTGTGTTAATCTTGAAGCACGTCAGTCGTTTTCTCTTCTAGGGGCGATTCGCCCATAGCCGAAGTGGTGAAGGTTCGCATCGCTATTGATCTATAGCATGTTATAATGGATTATCCAATTTTAATCAGAAAACTAAACATTTACGATGATTTCGACTTTCGAATTCAAAATTGAAAAAGTAATTAAAATAATATTCTTTTACCGAACTGTCTAAGCGATTCAGTCTTGACTATGATGTAATATAACTTAACGAAATATAAGGGGTGGTCCAACGATAATGTACGATGTTAATTGTGAGTCACATCTTAACATCAAGTTTTCTGCTCAACTTAATTTGACATTTCTTTTTGTCAATGTTTGTCAAATTCATCCATGGAGAGGTATACAAGTGAGCAGCGTGTTAAGATTGTTGAAGCCTTTTACGAAAATAAGTGTTCAAATCAACTTGCATTTCGCTCACTTCGTGATTTTTTAGGTCAACATAATCGACCAAATGTGTCCACAATCGGGAGAATCATGCGCAAATTTCAGCAAACTGGGTCTGTAGGAAATGTGAAGAAACCTGTGCATGCTCGTTTAGTTCGTTTTGCGGAAAACATTGCTGTTGTTCGCGATAGTGTGGCAAAACGGCTATCGACCTCGACTCATCGTCGTGCCCAACAATTGAACATCTCACATACATCACAGAATAAAAATTTGAATTTTGCATAAATATTTGAATTTACACGCGTCGAAGGTGTAATGGACCGACAGAAACAACCAAAGCCGTAGCAAGTATTTAGCAGATATTTTTTTTTCACACAAACATAATTGTCATGGATCCTTCTATCGTAATGAAATATGTTAAAATCACTCTCTGAAAAATTTCTTTAGTTGCAATTAACATCGTGCCTTTTGGTTGGACGACCTTACGCATACATAAAGGGTCCGCCATCTAACGTTTTTTTTTCAGATAGTGCTTATTTCGTGAATGGTAACACTAAGCTCATGTCTGATTTGACAGATAATTAGTTTTATCCTTCCGCTGAACGAATATGGTTGTGTGTACGCTTGAACAACGCTGGGAATCTGGGCCTGCGATCGACTTACAGAAGATGCGATTTTGCTAAACAAAATCATCTTTTCAGATGAAGCTCATTTTGATATTGGCGGGTATGTAAACAAGCAAAATTGTCGCATTTGGGGCACAGAAAACCCGCACGCATACATTGAAAAACCGATACACCCAAGATGAGTCACTGTTTGGTGCGGATTTTGGTCCAGAGGCATAATTGGGCCATTTTTCTTCGAAAATGAGCAAGGAGTGGCCGTTACAGTCAATGGCGATCGTTATCGGGCCATGTTGAACGAATTTTTGTTCACAAAAAATGAAGAGGAATATATTAGCAACATTTGGTTTCAACAGGACGGGGCTACGTGACACACAGCCGAAGCTGTCGTTTGGCCACCTCAAAGCTGCGATTTGACACCGTTGGACTATTATTTGTCGGGTTCCGTCAAAGATAAGTGTTACGCCAACAAGCCAGAGACAATTGACGCGTTAAAGGACAAAATTCGTGAAGCCATAAAAATAGGACCGATCGTGTAGGCTACTGCATGGTCAGCCGTGGCAGTCGTTTGAATGAAATTATTTTCCATTATTAACCGGAAGAATTGTACTTTCAAATAAAGAAAGAAATTTGAGGAAATATTCAGTAGTATTTTTATAGCCTTTTCAAAAAAAAAAAAAAAAAAAAATTATTTGACGGACCCTTTACATACATATATCTTATAAGTATATTCATGTATACGAGTGTGTATATTTTTATGTGCATTTGTTTGTACATGTGCAAAAGTAAAATTGCAAAGTAAAGTTGTAAAGTATGTGTAAAGTACAATATTATCATAATGCCTTTTTATTAGTGGGTGGATGTCATCTTTATTATTATTTTTTTGTTCCTCTTCGTCTTCTTTTATTTCAGTTCTATGTATGCTGTTTATTTAAGTCAACAAATATTTTATTCAATCTACGGAAAATGTGGATGATATACGATGATGGTTCTCTTTATCTCTCTCTCTCTCTCTGTCTATCTTTCAATACGAAATAGTGTGTTAACAACGTGTGCGCATATCGTAGTCTGTGTGTATTAATAAATAAATTTGCACTTAAAATTATAGACGCCTCATCATCATCATCATCATCATCATCATCATCATCATCATCATCATCATCATCATCATCATCATCATCATCACTATCATCATCATCATCATCATCATCTCTCTATTGATTGTTACTTTTTACAAGATTATTTTTCTTCCTCTATAATGATTGTTTTGTGTCACAACAAGTGCCATATATGTTTGTATGTATATATGTATGTATATATTTATGTATGTACATACTTATTAAATTAAACAAATATTTATACAAGTTTTTAAGTCAAAATTATATGCGAAGATGTAGGTAAAATTGAATATAATTCTACTTTGCTCATTTGCGCTCAGATCTAAAGCTACCAACTACCATTTGAATATGTAGATAAATGTCTTTCTGTTGAACAGTTATATTTTAATATAAAATTCAAATTCAGTTCTGCATTAAATTCATAAGCTGACCTTAAAGAATTAAAAAAATGTTTCGAGTTTTCTTAAAAATTTCTCTACAAAAAAATCGTTTTCCTAGGAACAGTAAATATGTTTTGTAGGAACTCGTAAAAATTAATATTTGTTCCTTATTTGTATTGGCAAATTCAATTTGAATGTTTTGCACGTAAATAAAGCCGCGAGTAACTCTTACAACATTGCAAATGTTAATACAAACAAACATTTAATCAATGTACGAGTGCATACATACATACATATGTACATACATACTGAATACATACAATTTCGTCATGTACTGTCTTCTTGACAAGTTATGGAACACTATTGTTATGTAAGAATCAATTTAAGTGATATAAAGGGTGTACAAAATTGTTGTATCATATTAATTTTGCTGTTGATCAATGGAAATCACTACAGGGAGATGAACCGGAGCTTTTTGTGGCAGAAAATTGATGATTTAGACGTAGAGAATATGTGGTTGAAACAGGATGATGCCACTTGCGACACAGCAAGAGAAACCATGGATCTTTTAGAAGAAAAGTTAGAAAATCGCATTATTTCTCTTAGATGAGGAGTAAATTGACCACCAAGATCGTACGATTTGGCACCTTTCGATTTTTAGATTTTTGTGGGGTTTTTTAAAACCGAAAGTGTACAGCAATAATCCCACAACAATTCAAGAGCTTAAAACCAACATTATTGAGCAGATATCAACCATTGACAACAGTTTATTGAAAAACATGATTGATCATTTTGGTAAATTGTGGTTTTTTGTTAAAACTAAAATAATACCTCAATTTTGGACACCCTTAGACACCGTTATTTAGAACTGGAAGAAATGCATCTAAATTCTGAGTACAAACGATATTGAATGATGGTAAACTTTAGTGAAATTTATATATTCATTGCATAAAAGATTGCACTATTAAATGTTTGTTTTTTTTTAAATGGTAAATTTGATTATCATAACTTATAAGACGTTCGAAGTGGTCATTGCATCAGGCAATTTTCTGAAAATCTAATGCTATAAGTGTGTATGTTTTATTTTATTTTTTCAATCAAAGATTTGTGTTCTGCAAATTGAAATGATATACTACTTTGTACAAATACTCGTATGAGTAAGAGTTTATTTAAAACTTTTGAAATCTTTATTTATTCTTCTAAATCTAATTCATCCCCTTCAAAATAATCCACCCCGGATCAAATGCAACTACACCAACGCTCTTTCCAATTTCAAAACATTTTTTATATTCGTCTTCTCGAATGGCCATCAGTTCGTTATTCGATTTGGCTTTTATCTCTTCAATCGAATCAAAACCGTGCCCACAAAGTGGTCTTTTGAGTTTGCTAAACAGCCAGAAGTCATACGGTGCTAAATCAGGCGAGTAAGTTGGTTGCTCGATATTGGCTGATTTTTTGACGAAATGGTCTCGAAAAAATTGAGTGTTTTTGGGACTATCGAGATTTGACTTTTTTCAGGCATAAAAAGTCTTTTAAAATTTTGTTTACTTCTCCATTTGAAATTCCAAAAACACTTGCTCTTGATATTGACTTTACACCAAAGGCTTTCTGCAGTATTCTGAACGTTTCGGCGACCGATACTTCTTTGTTGAATAAAAATCGATGAAATAACTTTTCTTTGTTCTCAAACACAAGCGTGACAACTGCACCAACCAACCAATTGACGTATAATTTTATACAGATGTCAATAACTGTGCTGTCAACTAAAAAATTAAAACAACATTTGTTCGAATCGATAAAACAGGGAAGATTAAATTGAAAATTCTTACTCATAATTACACACAGTAGTACATACATATTTGTTAAACGTAGATTTAAACTAAATTTTCTATTTCATTTCCTTACAGCAACTAGTTCTTAATAACAACTAACAAATTTTACGTTATGTATCAAAGAGTGTGCTTAATTTTTGTGCTGACTGTAAATGAAAAGAAGAATTACAAATATGTGCTAACCAGAAAGTACAGCAATTTAATTCACTTTAGATTTCTGTTACGCTTTGGAAATGAGTAAAGTATATGTATATTTGGTAAAGTGTGGGTAGATTGGATACCTTCAATCAAGATACAAACTCCATACAGTATGGCGAAAATAAACATCCATCATGTTAGCGAGTATGAAAAACGCGTTTTAAATGGTAGAACTACACTGCGTAAGTTTTGTTCATTTTGGAAAGTTAAGAAAACAAAATGTGTATTACCACTGTTAAGTGCATTTAAACCGACATTTCTATACCTTATGTTTGTGGAATGTCTGATATCCATAAATTTCCATCACTTTAAACTCATTTGCTTCTTTCAGCAAAATGTTCAACGATTTATTTATTATTTTATTTTGTTCTCAAGTTCGCAATAAAATAATGCTTTTAAAGGTAAGGTGTAGGGTATAGAACAACAAAATGTTTAATGGAATTTTACATGAACATTTTTAGAAGCGTTCGAAAAAATATAAAACTTAAATAATGAAATTTATATAAAAAAAACGAAAAACAAACAAAATTAAAAGTATTTTTATTAAATTTTAAAGTGCACATATACACATATTACCTACATACAAAGGTAATATGTGTCCTATGCCTGTGTATGTGTTTGTAAAGGCGTTTGTTAATAAATTTATTGGCCAACTCCAGCATACAATAAATGCACAATTAAAGGTTTGCTTATATGCATTTGGTGTGATGGCATGTGCATAATTAAAACCTCACTCGTGAATATTTGTATGTGTTTTGGCACATCGCACATTCACATTTAAGTACATACAGTGTGACAAATATGTATGTGGTGTATGTACATATGTATTTTTTGTTTGTTTGTATTCGTATTTATTCACGGGTGTGAATTTAAATGTGAGCATCTCAAATGATATCCGTCCGTATGCATGCTTATCTCCCAATATGTGCATGTGTACGAGCGAGAATGTGTGATGCGATATTTGAACGAGAATTTCGTTTAAATGCGTATCAATAAATAAATTATTATAAATTTATTTTACAGATTTTATATTATTTATGTAATTAATTTTTAAAATAATCATAACAAATATGTTGCACAAACAAAAACAAGAATAAAAACAAAAATAAAAGCTGTCCAGCAAACATGTTCGTTTCATTCGTTTAAAATATTTTTATATTTTTATTTTATTTTTATTTCATACATACATATGTACATACACAGAGAAAAAAATTGGTAGTAGAAAAGCGAACAAGTACCATACATTTGTAGTATTTTCTGCACCCCAGATGATTCTCCAGAAAATGAAATAATTCATTTAGTTTTTTCATTTAGTATTTTACTAAATATATGTTCAATATACTACATAATAATGCGCATTCAATGTCTTACTATTCAATACGTGTTTGGTCTTTTATAAGATGCGTTATCTAGTAAAAAAAATATATACTTACTATCCTCCCTATACCCGATTCAAAATGATATCCCGCAAGACTCGCCTCTCTCTGTAATTTTATTTTTGATATCATACAACAAATGTGCCATCATCGAACTTCACGGTATACGCCGACGATTTCAATTTGATAATTAATCCTAATACATCCAAAAATCCTCATATTCATTTGGATCACTTGTTTAATAACATAACATACTCGTACTATTACAGCCGCAAACTTCCAATTGACAGAAGTAGAAGACCTTAAGGTGTTTGGGCTCTCTATACTTGGGAATAGATCTCTAAATGTAATAAAATTCTTGTCAAATGGCAAATATAACTGCAGCACAATGAATTTAATTATGGTTATTAACGCACTCATAATCTCAAAAATATCATCATCATGCTCCAACATCCAAACCATACCAAATGCAACTATTAGAAGCCCACTTGGAGCCTTTCGGTCAACACCTTGCAATAATATGCTGTTTGAAACAAATTGAAGTGGTTGTACACTTCGAACCCAACATAATATTGCCATAGCGAAATTGGTTCGCTCTTTTAACGCTAACCCTAACAAACTATTAGTAACTATTATGACTTAAATGATGCCATCTGTCATTGCCAGAATAAAGAAAGTCAGCAATAATGTACAACTAAAAACAAAGCCTCTTAAATTTGAATCTGTAGACTATCGCCCGTAGGAACTTAACCGTAGAATCGTAGGAAAATAGAAACATGAGCCTTCAGAGGCTATGTAAGAACCAACATGATATTTCGCATTTTCTGACTCTCTGACGGCACTCTTAATGATGAGAAATATAAATAACTGCAATCCTTATATAATATACATAAGAAATATCCTCATACGGGAACGGAACTGTATCATACTTATATGGACTCCTGGTCACTGCAAGATCAAAGTGAATATGCGGATGAAAGTGCAAAGCATGCATTTAGGGCAGAGAACTACAGCCCCAGAGATACAGACAAGTACAATAAAAATTTCTACTTGGAAGGAGACAACACTTTTTCGACAGCATCACACTGATAAAGAAGTATAAAAAGTAAAAGGACGAATTTATTCCGGTACATGAAATTACAACTAAACAGAGTTGATACGATAAAATTTTTAAAGATCCGTCTTCGACATACGCTGCTTAATCTACATAACTGGCCCACCTGCAACTGTAATATTAACATTCTCACTACTCCAGAACACTTCCTATGTCTCTGTCCCCAATACCTGAAAATCAATAATATTTATAACAGTAATTTATATTTTTACTATTAATTTATATTTTTTACTATTTAATTTTTGAACTATTGGGTATACAAGTTAATAATGTCGATTTGAACAACATATGACATAACGATCACATATGGTTTCTGTCAATAATAATAAATATGGTATAAAGGAGCATAAACATCTGTCATTATAATTCAGTAATCGATAGACGCCAAAGTATAAACACCAAACCAGTGTCCATACTGGATTCTATCCTCCTTCTCGTGAAGTATTTTCCTAGTACCAGCACGATACACTACATGAGTAAGGGCCATCCCCTGAGAAAAGAAAAAAAAAACATCGACCTCGTTTTTAAATAGAAAAGCAAAAAACCAAATACACAAGTTTTTTTTCCATTAGATTATATTTTGTGGATAATTTTTTAATTGTTCAAGTTATTCGAGTTATTCAAACAATTTGAAAACTACTACTACTACTCGCTTAATCGGGCAATTTTAGAAGTTTAAGAAAAAAAGTCGAATAATTGGATACTCTCAAACATCGATGTTTGAATTGGATTTATTTATGTCGTAAGTGGCAGGGTAACAAAAAAAACAAAAAACCGAATTCTCTCTATAATGCGTTGTGCGATTCATTGGACAATCAACTACAAAGGGATACGCTCTACAAGAAAAACTAGTACTACGTGAAAATATGTGATTATGAGGAATTAATTCCCTTATTTCCCGATTCCGTTATATTAAATATTGGCGTATTTTGTATATCCTTGTTGCCGCATGATTGCCTATCGAGACGTCACCGTCACAATTCTCGTACCAATAATTGGTGCACTACGTCAATAGTAGTTTAGCTTATACCCTTAGCTATTTAGTAAGTGATTGCAGCTCAAAAACCTCTCAGTTATTTTCCGCTTTGATCCAAACACAATATTAGAGTTTATTCCACAAGTTTGAGATGAAATTTTTGCGGCTTGAGTTCAGTTGTAATGGTCGAGATCTCATCTACGGAATCCATTTTAAAATTATCTAAAGTAATAGATAAATAAAATACTACATATTTATTTCTGTGTATTTTAATAAAATATATATACCTTCAGCAACATTTATTGCGCACAATTTTTTTTTATTAAATGTTGTCGCATATATTGGCGCTTTTTGATCGTATTTCGTTTTTGATCGTATTATAAGTGGCCGATAAACATGGGTACAAATTATACAATTTTATTGTTCAGCATTGTGTTAGTAAGTGTTCAAATTATTGGCTCATAAGAGTTGATTTTAATTGTAAATAATCGGAACAATATCGGCACGGATTATCGGTACATAAAATAATATGAAAATCAGTACAATGTGCCAATAGTGGGATCTTACCTTAAGTATAGGTTGTCTAATTTTGCTGTATTTATTCTATTTATTCTAAATTTTTATTTTCAGATCCGATTAGTAAGTATGGAACGTTACACGAAGAAACAACGTGTTTTTATTATGAAAATATATTTTGAAAATGCAAAAGTTTTCAAGTTGTATTTAGTAAATTGGTGTGGTTTGTGGTCGGAAGAAATCATTGGACCATATTTCTTCGAAAACGAAAATGGAAATGCGATTTCGGTCAATGGTAATCGCTACAGGGAGATGATCTGAAGCTTTTTGGCAGACAATGGATGATTTAGACTTAGAGAAGAATTGTGCAACTTTTCACACAAGAAAATTTCTGCAGAACCAATAGGAGGGTCACTTAACTGACATAATTTTAATTTTCAACCGGAACCTATTTGTAATGAATATCTGAAAAAAATGTCTTTTCTTTATGAAAATTTAAATGATGCCCCAATTTTAGACACCCCTTACCATCAAAATATCAATTTAAGTAAACAGAAAGCCTCCGTAGTCAATTTTATTAACAAATAAATAAACTTTATATACTCGTACTTACATACATATTTAATGCACAGTTTACTAATATGTAATATTATTATTGTTATTATTACTATTAGTTTATAATTGACGCACTTATCTCTTATTTTTTTATTTTTTTCTTATTAGAATATGCGACTTCAAGATCTACATACATATATATGAAGAAAGAAACAATATAATCTTTCATTTACAAATAAAACAATCGTATAATATGGCTTTTGTGTCTTTTAAAACAGGGCAGTCCATTAAAAAAGAAAAGATTATGTCTGTGTTCTCTGATAGCATTTAGTGCTCAGAGTTTTTCTCCTCGGCGAAAAATTTAAAATTAAACTTAAAAATATGTTCCTAGAGAACACCAGCAGATCTGAAACCATAATAGTGGAAAAGTATACTTTTTATCTTCTAAATATTGCAGAAAATCGGCTTCTACAACAAGTCTCACAGGTTTAAAGCTGCCTATTTCAACTATAGCTGCTAATACTCTTGCGATGTGTTGTATTCGTCATTTTCTGAAGATGAATCCGCTTCAAGCAATCTAATTGAGCAATGAGGCACTTAGATTATAACAAACAGTGTGTCCACTTATATGTCTATATTCAAATTCAGGATACATAAAAAATATATTGAAAATAAAAGTTGTGAGCAAAGAAAAAAATATCTATTGAAAAAAATCTATATGAATAAAGGCCCAGACATACGTAATATGCGTAGGTGCGACAAAAATGAACGAAGTTGAAATATCTTGGAAATGATACTACTTTTCTGGTAGGATAGTATTTCGATAATGTCAAAAACAGATCTTTGTTCTACTCGACGGCGCCTGTTAGAAAAGTGATATCACATTCCAGGTATTTTTTCTTTTTTTTTTTGTCGCACCGTACAATCAACAAAAGATATTTCTTAGAGCAGTTATGTTTCTGTTTTTTATAAAAAGATATTTGGTGTGCCGCTGTGGTATGGCTGGTAAAACACCCGGCTACCAACTAGAAGGTCCTAACACATCAAGCCATCTGAAAGAGCGTTATCACATTATAACATTAGCTAGTAACTGGTTGTGAGTATTACTACTCTTGAAAACTTCTCCATTGCGTTTGCCGTTCGGAGCCAGCATTAAGCTGTAGGTCCCTTTCAATTAGTCGAAAAATAGAGTGAGAAGTCTCCGTGTTCTATCATGAAATGTTATGGGAATTATTATTATTATTTGTTGTTCAATCCCAATAAGCCTTTAGTCTTAATTACAACACTTGCATAATTGTTTGTTGGGTAACTTCTGACGTCAGTCAGAGTATTAACGTAATTGTGTGTGTTAAAAAATATGTAAATTTAATCAAATGTATTCTTACGATGTTGCATTTAGGTTTTTTGAAACGAAGCGTTCAGGATTTTCAAATCCTTATGTTCAACAAAACATTTTACATTTTCTACGAGTATGACAAAATACACTAAATATGTATTTCATTCTGTGTTTTTTCTGAATGACAATTCAGATAAACTGTATAAAACCTTTAAAAATAATCAGAACATAACGTTTAGTTCACTTATGTAGGAGCATACCTCTTGGGTTCAGCAGAATTCGGAAACAAAATATAATACGTTCGTTCAATATTTGAAGTTTTGAACGCAACTCTAATACAGCGTATAAATCTGTCTTAAAGCATTCAATTATAAATTATTTAAATACTGCGTATAACTCGTTTAGTTTTTTCTGTGTACATACATATACAAATACATATTATACAATATATATATATATATATATATATATATGTATGCATGTATGGATGTATGTATGTATGCACATAGAAATATGTTCTGTATAAAATGTCCATGAATAAATGAATGAATATGTGAATAAATAACCAACACGCTCTCTGTTATGGGTACTTAAACGCGCCTCAATACATTGTGACAATAATAAATTTAATAATAATAATAATAATAATAATAATTATATATGAATAATAACAACAACAATCAATAAAATGTCATCATCATCATTATAACTCATAAAATGGTTGTTGTTTTTTCAATAACGTTTTTTTTTGTTTATCTTTCGCTGATTTTAGTTGGGATTGACTTGGGCTTGATGGGATGACACAGATTTATGCCATTTTGTTATAAATTTTCATTTTATTCTTTTAACGTCCGTCTACTTTTGCTTGCATTCGAATGCGTTCAAACGGACCAGTGTGTTTTCGTATGCCCGTTTGATGTTTTTTTTATTAAAGCATATGTACGTATGGACGTATGTATCCATATATGCATGTATGTATGAATAAAATGTGTTGTGCTATACATACATATGTATTGCACATACATAGATGTATCTAAGTATTTATGTAAATATATTGCAAGTGTATTATGATGGATTTATAGCTGCACTTTCTCTGTGGATTATTGTATGTTCGAGATATTATTGGGTTTTTTCTTCTTTCGTTTTAATAATAAATTATTAAATAAATTAAACATAAAATGTACTTTTTAATTAATTGAATTTATATGTTTTTTTATGTGAAATATTTATTGTTTTTAAATTATAATCATTATTTGTTAAAGTGCATTCTGCTTATTATATCTCAACAGAGTTGTATATATACGTACATACATATGTATGTAGATATGTATCACGAATTTGTATGTACATATGTAGCATACATACTAGTACATATGTATTCATACATGCATGTATGTATGTAGATATATGTGCTTGTGTTTTGTGTGTGTTTCAGCGATAATGTATGAATATTTTATAGGTTTTCTCCATTATTTAAAAACTCATCTTGATTGTCCTGTCATTGCTGCAATATGAGTAATCGGTAAACACAGCTTTCGCCACAACAAACCAAACCAAGTATTTGATGCATTCAAGCGTGCAACCCATCAACAAAAACCATTCAAAGACAGCCAGCAGCACCATTTCCGTTAGACAGTCAAGATGCAAAGACAGCTAAACAAACATCATGAATATTTGCGTCTCGACAGCCAACCAAATGCATACAATCTTCTACATCCATACCCGTACGGTGTCGTGATGCATTCAACGATGATAATAAATATCGTACACTTGAGAAAAATGTCTATCCAGGTAATATTAATACCATGGCTACGGACGATGTCAAACAACATATGGGATAGGTAATGAATGTGCTTTTTTTTTTCTTCAACTTAAAATCAGTGGCAAATCGTTTAAATTCTTTTAAAATTTCATTTCGAAAACATCTATGAAATGACATCTTTAAAACACACATACATACGAGTACATATGTATGCCTAGGGAAAGCACCAATAAAAATATTCGCCCACAAGCGTCTTAACTTAGCATTTGTACTTGTTTCATATGAATTTAACACATTTTGACAGTTACGATATTTTTTTTTTAACAAAGTTCGTTTGTAATTAATATTTGGACGTTCATATTGCAAAGAAGCTTTGCAACATTCTAAGTTTTATTAAAATACATCGTTCTTCAGAATAAGTAAAATAAAATGTGAAATTCATTCTACACCATCCATTTCTGGAACGGACAAACATTATTTCATTTAAGATCCCAATCCAGCATAACTTTTTGGTAAACCATAAACAATGTTGCCGTTTTGTTTATTTTTTTCTTTGATGTGTAGATGGTAAACCATAAACAATGTTGCCGTTGTGGTTATTTTTTTCTTTGATGTGTAGATGTGTACTTTTTTCCATTTTGGTTACTTTTTCTCGAAGTAAAAAATACAAAATAATTATTTCTTGCAACGCTTATTGCGCGTATCAATTTTAAAACGGGATTTTTGGCAAACTATGGCCTTTTGTTGTGAGTATGTTATATACGAACTTTCCCACCCTTCTGGTAACATATGGATTTCGTGCCAAAAGACTGCAAAATTTTTTTAAGGCCAACAACAAATCTAGCCAATTTTCTATACTCAGTTTATAAGGCGGCTGAAGCTATTTTCTAAGTAGTTTTAACTGGGTTCTTAACATTTGGCCGTAATGATTGCATGCCGCTACAATCTCTCGCACGTTGATATCAGAGGAAGACATTACGGATAAATATCATACATATTTCACTTTAACTCTATTATTTGTTTCGCCTATTAAGCGATTCATTGAGATACCTTTTAGTAAAGACTATTGAGCTAAAATGATCAAGAAATAAATTTTAAAAGCTCTAAGCTAAGCATATGAGGGAACGATATTTTCTATTGTGCGAGGTTTGTTAATGCATAGTTAAAATGTCTAGGACATATAGGAGAATATGCCTCATCAATTTTTGTCACAAGTTTTTTTGACCAGTCTATTTGCAGTCAATGCTGCCCTAAATTCCACATATAAAATAATATTTTAATGTTTTTTTGTAATAAAATTATGATTTAATATTTTGGTTATTTTTTGGTTAGTTTTTTATTGAAATTTGATTACAAAAAATGCGAGATTGTGGCAACGCTGACCATAAAACAATCAATTACACGGTGTGACAAAAGAAAAAAGAAAGAAAATACATGGTAAGTGATACTAAATGCCTGACAGCCTTTCTGGTCTTAGATAAAGGATCTGTTTAGTTCATTTTGTTTTTTAAACAATAAAATATTGTATTTGTAATGCACATATTCACATATCGTCTTCTTGCAGCGTTTTGTTGAGTTTGCCCTATTTCTGTGATTCCCCTAAACTTATTGCTCAAATAATCTTAGTGAATTTGAAATCAATGTACCAATTTTCTTCATTCAGTAAGTGACTTAGATGCATTGTATAGTATAGGAAAAAAAGTGGAATGCAATGGAATTCATCTTCTTTACACCGTGTCGAAAGACCTTAAGCTAAGAGTATCATATCCACACAAACGGTGCCACGATTTTCCGTTCTCAGATGACATGTTATATTGCATTCATTACATTGCATATGTTGAGTTAAGCTATTATTACGTATTAAAAAATTTCGTATTTTAAACTTTCTCAATTTGCAATAATCGCTTATCTCTACTTGGCCCTCATAACAGCGTGAAAAATATGCTATAAAAACTAAAGTCATTATAAGCTACTTAAGCAAAGTAAAATATTATTGAACATTTTCTTACTTAAATTATGGCGCTTATTGTAAACGTAAAAAAAACAGTTCTGTGAGCAGAATACGGTTGCATATAAAAATCAATTCTTTCTTAAGTCAACTTTATTGCTTTTGCGGTTATTGCTATTGATCACAGATATTTTTTTTCTTTTTTTGCTACTGTATAAAGCACTTCTACTTTTTCCACAGTGCCTTTCCAGTTTATAGCTCTTGATATAATATTTTATATTTATTTACAACACATAGAATTAAGCATACATATGTATGTATGCGTGTGCCGGTATTTATAGAATACAAATGAAATCTAAAAATTTTTAAAGAAAGGCTTTGAAATTTGTTACAAGTCCATCCCTTAATACAGCCATATATTCGAGATACCTACTCATTTTATTTTATTATTGTTGCAGGTAAGCAAGCAAGCAAGGAGGCAAGCAACCAAGCGAACAAATGAAGAAGATATTCTTTTGCAAAAATTATTAATATCTTAACGAATAAAATATACAAAAAACAAAAATAAAAACAAAAACAAACAAAACAAAAATGATTTGAATCGATTCAACAACAAAGCATAGCCTCAAAACATCATAAAAGCCATATACTCGGAAATCCTTTAAGTAAAGGGGCAGAATGATATAAAAAGGGATAAAGAAGGTAAGAGCAAACAGTGACCAAAAGACATGGCAAAGATGAAACGTTTTTATGTATAAATGATGCTGGAACGGCTCTTTATGGTAAACTTAACATACCTTGAATGCTTAAGGCATTTCAATGCAAATTTAAAATGTCTGTCAATCTAGTCAATGCTCTTGCAGTGGCACAGTTACAAGTGGAGTTTAAATAACTACGGGCAATACACCCGTAATACCCTTTATTGCAAGTACTGACAAGTTTGAACAAATCTCAGAATTTTAGAAAATTGTACCAGCTGTGCTGTTTTTTTTTTGTTTTTTTTTTTTTTTTTTGTTTCAGTTTGGTTTCGTTCCATGATGACTGATACTGCTACTGCTACTGCTACTGCTACTGCTACTGCTACTACTACTGCTACTACGGCTGTCGTGTTTACGGAAAAGTTAAAAATTCTTGATAAGATTAAATTTAAAGCTCTAAATGTGCTGGAGGGTGTTCGTTCATATTACAAATTAACGTGTCTGCACATATACATATTTGTTTGAATTATTTTTGATTTATCACAGAAATTAGCGGCATACGAATACATATGAGACAACCAACCACCTCCCAAGCCTGCCGCCTGTTCCGTTCTCGTATCTTAAAACTAAATGAAGGTACGACATATGTATACACGAATTGACAAACAGAGCGAGAGGGAAGCAACAATAGCAACAAAAATATAAAAAAGGATTACAATTAGAGCTAAAAGATTTAAAAGTGAATAGAATTTTTCAAATACAGCAGCCGTTTTCCCTTTTTTTTTTCAGCATAAAAATACCAAAACAAAAAAATTAACTATCACTTGTTCATTTAAGATTTGAAAATCTCTAATTGTTGCAGACAATTTATTTCTCAATTGTTCTGCATTTATTATAATTTTCTTTTTCTTCTGCCTTTCTTAGTCAGTCATGATCAATAATTGCATTACAAAACATGTATCTGGAACTCAACAATATACAAATATTTACAAATTTTCTTTCCGGGATATTTCTTTTTTTTGTTTTTTTTTTGTGTTTTGTGCCAAAATAGAAAAATTACAAAAAAATGAAAAGAAGAAAAGAAGGCATGAATATACACATTCCTAGATCACGAAACAAATTATCCGTTGTTTCTCTAACAATGACAACAATAGCCGTTTATAAAATAAGGAAATGCAACAGAAAATTAAAAAAAAAACTACCGTAAAGGAAGCTAAAGACCTAAGACCATCATTAAGCACCCTTGACTTGGTAAAATTTCAAATGAGATCATTTCTATGGCTTTCATCGTTCAGAGCGGTATCAAAATCGAGCCTATTTGAAATATCATTGATTCATTGATTCAAACATAACGATCTACCTATTCCTTACACTCTCGTATTGTTCATGTAAAAGTCTCCCGCAGAGCCTTTGAAAAGTGCAAAACAATGCAGAGAAACAAATTGAATTACACGCCTTTTGAATTAGATTTTGTTGTATCGTGTCTACAAACGGCAACACTAAAATGAGCAAACCATTTAAACGACCAATATAAACTGACTTTTTTTCCCTCTTTGTCCGTTATTGTTTTTAAGGCATATGGAAGTCATAAAATGATTAGGGGTTTCATGGTTTGTAACATGGTTTGCCATTTAACAGCAGGACATCTGTAATTGGAATGTTTTTAGTGATTTTATTCGTAATCATACTATAGTGTCCTTTTCATTGCCCTGCAATACAAATACAAAGATCATTAAATAAAGAAATGTTGTGTAAATACAATATTTACGTGTAAAATGTATTCTCCTTAATATTGTTCATTTCAGACATATTGGGAGGAAATGTTTGTTTTGTTAGAAATTGCAAAACAGCGATACGTTTGTTGCTATATTGGCATGTAATAAGAAACATTCAATGACATTGTGATCAATGATTTTATGATAATGGATGATTATAAATCGTCTTTAAAAAATAAAATAAAATAATTTATGAAATGATTTTGTCTGAGATTATTTTTCATTCGTCTGCAGAGGAGAATTTATTTTATCTATGAGTTTGTCTACTGTATGGTATTTAGCACTTATTTGTCTTAAACTACAATACAATTAAAAAATTATATATTAGCGGAGTGACTAGGGACAGGTCGTCACCTGAAATGCAAAAGCATCAATCATCACTTTACATATATATTTAAGAAGAGAGATGAAAAAGCTCAATAAAATGTATTCTTCAGTTTGTTAACAAAAATAATTTTATCATTTCTCTTTGTTAGTGGAGTGAATGAGTTAAAAACCAAACTAAACTTAAACTTAAAACCAGAACGAACTAACAATAGCGAAGTACATATTTGAAAAAATTCGTTTTTGGCAATCAATGACTTATCGATCACACTATGAATACGAAGGTCATTGTAATGATAAATTTTGTTGTTTTTCTTAATTTCATTCAAATGATTCGGTTTAATTTATTATTTAACTAAAATCAGTACAAACCAAAAACCTAACATATGGTATACTACCCTAACAAATTGAGTTTCATATTCTATGTTATTTTCGTTTATTATTTACTTATCATCCATATTACGGGTCCGATTAAAATAAAATGAATATTTTTTTAAATACAAATTAATTCATTATTCAAACCACAAATATAAAATTTTGTTCATAGCTTTAGTTCGTACTATTTTAAAAATTGTAATTGAGTAACCTCACCTCTGGCATTGATAACTGAAACGACGCATCGCTGCATGGGCCATTCTTGAGGAGTAATAGAATCCCATATTTCCAGCATTTTTCTTTTGAGACCTGACATGCTTGTTTGGGGATCAGTTCTTAGCCGTCTTTTAATAATAGCCCAAACTGATTCGATGGGATTTAAGTCTGAACTAGGCGATGACCACTCGAAAACATTGATTTTGTTGTCCTGAAACCATTTTTTTACGTTTTAGTGCGTGAGCTGGAGCTCCATCTTGCTGAAACATGTATTCGTCGAAAGTAACTGAATTTATAAAATATACATGCATCGTGAAGCTTTTAACCCTACGTTTGATACGCCTCAGCTTTGGTCCTTATTACTTTACTGCGAGTGCCTCCTAAGGAAATCTATCTCTAAAACTTATATCCGTCGCTAAAAATTGGGGACTGTCACTGTCGCTAAGTCCAGGCTTGTCGCTTTTTGCCCATAATAGTCGCTTTTTTTCTCTATATTGCAGTTAAGTAAGGTTTTGCTTTTGCCTAAAATATGATACATTGCCTTCACTCCTTCCTTATAACAATTAAATCGCAAAATCAACTCATACTTTGTAAAATCCATAGTTCACTTTTTACGTAGTTTCTGGTTGTTTCTCGTCCCTATGGTTATTCCAACTACTATGACCACTCTGCAGCTAAACTTCGAACGGTACTTCTCCTATTTTTCTTTATTACACGATCCAATGACCGTATACTACGTAGCATGATATTGGAAATATGTCAACAATTTTTATAATTTGTGTCTAATGAATTATTTTCATTATAAGATTTGAAAATGTACTGCATAGTTTTTTATTTATTATTTATTCCCATAAAATTTAACGATGGAACATGAGGACTTCTCGCTTCCCCTATTTTTAGACTCATTGGTAGGGCCCTACAGTTTAACTCCAGCTCCAAACGGAAAATGCATTAGAGAAGTTTTCAATAGTTTTCAATAATGCTCATAACCAGTTACTAGCTAATGTTATGAGGTGATAGCGCTGTTAAAAAGCTTTTTCTTTTTTCAGATAGTCTGGCCTGGTCTTACCTACCATGCCACAGCGGCACACACTGCACAGTATATTTGGGAAACTTTAATTCAGTTCTCATATCCTTATAAGATCTGCCATTATTCACTTTTTGAATAACCAAATCGCGTATCTCTCTTAAGATAGCGTGTTCACGTGGCATTTATTATAAAATTTTTGTGACTGTACGATTCACTACACTTGTTAATGTAAAAAACTTGACTGTACACAGACTTAAAGCAAAAAAAAAATTACGTGGAAATAACGGACGTTTTTAAAAGTACGAAACTTAAATGAAACCACATGTCAACAAGGTTAGTGCCAGCTAATGGAGGTACGAAAAAATTGCTAGTTATGTACCTATACCGTTCCCCATTAATCAATAACTTGAACATCATAGCTTTTGAAAACATATGGACCAATGAATCCGCCAGCACATAAAACGCACCAAACGGCGATCTTCTGTAGATGTAATGGTATTTCGACATAAGCTTGTGGATTGTCGTCTCACCAAATACGACAATTCTGCTTATTTACGTACCCATTCAACCAAAAATGGGCTCCATAGTAGAACAAAATTTTGAATGGAAATTCATTATAAATATCAATTTATGCTTCAGCCCATTCGACGTATTTGCTCCAAACCAAAGAAATAGCAACTATCAGTTGTTAAATCGGTTGTCAAATAAATCAGTGTTGCCAACTCAAAGTTATGAACCTCTAAAAGAAACATCTGATATATGTTTTAAAGACAAAAAACACGAAGCTGAAAGTCAACTTCTGATACGTGTTTACAAGACAAAACCTTGTGTAAGCAACTATCGCAAAAAAAAAACTTGGTAGTTGGCACACGGCTTTAATTTATGATTTTTCTATATTTTATAATCATTGGTGCCGGAAGGTGGTAACGCAAAAAATGCTAAATCTAACATTTAAAGACCCAAAAGTAAAAATTAAGAAAACGTGATGGATCGATCAACCCTGATTGTTTAGTTTAAGATTAGTTTATGGGAACTCTACCACAATGAAAATTAAACCGTACGTATCTGGTATTTTTGAGGCAACTTTGAAAATAATAAAGGCTATAAATAACCTACAAACCAAAACAATTTGAAATCTAAGATGTTAATATCATTTACAACTATTACCGTTTGCATTATTTCCCAATACCAACAAAAACATTTCAGTGTAACTCAACATTATTTCTATTGCTAGATCCTCTTGACTTCTAAAAAAAACATCATTTGATGTTATATATTTGTAAAGATGTATTCTTTAATGAGCTATACCATTATCAATCGAAAACTAAATTTTGATAATTTTCGTTCTTAGGGCTTTTAGCATTAACAGACACGAGTCGCTGGTGGATAACGGGTTACCTTAATAACAGAATAACGAATTAACCACTAGCTTACCAAGGCATACGACTTATACACACTGTCGTGATGCTCTGTAAACCGCGTAATTACATTTTTCTCGATATTGAGATTAAAATAACCCTCTAAGCACTATTATTAGTTCAATAAAATCTACAAATATTCTCAACGAGAATAAAAATTGTTTTATCTTGTAAAGCGTGTCCCAAAATTCATTCAGGATCTGAATTAAATAGAAAACACAGTTTTTAGTCTTTTGATTTTCATTTTTTTATTGAATAATAAAGTGCATAGGATAGGGTTATTTATGGAATAACACATCGGGCAAATGGTTTCGTGGTTTCGTTGTTGCAGCGTTGAATCTTCTCCTTTAATGCACGGGTGGTTGTGGGCTTGTTGACATAGGCAAATAACTTTTTATGGGGAGTAATCTAATGGTGTTAAATTATACGATCTAGGGGGCCAATTCTGATCACCGAAACGAAAGAGTATGGCATGTGGCATCGACTTGTTGAAACCACATATTGGCCACATCAATACCATCCACTTTTGCCAGAAAGAACTGTGTCATCATGTTGCGATATCGAGCATCAGTAATAGTCACTGCTTTAGCAGCCTAATTTTCAAAAAGTAAGGTCCATTATGCCTTACGCTGCGGATGCATTTGTTTTTCGACAATCACATCTATTTTCTGAGAACCTCAAAGACGGCAAACTTGGCGATTAACAAAGCCATCGAGGTGAAAATGTGAGCATCCATTTGTTGATGTTCAATAACCCATTCAAAGAACTCTCTTCGATTTACACGATCATTAGGATTCAGTTGTAGTGTTAATTGAATTTTGTAAGCATGGAGGCACAGATCTTTAATGAGTAAACGCTGTAAAGAGCTTCTTGACATTTATAATTATTATTCACGACGCCGAATTGGGGTTCCTGGACTGTCACCGATACTCTCACGCACTGCTTCGATATTGACGTATGAGCGGAGTTTTTAGCGTCTCTAACAGATCCAGATTTATCAATTAATTTTTTCACAGTTGACGAAGTTTAAACACTATTCCGACCATATTTTCTATGAATTTTTAAAACTGCCGCCGCCAAGCTTTCACTATTTTTGAAATAAAAACACGTTGTTATATCGTGTAACGCTCCTTTTGTTTTTTTTATGGAAGCCAACAGTTTACTTCACAAATGTTGACAAATTCAAATCGTGCTTTTATTTTGGGACACCCTTATAACACGAACTTAACATTTATTGTCAATATTTTTTCATGAGTTAAGTAATAATAAATGTTTTCATTGACTTGAAGCAAATTAAGATATGATTTATTTAGCAGATAAATGCTTAACTTTAGAAGATGATACGATAACATATGTACATATGTACATACAGATTTTTCAAAAGTATTTATGTATGTACATGCATATGTATGTGTATAGGTTTTCAACCACAAGCGCAAAATTTTCTATGAATCAGAAAGAATATTGCAGACAATAATATACAATAGAGTGTCCTTTTGTACCTGCCAATGGGGAATCGACTGTTTTTAGCGAATGTATGTAGAGAAATATGTGATTTTATTGAAGCATATTTTGTTCCGTTGCAAATACCGGGTTTCATAATAAGTTCGTAGGGTTTTTATCATAGACTTTTATTAAAACAAAAGAATTTCCAATGCAAATGATTAAGAACTCTTTTAATGATCGCAATTAATTTTTCGGTCAATTCGCGACTCATATGGCGACCGTCCTCCTTAAGTTTAAAATCGTCAAGTTTCGTGTTGTAAAGCGATTATAGCACCTTTTCTATATCCGTTGCGTATCGCACAGGATGTTTCAGCAGCTTTCTAACTTTATATCTCTCAAGAGTAGCAAAAAATTAAATAAATCAAAAATACGATTATCACAGTTTTGAAGAGCAGAAAGGGCTCTATCCAATGAATATGGTATTATACACTCTGTCAGATAGCAACAAATCGTTATGAAATAAAAGAAAATGTAAAACCGCTACGAACTTTTTATCCAACCTTAATAAATTCATGCATTTCATGGATTTTTTTTTTGCCAAAACATTTATGCATTTAACTCTAACCAAATGCAACAAAAAGTAAAATATGGATTTCATTTCATTTCATTTTATTCAATCAATATCGCCATTTTACATTGTTTCTTAAACTACTATTCATATTCTAAAGTTTCTTAACGTACTAGGTACTTATCTAAGATTAAATCTATCCCTGTCCAATTGCAGCCCTACAGCAGCGGTCCTCAAATATACGATCCTATTAATACACTCAATTATATATAAATTTCCATAAAAAGATCCAAAAAAACACACTCATATTCCAAAACTAAAACTAATAAAAATACTTAAAAACTCTTCTTTAAATTAACTAACAAAACATTGGAAAAGATCAATAAAACCAATTCACAACTCCCACCTCAAATTATCTATTGGGTAGTTACGTAAACCAGATCCTCAATATTCAAATTACTCACCCTCCTATGGTAAAATAGAAGGTCTGCATCCTTATAAAGGAGGTCACCATCTCCCAGTGTCAAGAGATCAACCGACGAGTAGGACACTCCCGTCAGCGTGCACAATAGTACGGACACCTAGGCACGAAGAGAGTGTCCTTCTCTCCCATCTTCTATGTCTCTCCATGTGACTTGGGGAAATCCCGAACCAAACTGGAAAGGCATAGGACATGAGTGGTCTCACAATCTGACGGTATATCAGTAGCCTGATCCTGGTGCTCAGGCCCACTCTGCGTCCATGGTACATGTGGCAGACACCTTTCGCCTTATCGAGGATATTGTCCATATGCCAAAGTTCTAATGGAAGAGTACTCCTCAATCTATCCGACGTATTCACGCTCTTCCCACAAATAGTCAGACGAGAAACGTGAAATCTGCAGTTCTTATAAAGGAGACCACGTCTTGTCCATATTCAGCCGAAGGCCCCATTTCTCAAAATACTCGTGCAATACACCCAAATATCGGTTCAGCCTGTTGTCCAGGGGGCCATTTGCCGCAATCAGTATGTCATCAGCATACATCAGAAGGAGGTCCCCCTCTGAAAGCTGCGGTATATCCGAAATAAAAATATTGTATAGGACGGGTCGCAGTAACGATCCCTGCGAGACCTCAAGAAATCGGCAACCATCCTGGTCGTCACGCGATCAAATGCAAATTCCAGCATCTTATATAAGATCCCCTCCTGATTAAAATATGCTCTGAAGTGAAATATATACATACTCGTATTTGGTTTGTTACTGAAGTTTGAAGTTCTACACGCTGGTTATAAAACGAATAGAATAAATATCTTTTATTTCGACATCGTAGTTAGTTTGCTTTTGAAAGTAGTTCTCAAAATAATAAAAAATTGTTTTTTATGTCATACTGATGAATTTAATAACATTTTCTTCATCGTATTATTTGGAACTATTTGTTCGCAGCCCATGGAGTCAACTTGTTTGTAAATAATAATTTTTAAATAATTCTCTAAGAAATGTAACATCAAAAAAAATGTTTCCGTAAAATGTTTCTATAAAATAGTGGTTATGTTTTTTTTCGTGAAATAACTATAGAACTACAAAATTTTCAACTTGCGAGAAAACATTGTATATCCCCTGCTCTGTTTTGGATGTGTACTTTAATACACATCATATTAAAAGTCGTCACACGTAACTTATTTGCCGACAGTAGGCATTTGATCTTTAAAGAAAAAGAATACTTAAGAGATCACAAAAAGCTTGAAAACTGCTACCGTTCATAAAACGTGTTTAGATTTCTTAAATATCACAAATTCTTAAAAAAAATTTGCCGCATTTAATATACGGCGTTAACAGAATGAATGACATGCCATAAAACCTTTCAATAATTTTTCACTTTTTTTATCTCTGAACTTGAACAATTTTGAATAAATTGAATGAAAAATATGGTTGTTTTAGAAATACACACATATTCCTCAAGTTTACCGCCCAATAGCAGTTTGTTCGGCACTTTCCAATGTTATGGAGAGTATGATTAATCATCACCTTGTGAAATATTTAGCCTCTGGCACGAGGCTATCATATCCAAACTTATTGCTTTTGGTGTCGGTAGTCACTTCTCTCGATTCATATCGAGCTTTCTCAGAAATCGCACTATAAGAGTGGTTATAGATGGGATTCAGGATAAATTCAGGGGTACCGCAAGGCTCTGTTCTTTCCCCAACTCTATTTTTAATATTTCTTAACGACCCTCTTTTTCTCACTTCTTATCCTATCTACTCTTTTGCAGATGACAGCAATATTTGTCATTCATATTCGTTTGATCGTAGGCCGAGCCTTTTGGAGATTGGGGCGAAAAGGCGGAATATGAACGACAAGCGACCTGGCGAAAATGAGGGTGGGGTCGCGCGAACGTGGTGATGTGTTATCATCTGTATCTATGGATAATGTAGATATTGAGGAATCAGATGCTCTTGATGTTCTGGGCATGAGAATTCATTGTGACTTTCGTTGGAACGAACACATATTGAAATGTCTCGGCTTCTTAAGACGGTGTAAGAATTACTTCACTTCATCTGATCTCCCTAATATTTACAAGACCTATAACCGACCCAAATTGGAATACAACTCTCATGTATGGGCCGGTGCTTCAAAGTCTATTTTTGAGCTTCTCGGCCACGTACAGGAGAGGGCGATGGTTCTTATTAATGATGATAGGGTAGCCAATTCTATCGATTCATTAGAGCATCGTCGCAATGTGGCGTGTGTTTCATTGTTCTATCGATAGTATAACGGAATGTGTTCAGACGAAAATAAGGAACTAATTCCTAGTAATCATATATTTTTACGTAGTACTCGTATTTCTCGTAGAACACATCCCTTTGTAGTTGATTGTCCAGTAATCGGAACAATCTTCCTGCGAATGCCTTCCCTGCCAATTACGACATGAGCAAATTTAAATCAAACGTCCACACACACTACTCTATCTATCCTCTTTCCCACAATCTATTTTCCTAGTAACAGCACAATGCACTGCATGAGTAGGGGTTATCCCCAGAGTGATGGTCTCATTGAAAAAAAAGTAACGTAAGTATATAGGTTGTTCTTATTAGCATACCCTTTAAAAAACTAAAAATCGGTTAACACTCAGCTAAGTTATTAGCCTTCCCTCACTTCCCAGGTATTTCGACTTTATTCTTTTTTGTCGAGTTACTTTTGCTTTTGTTGTATAACTTTGGTTGTTGAAAGAATTTTATTGGTAGTTTTTAAGAATTTTCTAAATCATTAATTACAGTTTTAAAGAAACATAAAATGATTCAATTATAAAGCATAAGGGTGTACACTTTTTTGACGCTGACTGTATATATATACATATGTACAAATGTGGCGCCTTTAATAATAACTCAAGATCCACATTGTGATAGAAATTTCCTGAGTTTAAAGCAAATATGGTTCGATCTCCAAGAATAGGTAGAATATTAAATATGCACGTTTGTATATCTGAATGTAAATATTTA
Organism: Wohlfahrtia magnifica; assembly: GCA_023159175.1. Lineage (NCBI taxonomy): Eukaryota > Metazoa > Arthropoda > Insecta > Diptera > Sarcophagidae > Wohlfahrtia > Wohlfahrtia magnifica. Next base: position 536,733 of record JAKWBJ010000057.1, read on the forward strand.
TAAAAACATTCCTAAATAAAAAATATGCAAATAAATATATGTTTCTGTTGTTAATGAAACAATGCTTTTTATTTATTTTTATTTTTTTCACTATTACTACTACTACTTCTACTACTACTTCTACTACTACTACTATTACAATTGGCAATTGTATGTGTAATCTATCATATCCATTGAAAATATTAATCATCAACAGACAGAAGTTCGGCGTTTAAGAAGAAACGACAAAATAAACCATTTGAATGGCAACAATAACAATGAATATTACTCCGGATATAGGAAATGGGATTGTGAGGATTTTATATTGTCTCAAGCCTCATTCATTAAAAACGTTTTTAACATCATTGTTGTTCACTTACGTACTACATATCGTTGATATCATGCAGAAAGGCCCTAAGTCAAGTAATTTCAATTTTACAGGAGAAAACAAAAAAAAAAAAGGAAAAAAAAAAACATTATAGAGACTGTAACTATCAAATACATGAAAATGAAACATGAATTTGGTGTTTAGATTACAGTTTTCCTATCATAAGCTTGGAAATTTAGTGATTTTTGCAAAAAGAAATATTTAAAATGAATCAGGGCTTTTTATACAACCGTTATTTCTGATGCTATTGCATCCAATTTTTGTGACAGGATGTATGTACTTGTGTGCAATGAATGTATTGGAATCACAGAAAACTCAGTTGTTAAAAAAATACGAGTTAGGGCCTTTCTACATGAAAGCAACGATATATTTACTGGTTTTTATGTGTCTCGATTCATTTAGCAAAACAAAACCAAAAATTAGTAAAAATATTAAGGCTTATGAATTGTATAAAAGGTATGCTCCATTATTCAATAGATTCTATTCGATTTTATGTTCTCATTTTGAAATGGAAACTGTTTTCATTTCTTGGGTTTATTTGATCAGTTGACGTGTGTTATGACTTGCCCTACAGAAACATGGCTAAGAAATTATTATTAAGGACCGAACTATATTTTCATTGAAATGCGCCAACATTTCAATTGTTATCGAAAAAAGAAAAACAAATTTAACACGATTTGGTAGATAGTGACTGCGACAAATGTATCTTTTGTGTCATATCTGTGTAGCATCAATGATTTCCCATATCATTGTGTTTGTTTTCATTTAAAAGAATTTATGTATATCGTATGATGTCAATGGATTGATGTTGTTGATTTCAAAAAAAAAAAAAAACAAAAACAAAAAAAGAACGCAGGTGCCTTGAAAAGGCACAATAACTTTTCTAAGTTGTTTTGCCTTTGATCAGCAACTGTTTAAACATATGTACACACAGAAAAAACTCAATGTACGAGTAGAATAAACATGAAAAATGTGTAATTTTAATTCGTTGAAAACTTCTGAAAAAATGATATTTCAACGTTTTTGCATATTTAATCAATATTTGTACACAGGCTTGGTAAGCCACTGGGTAACCCAATTAAACCCATCCTGAAATCACTGCTTTCATCTTTTTCCCACCTTTGAGTCAATTTTCAAATCCCGTTTCAGAAAAACTTCTCGTCTTTTAAGGCGATCCAACTTCGAAGACAATAGTTTGGCAACTTTTGCTACATGTGGCCGAACGTTGTCATGCAAAAGGATAGCTTAACCCTTTTTGACTGTTGAAACAATTCCTTTTCCTACGTAAAGAATCATTTTGTTTCCAAATGTGATTTTTTGAGCAGTATGCCATATGACAAAGAATTCATTTTATTCATCTTTATACGGCTTTATTCAAGTAGGCTTCTGATATGACTTATTAATCTTAGTACCGGCAGTGATTACCTTATAAATTACTTACGCAAATATACCAAACAAATTAGGCCACGCCATCTGACAATCTACAGCAGCGATATCACCTCACAACATTACTGGCGACAGGTTAAGTGTATTTACGCTGTGGAAAACTTCACTAGCTAATATGTCTGCCGTTCGGAACCTGAGTTTGTGGGTTTGTGGGTTTGTGGGCTTTCAATAGGTCTAGTTGATCATTCCCCATTTAAAAAAATCAATATTTATTTACAGGAGATGAGAAAGTTTATTGTTGCCCAAGAGAGCATATCTTTTTCGATCTACCCTGGTTTCCACGTTCTTTGTGAGATGTTCAAGGTTGTCGTATATAAGAAATAATTCAATTTATACAAATAAATAAAAAAATATACTGATTTAAATTAACCGGTTATTCGTGTTAAATTAACCGGTTTATTCGGTATTCGAAAAATAAAGATTTTGAAAAAGCCGTATTCGACAAAACCAAAAAAACCTGTTAAAAGCGGTCGAATAATAATCGTCCGATCTCCCTAGTATATACATTCATACGTATATGTGTGTATGCCTATATTTTACGAGTTAAAAAGAAAAGACAAGAATGAGGAGATCAAAACATTTGTGTTTATTAGATAAACAGACAAATTGTATTGACAACAATGATATGGTAACACATCTACACATATATGAGTGATTTATGTTTTTATGGAAGGAAAGAAAAATTCAATTTTTTTTTTTTTTTTTTGTTAAAGAAAAAAAACGAACACAAATTTAAAAAAATTTAAATTTAATATTTATTTTATTGTTCGTTCTTATAATGCAAGAAAAATTCAAATGTTAAAATATGTTTCTAAAAAATTCTTCTAAAAACGAATAATTAATCAAGTCGATGTTATGTTAATAATAAAAATAATTCAATTAAATTTTCAACGTCTATTAACGTTAATTGTGTTTCTTGGAAATATATTGTATTTTTAAATATTTATTCTTTATTCTTAAGCACTTTTACTGGTAAGAATAACAAAATGAAGCTGCTGTCTGACATTCGATTTCAAATTGACATAAAATTATGTCATATTAACGGAATGCATCTGGCCTTTACATCCTTACGGATGATGTGTGCGGACATTTCTGTTGTTTAATCAAATAATTGCACATGTGCTATAGATAAACAAATTTTCTTATCATGTTTTTTTTTCATTTACATTTTCATTTTAATTTTCTTGTTCCAATCGTTTCCTGGTTCTTTAAGCAACCTGGTGATATAAGAGGTCGGTCAATTGTTTCAAATTCAAAAGCAAATGCCGGCATAATTTTTTTGTTGACACTCGTTTTGCTATTCTTTACAAGCAAAACATGACCTAAGAAGCCAGAAAATGTACCAGAGGAGGAACTGCAGCATAAAGATGAAATACCAGAGAATTGCATACTCAAACCATACACACTTAAAGCACTATTTTAGTAGCCACAGTCATCGTACATGAATACATTAGATGATGATTTGAATGTGTGAAGGACCTAATGGTTGATGTTCCATTGCTGCGATGGCAAAAGTCAACCTAAGAAATGAGGAATTTGAAAAACACTTGCTTGGTTTTGTATGCATATGGGGTATCTGCAATGGCTGACGCCTTTCAAAGTCAGTCTCACTAACGCAAACTAAAGTGAAGTAAAGCATATCAAAACAAAACAAAGTTAAAATATTTGCAAGTGCAAACGAAACTGGAGAAAGTTCAAACAGATGAACAAATGAAAGAATAAACAATAAAGAGAGAAGCACGACGACGACACTTTACTTCATGAGCATCAAGTGTTTTTTTCTTTTAAGGGAACGACTTCAATAAGTTTTCATGCCTACTGAATGGCCTTATTTTAAAATACAAACAAGTTTGAATTAACGTTTGAAAAGCTAAGAAAGCATGATTTGAAAGAATTTAAACAACCAACTACTTACGCCAACTTTAACACATTAATGACATTTTTTGCAAGACAATATGTACTGTTATAAGGTCATATTGATAAGAGTTTAGATTATTCGATACTAAAATTAAACAAATTTTAATAAAATGCAAATAAATAAATTTAATAAGAACAAAACATAGAATTCATTTACTTGACTCACTATATAAAATTAATTAAAGTTTTTTATTATTATTATTACTCGTGTAATAAGAATTGCGTGTTATTCGAGGATTGGGGCAATTTTTAACCATACTATTCGCGTCTTCGAATACCGTACTATTCTAGGGATACTTGTATGATAATTACATAAATTCAAAAAAAGGCCTTCTAAAAGGCCACATGACATGTTATTAGTTTATCTTCTTTTTAGTATTTGCACATTTGTGTATGTGCAGCAATGTTGACTATGCCAAACAAATTGTGAAACACACGACGACAAACTACTGACGACGGAAGCAGAGGTACAAAATCACTTACAAAAATACTCTACTCTTTGCTGCTCCTTTTGTATGCAATATAGTCTTCCATCTCTAAGCGGATGATGGTAAAAGCGGAATAAGCTCTACAAGGCAAATATTTGTTGTCGATTTGTATATGGCAAGAACATGCAAACAAACACACATACACACACACACACACACACACACACACACATGAATACATACAGACATGGCACTATAGCAAAAAGGACTTGAAACGAACGAAGTACAAAAAAATGAAAAAAAATTTGCAACTTTTTTTTGCTTTTTTGCACATTTTTAATTGTACAGTTAAACGAAACTTTTATTTGCTTTAGGAAAACATTAATAATCAAAATTGCAATTATAACAACAGCAATAAGAATAACAAAAACGACAACAGCAACAGTAACAGTAACAACAATAATAAGAACAACATGCATCATCCACACGTCTTGTTGATTTAAAGGATGGAATAATCCCTGGATAATACCGGATATAAGCCAAAGATGAAACGAAACGCTACATTACTTTACGCTCTACACAACTCAGTTTCGTTTTTAGTTTCAGTTTCATTTTTGTATTCATGTTCAATTTATTTCCCATTTTTCCTACTTTTTTTTGCCAACACAAATAACACTTGAAAAAAATTAAAGAAAATTTTAATAAAAAAAATAAAAAAAATCGCTTTCAACGTTATAAACGAACGCATGATGCTACTGTTTACACAACTCACGTGACGCCATAGAGCTTCAGTGATTTTGAATTAATGAAAAGAGTTGTGGAATACACGGGTATTAAAATTTAAAAAAAATAAAATAAAATAAACACATTTTTGAAACGCTAAAACACTCACTCGCCTGCTTATCCGCCTTTTCGCTCCCACTCTTTTCAATGTTTTTCTCCTTCCTTCTACGCACTATTTTATTGAAATGTAAAAAAAACAAGAGGTTTGTTTCACTTCTTGCTTTTAAGATCATTTAGTACTTTTAATAGTTCATCTTTTATTTTGTAGTAGAGTAAGCTTTCCAGCACTTCTGGGAGCGTTCGTGTTGTATACCTATAAAGTGTATTCCCCATAAGCAAAATTTTAAAGGAATGCATTAAAATGAATTATTTGTATAGACCACCAAGTCATTTAGATTAAGTTCTGAAACTGTCATTATAACTCTAAATATACAAAAATCAACATTCAGAGAACTTAGAACCTTCCACTATTACCGTTCCAAAGACGCCACTCTCACTTATCCAATTCCGCACATTTTTTGACAAATGATTTGTACTGACTACAAAGCTATTTGGGCCAAATTTAGAAACTCATACTATTACCGTTTTAAAGTTATAGACATATAAATAAAAACTCTATATGGGCGTGGCACCGCTAAGTTAGAAAAAAACCATCTATGAAAGTACACCTTTCCAACGCATCTATTGGTTTGTAAATCGGTTAAGTTGTTCTCGAGTTATAAAATGCCAAATATAGGACAATTTATTTTTATATACGTATTTCGTTTTCAAGTAGAACTTATGCAATACAAATGGGTTCACTCTAACGTCAATAGCTCAGACCTACAAAAACCGCATTTATATAAAAACCTTGGTATTGATTTCACCTTTCGTTTAATTGCTTACAAAATAAAATCGGTTGATGCATTTCAGAGAACATCAATTACAACGCATTTTATAGTCCTATTTTATATATACAGATATCATGTATAAGATTTCAAAAATAAAAAAATTAAAAGGGAAAATTTCGCAACCGTACTTTAAAATTGATTGGTTGTTGATCAGTTTCAGCTAGCGCTTGTATTCACGATATTCTTGATTTGAATTTAAATTATTAATTAATTGTGTTTGTACGTTACAGTACCTCTATGCATGCCTGAAAGGAACTATAAACTCAATACATTTCAGAAATTCAAACGGGACGGTGACACGCCGATACAAAGTAAATATTTTTCTATGCTTATCTTTAAAATGCTAACAGTAAGAGTTTCTAAGTTCGGTCCAAGTAGCTTTGAAGTCAATACAAATCAGTCAAAAAGTGGCCGAATCGGCTAAGTGGGCATGATACCGCCAAACACAAAATAAGATTTTAGCCACTTCGGCATAAAAAATACAAATTGAGGTATGACTTTAATTTTGCTGCTATTTTTAGATTCTAAATAAATTTTGGTCATTTAATATGGAATACGACGAAATGACGAACGAATTTTTTGCAAATTTCAAAAGTTTTCAAAATTTAATTAAGAAATTTTTTTAACAAAATAATCTTCACCGACGAAGCCCGACTAGCAGAATTGCCGCATTGGGGTGAAGGGAATCGAAAATTTATCTTAGAGCAACCATTATATCAACAAAAAAGTTACGGACCATATTTTTTTAAAACGAAAATGGAAATGCGACTACAATCAATGGAAAATATTCAATAGGATGGTGCCACTTGTGACACAGCAAGAGAAACAATGGATCTTTTAATAGAAAAGTTCAAAAATCGCATTATTTCTCGTATATGAGGAGTAAATTGGCCACCAAAATCGTGCGATTTGACAGCTTTCGACTTTTTTTGTTGGTTTTTTGAAATCAAAAGTGTACAACAATAATCGCACAACAGTTCAAGAGCAGATATCAACCAACAAAATGTGATTGATAATTATGTTAAAAATTTGATTTTTTAGTTTTTAACCGGAACCTATTTGTCACAGAGCTACAAAATAATCGATAGTACTATCGATAGTATCAATAGTTTTGATTTTAGTTAACCATCGATAGTTTTTTTTCACTATCGATACTATCGGCAAATGCTAAAGTGGAGCTTACACGATAATACAAGTCGTACAACGTGTCAAGTTTTCGTGTAGAAGTGAGCCGATAGTAGCGTGTAAACTCAATATGTAATGAAAGCATACTACATTGAGAGAAAATACAAATAAAAATTTGAAATTTTTTAAAAACCATTAGATCAGTGGTGTATTTTTATGTAAATAAATAAAAAAAAAACAAAGAATAAAGCAAATTTTTGCGCCCGCACTGCTGGTACCTTTTAAAACAGCTGTTTTTTCTTTTACTTTGTTTTGGTTTAATAAGTTTCTTTAAACAATAAGTCTACCTTCCATAAGTTTTTTTTTTTCTTATTGTGCGACTTGACACAGGAGCTATAAGTTCATTTTTAAAGTTTTTTTTTTTAATAACTTGAAAACTGACAGTTGTTCCACGCTTTCTTTCCATTGTCTCTGCAGTTTTCTTTCATTAGATCGTATTCATTACTTTAGTTTTGGAGCACTTCATCGTCTGAACATTTTCGCTATATATAAGGATTACTCTTCCATCAAAAGCTTCAATATATAAAATTTTTTGACATATTGGAAAAAAAGATACTGTTACTATTATTGCTTCCAAAACTGTATATTTATTATTATTCTTTTCCTTTCACTGAAATTAAAATATTCTTGCCACACGTAGTACTTAAAAGAATCCGATAGTATCGACAGTTTTTTTGCAAACTATCGAAACTATTGAATGGGTCGACTATCGATAGTTTTGCAGCTCTAATTTGTAATAACCTGAAATAAAAATATTTTAATATCTAAAAAAAGTCGTCTTTATTAAAACGGGAATTAAAATGATACCTCAATTTTGGACACCCTTTACATATATTGGCATTCAATTATTTAAATATTTAAATTACAAATATATTGTTACGAAAATAAGGTTGGGCACCCCTGCCATTTGGTACATTGCTAAAATAAATAAACAAAAGCCACAAAAACAACTATTCGTGCAGCAGAAAAGGAAACAATTAACAGACAATAACAAACAACAGTATATGCTGCTGTATTTCGCTAATAACTCTTCGAATGTTGATTTAACACCAAAGAAAATATCCAATCAGGTTAAATCACATGATCTTGCTGGCCAAGTAATTGGGCCAAAACGCAAATTTACTCCTTCATCAAAAACATCTTTGAGTAAATCAACCGTAGCGTGCGCTGTATGAGATGTGGGACCGTCCTGTTGCAACCACATGTCATAAAGATTAATGCCAGCTAATTGTAGTTCGAACAAATTTCTAGTCATGTGCCTATATCGTTCACCATTGACAGTAACATTTTGACTATCATCGTTTTTAAAGACATAAGGCGTGAGTCGTATGGTGTTCCGACAAAAGTTTGATTATCCTCACTCCAAATGCAACAAATTTGCTTATTTTCGTACCCATTCACCCAAAAATGCAACTGAAATCTATTAAACGGAAGTGCATAATGAGTTTGACGAACAGAGCTATTATTTTGGTAAAAAAAATTTCAACATTTTGCAAGCGTTGTTCTGGAGTAAGCCTATCCATAATGAAATGTCAAACCAGCTATCAGCTGAAATAAATAAATCAATGTTGCCTACTCAAAGCAATGAACCTCTAAAAAAACACCTGATATAAGTAAAATAAATAATATCCACTAAGCATCTTTCCATGCATATTTGAAAGCAATATTCAACTGATCTTTGGAAATTTCTTTCTTTCCAGAAATTGTTATTGGAAATTATATTGACTTTAGATTTGTTTGCATTTTATTTGCATTTATGTGCAAATGCAAACAAAAAATAATTTTTATTTTCGTTATGATTAATAAATTGTTGCGTTTAAGTTTAAATTGAATAATTTATTTCAATGTAATGTAATAACAAAAATAATTTCCTGCTTGTACGCATTAAAGTATGCACACTATGCCACAAAAGTCCAAGGACGACAATAAAAATTAATTTGTTTTCCTTTTTTTTAATATGTATCAAACAAATTTTTTCATTTTTCTGTTTCTTATTATAGGATTTAAAAAAATTTTAGCTCGACTATATTTTTAATAACCTCAATTTCTTAAGTTCACAAAAGCCTTCGGACGACAACATATAACGATATATTATCTTTACAACATTCTTTACTCTATTGGGCTTCTAATACACCATTTTTTTTTTTTTTTTTTTTGGTAAATTCTGGGAAGTCTTTTGGCATTCTTTCATTAAAATTGACTTAAGGTGCTGAACAGATACATACATACCAAGTGTTCAATAACGTTTACAGAGAGGACATTAAAGTGACGTTATATGACAGCTACTCCCTCACCAGGAAAAATAGGCGAAATGCCACGCATAAAGGTATAGCCACCATCTACATGCAGCTTTTCTACACTTAAAAGAAATTCCTCCTTTAAAATGTCGAACCATATACCCCGATTCATTATCTCGTCTATGAACTTTAACCGAACAAAACCATTTGCCGACTTGCACTCTTATACCATGACTTATCCGCTAAAACAAAGTTGGATTAACATACATCTTTAATCATTTCCCATAACATTCGATTTACACTCATCCGTAAAAATTACGCGTTTCCAGAAGCTTGGATTAGATAAATACATACCTAAGTCGTCCTTAGACTTTCGTGGCATAGTGTATGTATGTACCTTAAAACAAGTACTCATTCATTTTAACCGTTCATTTTTACCGTATGAAACTAACTTTCTTTCACACTCACTATCTCTTCTTATTCATTCATTCATTTACTTACGTTACATTAAAATATTGTTGTCGGCAAGAACGATGTCAACAGGAAGGAATGATTTCTTGTGCCAATATTTTGCCAGAGCACACAATTTCGATTTGTCGAGAGTGTTATCATAGACATACTATGAGAACCGAAGGCAAGCAGCCAGGCAAACATTTTTGTTTTTCGTTCCTTTTTTATCATTTATTTCATTTGTTTTTTTCCATATTTTTTTTTCATTTATACTTTTTTCGAGCAGTTTTTTAGTCCTTATCGACTTCGTCCTTGACAAAGTGCTTACTCAGTTTTAAATACACTCTCATGTACATACATATTATATTCATACACATATACATACATACATACATACATACATACATACAAATATATATACATACATAAGTATATTCATTCCAAGACGTATGAGTAACAAGACTACAATAGTGCTATGTGTCAACCAGTGTTGCCACTAACAGCTTTATGAGTTGTACACAGCCGGCATCAAAATTACACACATAAAGTAAAATCACACTCAAAATTTTGTTATTCGAATATTATGTACATACATATGTACCTTCATACAGGGACTCCAACGCGTAATCGGATAAGAGTCATTCCCAGAAAAATCTTGTAGCCATAAAAAAATATAATAAACGTATAGGGGTTTTCGGGGTTTTATTTATACCTCAATATGAGCCTTTGTGAATACTAAAAAAACAGCAGTTTATCGAATAACCACTATTTACAAGCTTAATCAGAAAAACAAAATTAACTCAAATTTTAGAGCTCAACGCGTAATTAGACAAAGCAAAGCATGAACACTTACATATTCATTGTAATCCGGAACAGTCAGTTAGCGGCCTGGAATTAATTTTAACAAATTTCGCCAGACTTCCGCCTCTATAAAGTCCCATTCTTTTCATAATGCAACCTTAACCTGAATCAGGGTGTTAAACGTTTTCTAATAAAGCCTCCCAGCCGATTCCTTTCAAAGAAGTTCAATTACATTAGGTACTGAGCTCTGTACAGGTGAATCACAGGTCAGGTACGTATCAACCAAACCTTTGAATTATCCGATGTTTGCTTGGGATCGTAGTCTTAGTAGAATGGGAAATTGTCTTCGATAACACCTTTTCTGCACATTGCTTCATATTTTCTTTTTGTTATTAAATTAGATTTGGTTTGCGAATCAGGAAATTTCGTATGTCAACTTTCATATGACAAAAATACAAAATATAGCGATTGGTGAAAACTGTAGAATGAAACATTAAATTACACACAAATTACAAATGGACTACACATACAATGAAAAATTACACACGATATGTGTAATTACACACAAGGTGGCAACACTGCATGAAACAAAGAAACTAAGATAGCGCACTCAAGTTTTAAAATATTTTGTTTCTTCACGTCTACGTCATAGTAGTATGTTTGTATGTATATGTTATTATTGTTTTGTAGTATTCACAAAAAGATAACGAACCTGCGTAATGCGGTATCTAGTCTCTGCACTTCATGCCACAGTACCATCGATTTTAGTAACACGATTAACTACTTTGTTGCTTTTCTCCCTATCTCTTTCTTTCTCTTCTACTCTCTCTTTGTGTAATTTGTTTAAGTGTGTGTGCGCGTTAATTTGTATGCACATCCATACATATATTCGTTCGCTAAGTTCATCAACGTTGATTTGTTGATAATGTGTAGTGTGAGTGAGTTTAATAGTAGTTGTGATGTTGTTGTTGAACATTGATTCTCCTCCGTAATCCTTCATTTGCTTAGAGAAAGAGAGGATTCGCTCGCTTTGCAAATCAAGTAAAATGTTTGCAAATAGAATTTGTCTATGCTTGCTTAAGTGTTTGTGATTGTAATGAAAATGTGTATGAATAAACGTATGTTTGTATGTACATATGTATGTATGTCCACGAGACCAGTGTTGCCCTTTTTCGTTATACCTCTACTATATTGCTTGTTGTTATCTTTGATGTGTACCTTATATCCTTTTGGTTTCTATTTCTAGTAAAATTTTAAAAATAAAATCAGATGAAGATAAAGATAAAGATAAAGATTCCTTTTAAGGTTCATTATTTTGCTTTCTGGTATTTCTCTACAAATTCGGGTGGCCAATATTTTGTCAAAGTAGAAAAACTTGCGGAAATACATGAGTAAAGTTTTTTTATTAGGAAAGCATTACGATGCGGTATTTGCATATGTATGTATATATTCTGTACTACATATTATAGAAATTTTTCATTTTTCTGTATCAGTAAGCAATTTACCGGAAATATCGCTTTAATGAGAGATTGAATAAAAAAAAGATTAATTCCGCATAAGAAAATGGCCTTAATCTGTTTGTCATTATCAATAGAAGAAATGGAAAACTGCTTACAAAACGAATTGTGTATGAACGTCTTTCTCTATTACAATCCTGTGGCCGTTGAATTCCTAATGCACACGAAATATTTTTCCCTTGACACAAACATTCGCTCGCAAAACATTAGATGCATATTTTATATTATTGTAGGTAGAAATCACCCTAAAAAGAACTCGCTGTAAATTAATTCGATTAAAGAAAATATAGAGGGAGCTGCAAGGAAGGAAAACAAAATTGAATTATCTTTTAATTTCGATATTTTGTTTCTTTCCCTCTTAAAAGCTTACGATGGTTCCGCAACTGATGTATGTATGTATGTATTTATGTATGTATGTATGTATATGCGTGTATGCATATTGATGCTCTAATATTCATTCCTAAATATGAGAAGGCATACATTCATGTTATATACATACCTGCATATGTACTGTTGTATTCATAGCTTGTTCAGTTCTACAGAGGTTCTCCAAAGTATGATATGCACAAAATAATACATTTTTAAAATTATGTTTTGCGTTCTTTGTTTTCTTTTACAATAAGAAATACGTTTCTTAACAAGCTTTCTATTCAGATAATTTCGTAACAAAACATAATCGAGTCAACGAAACTACAACTAAAGATAATGCATAAGAAAAGCAAAATCGTGGTGTTCAATTTGTCACTATACGATAAGTAAATTTGGGGAAATAATAGAATTCTATTCGTGTTTGGCTAATTCCATTTATTTCACGGACTTGGGTACCCTAATGTTTACATATACATATAGGTGTATGTGTGTATAGATGAGTATATAAACAGTTTGCTTATAAGCACATACTCGTACATATATGTATGTTGTATGTTGTATATTTGATTACATGTATGTTCAACTTTGTATGCATTATGATGTTGATGATGATCAGTGCAGCAAATGTTAACGTACATAACTGTATAACTAAACAAATATGTACACATAGTCAGAGCTGTCTTAGCCCGATAAATGGTGAAATGGATGAATAATATGGATTCATGCTTCAATGACAAACTAACTGACTGACTGACTGATTGACTGACTGATTGCCATTTCTAACCGTCAAGTACACATGTACTAACTACTTACATACACACTCCAAATAATCTTTAAATGGATTTTAACTGCAACGTTACAATTAAAGAATTTTTCTACTTTTTCACTTTTTCTCTTTAATAGTTTTCAAGATAATTTTTTAATTTTTATTTTGTTTTTAACTAAATGCTTTTCAATTGCTGTCACTGATTTTTTAATAAATATACAAATTTCGAACACACACACACATATTAAATACAGAAAAAATAATAATTTAATAACAAAAAAATTTAACTGTAGAAAGCTTTCGTTTTACATCAAATATCAAATATACTCGATGAGCCCCGTGCAAATATATCGCACGGCTACTTGTTGTTTTTGTAACATAATAAAAGGAAAATATTGAATCTGAATATTGGTGGTATATTTTATCATAAAAAGATTAGAAAATCAAGCAACTGTAAAAAAGAAACGTATATGAACTGTCCATGAGAAAACACAAGTTCTGGTAAATATAGTCCTGCCTTTTAAAGCGTCTGACCTTGCGCTTTTTTAACATTCATGGCGAAAACAACTTTTTCGTTACATCCTGTTAAACACAATAAAAATAAAATAAATTTTTTCCTCTAAAAGTAACTAATTGGTAATAATATCGCACCCAAAATCATGAACAGTCACAACTCGAAAGAATCATTTCCGTTATGTAAAATCGCCCTTCAACGTTTCTCGGCTTCAATTCAAATGGGACTCAATTTCCTTGCTTTTGAATGAATATCAATGCTTTCAATTGTAGGGAAATGATAATGCAAGTTCTTCTTACGTTTGACAACAATCTTCGTCGAGTAATGCTTCCAATTCCTCATCTTCATCAAACTTTTTCAGCTGACCAGACCTCTACTTGCCTTCTGTGTCGAAAGCACCACTTTTGAATGGCGCAAACCATCGTTTGCAAAATTTTTGAGTTGATGCAAGTTGACCGTAAGCTTCTACAAACAATTGATAACTTTCAGTAGCCGCTTTATTCAAATGAAAGAAGGTTGTCAGACACTATTCGACATTATTATAGTGATTGAAAAATGTGTGTTTGCACTTTGGGGTCTATCGAATACTGAATTATAATGACAGTTGTCTACCATCGAAAATACCCCAGTTGTTATTATTGACACAAATAAAAATAATGACAAATCAAATTTTGTAAAAAAAAAGAATAACGTTGATAATAATCATATTAATTCCGTCTATCGGCCAACAACGATACAAGACAGAAACATTTATCAGAGTCCATATGATATATAGGGTGTTTCTAAGCCCGATAGAACTTCAAATTGTAAAAGATTAAAACGAAAAATGAAATCCTAATCCAAGAAATCATTTTATCATTTTATTTAAAGTATCAATTCGTGGCATTAGCTTTTGGAAATGATTTCAGGCATATGACCACCGCAACTGTTCTTGACAAAGTGCATTCTGGACGTACAATTTAGGCCATATTTTCTAGCATTGCTGGCCGTATGTTACGAATAACACGAAAAATATTGGGTTCGAAGTCGTCAGTTGTTGCTGGTCTATCAGCATACACCAGTGACAGGAAATAATTGAGAGATGTCAAATCGCACGACCTTGCAGGTCATCTGATAGGTCATTATCTTTAAAAAAAATCATTGAGCTTGTTACGGTAACGATCTCCATTGACTGTAAGCCGAGCTGTGGCTTTATTTTTTAATAAATAAGGTCCAATGATACCACCGGCGTGTAAACCAAATCAAACGGTGCATTTTTATTTATTAACAATCCCGTTTAGACAAAAATAAGCCACGTCGCTGAAAATACACTCTTCAAAGTAAGTCTGGATAACTTGGGAGCGTTATTGCCAGAGTATACTTCGCCTTGGCAGTTGATAGCTTCTTGAAAAATTTGCCATATCCATAAAAAACGTCATTTCTCTAATGACATTAATTAACTTAAATCTTTCGTGCATGAACGTTTTGATGAATGGAACTAAGAATAGTATTACCCGTTCATGTATATTTTTTTATTTTTTATTTTTGTCTTTTAATTAGAAATATTTATGATATTTTCCCTAACTAAACGTAATCGAAGAATAATAAAAATGAATGGGTGGATAACATACAAAATACAACCAACCAATATAATAAACACCATAAACATTAACATGGGCATAGATAGGCATGTGCTTGAGCATGGGCACAATGCACAATATTTTAATAAGTAATGCAAAGTAGTGGTTATTGTTTATGTTTAAGATGGAAGTTGTTATAAAAAGTTTTCTATTATTATTAAAATTGTGGTGATTCCCCCTCCCCACCTTCGACGTATTTGTATTCTGTCTTTATGTCTGTTGTCCTGTACGAGGGATAAACGAAAAATAATAAAAAAGGGAGAGAAGGAAATATTTGTTGGAGGCCAGAATATAAAAAAATAAAGAAAAAAAAACAACCCTTCACTAAACTGGGATGCACTACTCTCTCTAAGTACATACTTGAGTGTTGAAAATATTTATACATACGAGGTATACAAAGTACTTTTCGCAAAAAGGGCGTTGTACACAATATAACTAAAGCTAACAACAAACACTGAATGAAAGAAACTTTATGTTCAAAATTTAACATTTTCATGTGCAATAGGCAAACTGACGAACAGACGGACGCACCGCAACGACGCACGTAGTTCAAACATATACACAAATACATACTTACGTTAACAAAAAAAATAATAATAATAATACATACATACATATGCATGTATAAGCTTTTGCAGAAACGATTCTATGTGTGTATTTTATTAATAGGGTCATAATAATTATTCTTTCAAGATGATCTTCATTTAAGAAACAACAATGATGATACAAAATTGTATTCTTTTTCTTCTTCAGTGACTATATGAACCACCAAGCGCTTCGATGGTATGCGCTGTTCCTCTAATCAACATACTCACACATTAACTTTTAAAGGATCGTCTTCAACCTGATCTTTCCATCGAAGTTTCGGTCGACTTTCCTCGGGTAGAAGCTCGAGAGGTCTCTTTGCCGGAACATCTTCATTTATACGCACGACATGCCCAAGCCAACGCAAGCTTTCTACTTTGATGAGTCTAACGACATCGGTGTCAGCACAAAGCTCATACAGTTCGTGATTCGGTGTTCTATGTCTATACTCGATGCAAACGTAGAACAGGCCATAAGACATATTTAACGAAGAAGTTCCCTATCGAAGAATCCAAGAACAGCTGATACTAGAACACGGGAGAGAGCTTTGTTCTTAAACTGGTTGCTGAGACCAAAATAACATCTATAGTTCTTCGTTTTATGTATGGCTGTACCGAAATAGTTAACTTCGTCTACTTTTCTAAAGTTGTGGTTACCAATGTTCACATTTTGATCCAGTTTTATGTAATCTCTGTTCGTTGAACATAATTTGATATTTATTTTGAAATATAAAAACAAATTTAACCTTCATAGCTGGGTTGAAAATACGTTCGTTTCGTTTGGCTACTGTAGATAATCCTGTATGGGTTCCTATTATTTTTTAATTCCGTCTGTCCCATTTGCTGTAAATGCACTACGAATATATCGTTCAACTTCACAAGTTTGTCGACAATTGGTACGACGATAAAATTTAGCATCAGTAAAAATATGTATTTCTTGTTAGGGACAAAAGTATTCGTACGCCCTTTATTTGTATTAAAAAATTTTTAAAAATTTGAAAATGACGAATCCAATTTAATTTTAAATTCGTTGTTCTTCATTTCATTCATTATACATTTAATTAACCCGTTCATGCATTTGTTATTTGTATACGACTTCACTATTTGAAAGCACATTCCTCATCTCTAACGATATTCTATTTTGAAACGAAGATAAAATGATAAAATGGAATGTAACAAATGTTTGTGTTTCTTATTGTAATTTTCGATCGGTTAAGTCTGCCGATTTGTTCGATATTTATTTTGAGAAAAAATAAGTGCCAAACTTTTTTAGAAATAGTCCATAAACAAGTGAAATACAACAAAATCAGACGATTTTTTGGGATTACAATTTAACTGTTGTATTTATACAACTTGTACGTTTTTGTAGATTTAGTCAAATATGAAACGACAAAAGTGTTTAACAGCGAGTGAAATGGACGATTTCTCTCAATAGATCAAGAAGATCATCAATAAGAGCGATCTCAGGGTACGAATGCGTCTAATTACTGGGCGCTGTGATCTTAGATACCATCAATTTTTTGGCAAATGTTGAGAATGAACGATTCTGCGTGACCCGTTATAGAAAAATAAGCAAACGTATGTAATAGAACAAAAAAATGGATTAATGACCACGCCGCAAAGTTCTTGATTGGCCGCCAGAATCACCCTGCGTACGCATGTGCGAACAGCGTGAAATTCTATTGATCCAAACAATTGCACAAATTATTACATACGTTTTGCTTATTTTTCGATAACGGTACATATTATAACAAAGATATTTAATTGTAGTTGTAAGTAAAAGTCCAATAAGCAATTAGAACAAAAATCATAATGATTGGGTTCTTAGCTTTGTTGTTGTACTTATATTTGTTAACACTAGAGACGGTTTTTTGAATGACTGTATACGATACTTTAACACAAATTTACTTAAAAGATAAAACTCTTGGGAAACTTATAATATAAACCAGCCTAGTCGTCGTTTAATGGTGCAAAAATCTATTACGGAAATATTTGGATCGGAGGAAGCACAGATTATGAGCGTTTTCAGAAAAACAATGTGCTTTGTTGTCGACGCTAAATGTAAGCAACAAAAAATTTATTTTATACGTTCTGTTACGAAAACAAAGGCACTAGTGCCTTTGGGACTGTATTGTGGGAATTTTGTCTATTGGTTTGTGTCAAAGTTGTTAAAGTGTTACCCTGGTATTACTGTACTGATTTGTGAATTTGTCGGTATTGCCAATTCGACATCGTTTTGCAGTCATAAAGAAACCCGTGCTTAGGCGTAAATAAAAGCTGTTGTCTAAACAGTATAAAGATAAAATGAGGAAATATTTTATTTAAATTATTGAACTATTTTATTTTGACGCAATTAAAAAGAACTCAAACCTTTTTTTTTAAAAAAAAAAGTTTAAAACGTAACAGTATGTATGTATTTTGTTGATATGTAATTATATATTTTATACGTTCGTGTTAGAATAGTAATGATGCCAATCGATGAGTACTACCCTAATATGTATCATACACAATCATATTCGCATAAATGACTGAATAGGGGGGAGTGAGTAGGAACATGCAAACATTTATGTTTTAGATTCAACATATTCAACATATTTATTATTTTGTTTTTTTTATTTTTTTGTTATAACCATTGATGGGCTAGAAATGCTACAGAGAGTAAGTAAGTATGTCGTCGATGTCAACGTCATTCAGCAAAAGCAAAAGCTGATGACGACCGTACAACAATTTATCTCAATGGTACTTGAGTAACTAAACCTTAACAATATTTTAACAATAAAACTCTGAACGTTTTAAAGAGGCAGCCAGGACAGAGGACGACTGACTAAACACTTACAACAATACAAGCCATGAGAGTACGAAGAAATAAACGGATACCCATGAATAATATTTCGATGGTTAGTTTTACTGGTAGTTGTTAGGGCGGCAAGTGTTGCCATTTCTGCTGCATTGTTGGATTTTCTTTACAATTGATATTGTCGCTACATGTACATATACATACACGTGGTCGTATGACTCGTAACGGTTACGAGAAGCAGGGTGGTGGGTGTTAAAACCACAAAACATGTAAGTAATGTTTAGTGATTGATATTTTGTTAGTTTTATACATAATTTTATGAATCTGTTTTTGTCAAGCGTGATAAAGAGCACTTAGTTCACTCACTAACCATAGACATAGAATGTGTACTTATGGTACGTAACAGAGTAGTGCGTTCATTTTTTCACTGATACACGGATTGATTTGTTTGTTCACTTTAAGCACACCCTCCCTTTGTAACAATAAAAAAAACTAAAAATAAATTGTATTTTCCACATATGAATAATATACATACATACTCGTACACATATTGTACATACATATGTACATACGTATGATGAATCAAAGAATCAATTGTATATGAATGAGTGAATATGGCCTGATTATTTGGTTAGCGATTTTCATAATAGAAATTACTTAAGTAAAGAATAATAAAATGAAAAGATTTTGATAAAAATGTTACAATTGATGCGAATTAATTGCATTTGACACCTTCAAAATTTACCGCTTAATCTACGTAAAAGCTCTTAAGAATTATATGGAAATGATATTGAATGCATTTTTTTGAATGGCTGAGAATTTATTAAATACAATATCATTCGTCTACTGGGTGGTCTTTATAGGTATCTTTAGATCTGTTGCCGGCAATTATTCACTTATTGTTCTTAGTTCAGCAGCACACTTGTTCGGCCGTCTGTCTGGCTGTCAAATTTATAACGAACGTTTTAAATCTAAACGTTTTTAGATGAAATTTATCTCTTTGTCTACTAAAACAACATTTATTTTAAAAATAAATTCAAATTTCATCCTCATCATCACCAACATCAACAGCAT
Organism: Wohlfahrtia magnifica; assembly: GCA_023159175.1. NCBI lineage: Eukaryota > Metazoa > Arthropoda > Insecta > Diptera > Sarcophagidae > Wohlfahrtia > Wohlfahrtia magnifica. The sequence goes on from JAKWBJ010000057.1 coordinate 556,477, forward strand.
CCAGCAACAACAACAGCTGTCCTTACTTTTTAACGAACAAATGTGATGAATATGATGATGATCATGTTTTTTTCTATTATTTTTCTGTAATGGATTGATAAATTTCCGACTTGAAAAAAAGAGTTTGTATGTAAACAAATTCGGGTCTTTCCATTACCAAAATGCATTTTTACCTGATGTTTTTGCTGTAAATACTGAACGCGACAATAGCACTTAAACGCGACCATTTAATATATTCATTTGGACTTCTCACACTGGACGTCGTTATTACAGGCAAATACAATTGCATACATACATACATACATAAATACATACATACATACATACATACGTAGCAGTTAGTTGTCTGCATATACAATAATGAGCATGTGATGTTTGCCGCATTTGTAAATATTTTGCTTGCTAGAGTCCATCTTAAGATGATGGTGATTACCTTTATGTTTAGATCGCACTTTGCGTCGGTTGTTATTGCTATTGCACTATAGCAAAAACAACAACAACAACAACAACATTTGAAGGAAAATATTTCCATTTGCTTGTTATAATAATAATGATGACGAAAATGATGAAGATTCGGGATTTCAAGTGATTTTCAATTCAAAACAAACAAACAAAAGTAAACAAAAGAAAAAAGCCAAAAATTTAAAAAAAGTACATCAAACGCTTACCGTCGTTTGTCAGCACTTTCTTTCAGCGCAGTTTCTTCGTACCATTAAAATCCTTTAAAAACACATGAGGTTGTAGCACATTCCTCTTCTTATAGGATGAAAGCTTATTTATTCTGATGTCTATATGATTATAAAAACAATGTTTGAACGATATACATACATACACAACATATGTATGTACACATAAAAATATTTACTTGTACACTTTTATTTGTGGTTGTCCTTTAAATTGCATTCTATTCACAACAAAAAATAATTACAACACAAATGAAAATAACATGTACTCGTATATTAACGTTGTTTCGTGAATATATACTCGTAAGTACGGAATATACCAAAATCTCAACTACTTTCTAACTTACTAAGAATGGGTATATGACAATTATTGTAAGTGAGATTCTCTAGTTGACGAAGATGGTTTTCCTCTTAAATACAATTTTCAATTTATAATGACGAGTTGCATTTTTCAAGAAATAAACAGTCTATATATAGATATAAAAGAGGAAATGCGGCAACCGATTTTATTGTAAGCCCTTAAACGAAAGGTGAAGTCAATACCAAGGTTTTTTATTATTTTTTATTATTTTGTAGGTCCATTGGTTCGCGAGTTATTGACGTTAGAGTGAACCACTTTGTATTGCATAAGTTCTACTTGGAAACGAAATTTGTTATAAAAATTTTCTTTAAATCTGTAGTAGTAAGAGTCTCTAAATTTGGCCCAAATAACTTTGTGTTCAATGCAAATTATTAGTCAAAAAATAGGCCGAATTGGATAAGTGTGAGTAGCAGATCCCATACAAAGTAAATATTGATTTTGTATACCTGTGGAACGATGGTAGTGGAATTCTGAACTTGGTCTAAACGACTCCTTAGATAGTACAAACCATCAGTTAAAAAGTGGGCGGGATCGGATGAATGGGCATGGTACCTCCCATACAAATTAAATAATGATTTTCGTATATCTTGAGAATAGTTAGCGCAGAACAGTTCGTGATGCCATGACTTTTAAGAAATCTTATATATTCAAAGCACATGAAATATTTTTTTGCCAAAATCAATACATCGAATGCGATGCGGCAAGTTTTAAATAAAATTACGAGTATTCTTTTAAAATTATTTTTATTGAAGAATAAAAAAACACTTACTTTCTGTTTTATCTTCCACTTATTTATTATTTTCTGTCGCAGCATGTAAAATGACATGCCTTTTAGACTTTTAAATTTGTCATCGAATATAAACTTTATTTACAAAAATAAAAGACAATTTTACCAGCCCATGTTCAAGTATTAAAATTGAAACGTCTCAATATTAAAAAGTATTTTAAGAAACTATTGTGAAACAACTTTATGAAATTCAATAAAAATTTTTGTTCATTTGTTCACTTTTCATGCGTTGTACCAATTTAAGTTTATTTAGTAATAAATTCGTTTAACAGTTGTTAGAATCATTCATAGTAATCAAATTTAATGTGTGATCTCTTCCACAAGAAATAAAACGTCCAGAACGTGGAGATGGGTGGCTAGGACAGTGTATGAGTCCGAAAGACGATACAACACAAAAATGAAATTAATGCAAAGAATCATACACACTTAGTCCACTATTTCGTTGAATTATATTGAAAAACTTTACAATTCCATTTTCAATCGAATTTTCGATGAAATTTCAAACAAAGGCGGTGCCACGCATTACTAATTATCCTTAATACTGTTTAAAATATAATATTTAAAAATTAAAATACCAATTAATTTCAAATTATAGCTGATGGCGCTATCCAATTCTTAAATATTGGTCTCCCTAAACTCACTTACAATCTATGTACATATATGCTAATTTATGTTCAACTCCAATCGAAAATATATTAAGTTTTAGTTGTGTGAGTGAATGCGAGGTATTGTTAAGCTTCTGTTTTGTAAAATCTAAGGCTGTTGGTGTTGATGTGGTAAATAGCACGTTTCTTGGAGTAATTTTGCAGAGACTCCTACCTTTGTCACGCAATCTGTTTTTTCTGATGGATGGAAGCTGTCGTAAATTATTACCATTACGAAGCCAAGTAATGATTACAGGTCCATTGCGATTCTTCCCTTTCTTTCAAAAGTTATGGATAATATTATAAGTAGACAAGTTACTGAATATCTGAAACAATCGAACCTTTTATCTGATAGGCAATTTGGTTTTGTAAAGGGTGGAAGTTTTGTTAGGTGCTTATGGATGTGATTGGAAATCTGAGAGCTGATCTCGATATATGGGATCATAGCAAGGCTTGACGCAGTTGATCACGCAATTTTTGTGATTGAACTTAAGAAACGTTTTTATTCTTCTCCAACATCCTGTAAACTTATGCATAACTATCTGACTGGACGACTTCAAAGAGTTGTATCGAATGGCAACTATTCAAAAACCCAAAGTGTGAACAGGGATGTACTACAGGGTTCAATTCTCGGGCCTCTATTATTTTGTCTGTACATCAATGACTTGCATACCTGATGCGATAGAACATTGTGGTGTACAAATGTACGCTGAAGATGTACAAATTTGCAAAAGTTGCATAGCGAATGATTTCTATCTCTGCGTGAACAATATAAACATCGATCTGGCTAATGTTAACAAGCGGGCTGCGAACAATGGACTGTGCGTCAATCCGTCCAATAGGAATATAACTATGGATACTGACATTATGATGGAAATAGATAATAATATTATTGAATTTTTTAGTTACTGCAAAAACTTAGAAGTTATTTTCTTGGTTTAATCATATGTATATTGGTCGGGTATATGGGAAACCTTTGGGCCATTAAACACTCAACACCTTTTAAAATACTACCTTGATCAAAAAGATTTCAGAATAATCTCCGTGTGGCGATCCAATCGTTCCGATTTGAGCATTTTTTTTTTTTTTTTTGTTAAGTTGGTGCATCCGTTCTTAATATTCCCGCTAAGTTTTAGCGTAATAGCTTGACATTTGCAAAAGCTACGCAGACAAGACTACATCTATCTCTACGTGTGTTAGCGATTTTTTAAAAAATAAAAAAAGATTTTAAGGGGATCAAGGGACGTAACAATATCTTTCCATCTAAAGCCAAGGATCTAACCTGACTCTATGTCATTCTAAGGAAAGCAACTTGTCTCTAAATCTGTCTTCTCTAGAAATGATGATTGCCTGTGTGTTCCGCTAAGTAGTAATTTGGATTCCTCAGAGAGTGCCCAATCCAGTTTCTTCTCACACAATATTTTCCAAAATGCGCCGTCTTCAGTGGTTTATAAATGCCCGAATCATACACGAGTTAAAAATACTAAATTTTCGTTTTTAGAGAGATAAATGTAGAATGATCTATAGCATTAGCTGCCTAGGTTCAATCTATTCTGAATATCAGCACTGAAATGTCCGGCGGCATAGTGAGGATACTGTCGAGATCAAGAGATCATTGTGTTATTAGCATTGACTCGAATAATTTTGCAAGCCTGATCAGTCTGCTTCCGCCTGTATAGAATCCAGCTTTAATTACATCTCGCAATGTCTGTGAGTCTGGAGGTAGATATCGTCCACGTAATATAAGTCTTCTAACTTTGTGTTAAGTACCCAAGTTATACGAAGTTGTGCACGAACCCAAAAATGAAGGAAGAGGTTTTAAATGTCTAATTGGTTCTCAATTAATTTGAAGTTTAGCAATCGTTCAAATTAGTTATTAACTTTTAACGCTTTTTTACGACGCGTTTTGATTACAAATATTTACAGAAATTCTAATTTAGTGCCTACTAGCGCCTTTTGAGCAAGAGGCCTGCGCGTTTTGATCATAAAAAATTGGCAACACTGTCTATACAAGCATGAAAACCGTTTCGATTTAAGATATTTCTGAAATTATTATCACATATACTCTTATTCAATTTGAAATGAATGCTTTCAGCCACTTTTAAAGCTATTTTTTTGGGATATTGCTGCACAAAGTTGATGAGATGTATCTTTTCTCTCGAAATTAATTTCGAAAGACGGTCAGAACGAGGTTTGATACAAAGCCTTAGAACCATTGAAAAAAAAATTAATTCACAAATTGTAATTGATTTTCTTACAGCAAATACGCAAATTTGACTAAAAATGCAACGAAATTAGCAACAATTAATAGATTAATACTTTATGTATACGCAGACTTTTTCTGAGTAAATAAATGTACTTTTTTTTTAATTATGATGCCTAACAATGAAAATATTTCCTTTTCAAATACAAATTTTGGTTATAATATATTACAGGGATCTAAGACATATTACAAGACCAATGAATGAAATAGAAAGTTTTGTAGGCAAACTTTTTCTGACTAGTGAATGGACAATAACCGTAACGTTTATTGTTGAGTTGCATGATATAGAACGCTTTGTTGCATTTTTCTTCTTTAGTGGCTACCATTTTTTACCAGAATGAAAACAATACCATCTTTGCCGTTGTAATTACTTCTAACGCTTTTCCAAAGAATCAAAAAATACATTTATTTATCTGAGAATAACAACCTTAATCCAACGGAAAAATTCCCTAAAGTGCAACTTATGCAATAAACGTTTTGTGCAGTCGGCAGAATTTGATCACAATTTATCCATTGTTGGGGAAATGATTCCATAGACAGAGATTCGGTAGCCATTCTTATTGAATGTTTATTAAAGGAAAACCTCATTCGTTTTGGCATGGTGTTTGACTTCACCAAAAGGACATCTTTATGACCAAAATTTCTGTGGCAAATCTAGTGGATTAGGAGCTGATACTCTTCTCAGTTTGTTCAAGTTGTACAATCTCCATTAAGCCATACTATATATTTCGACAACTTTTTTACATCATACTAACAAGCATGTGGATGGAGTGGATCTACATGTCAATACGTTGGTTAACTATATAATTACTGAATGATTCAAAAAGTGGTGGTAGGCATTGTTTATAAATTTGTTACGAAATATGATGGTAAATGCATGGAAACTTTATGTTTTAATTTCGACGAAAAAGGGAATAAAACCGCCCGGAAATGAATAACTGTGACTTTTAACAGACCATTCGTTGCAATTGCCAATCCTTTAAAAAACTATTCATTCATTTAGTACGAGACGTTCTGAGAATCCAAAGGTCTATGTAATTTGTCAAACTAATATGTACACCATATGAATGCCAAGTATGCAGTGTGCATTTACATCAAAAATATACATAAAACCATACAATTTTCATTTGTATGATCAATGTGAGTTTCTTTTAAACAAATTTTTATGCATTTTTTACTTTTCAATAAATATCTTTTATGCAAATATGTATTTTATTGTTAAGTAACTCAACATATCTGCGCACTGGTAAGTAAACTTACCATCTCAAGTCGTCAAAACCAATATCTTAGTTAGACCTAAAAACCACTTCATTAAAATTGGTTCACGTATTCGAGTATCAGGCAATAATGGGTTAAACCATATAACCGAAATCGCAAAATCTGTACAAAAAAATTTATATAAAAATTTAAAATAAAATAAAAAAAACTTTCGGACGCTTTTTGAATGATGTTTTTGTTTTCATTCCGTTTATTTTAATATGAAATAAATATATATTTCATTTTATACATAAATATTAAAAAAAAGAGAAACACGCATAATAGACAGACAGACAGGCAGATGTGCCTATTTTCCCTATTTCTTCTATACAATCCATATTGTGTCTGTAATTTTTTCCAATCCTTTCTTTACGTTTTATGTACAGTGTTGCTACAGTAGTGGTAGTAAAGTTCATTCTATCTATTTGTTAACACTCTCCAGTATCCTTCTTCTCTCTCTCTGTCCCTCTCTCTATGATATAAGTACTATATCTTTTAAATTTCATTGTACACAACTTAATTTACTCATACGCATCCAAACAACTTTTGTTTTGTTCTCTCTCTCTCTCTCTCTCTCTCTTTCAGTGTTGCCACATTGTATAATTTTTGATTTTATGTGTAATTTTACTCTTTGTTCTACCATTGATGTTGAATATTTGGTTAGCTCGTGCTTAAAGTTCAGCGTCCGAAATTATGTTCGGTTAAAAAAATTCGTATCCTTCATAGGTCTTTAACTCCAGATATGTACGGCATCAATAAAGGATGGTTTCTTACTACTTAGTTTTTCAGTATGAATATTTTCAATTTTTTCAATTTTTTCAAAAAAAAAAAAGATTAGTGACATGTGACAATGCCAAACACGCTCAGTATGGTTTGCTATTTTACCATGAATAGACTAACAAACGAACAACATTTGTAAATCAAAAGTCGTGCTGTGTGTGAAATATGCAAATTTGCAAAATTTTCCTTAGAAACGAAACTCATTTTTGGCTCAATGGTTAAGTCAACAAATATTACTTTTTTTGCCCAAAATGGAAGCATTGGACTGGCTTGACATGTGGTTTCAACAAAACGGTCTCACATGACGAGTTTTTTGTGGAGATGCGGTAAGTATCTCGTGTACAGGGACAATCCAGCCACAATTTCAGACCTCATTGATGGACCACCTATGACGTAGCCGCGAGCAACATGTATATGAAATAATCTTTAATAAGTTAATGGCAGGCATTCATTTATAGCCCCAAATAAATACACATTTAGTTCACTTTTTCAAAACGCAAACGCTTAAAAAATTAAGCGTTATTTTGTATATAAAGTTTAAGAAACAGAATTTTGTGGGTAATTTTTCTTCATATCTGTTGTGAGCAAACCACAAAGCTGTTGGTGGCAATACTGCTCTCGTTATATTTTTTAGTTACACTCAGTGTTGCCGTTTTGGTTATTTCTAAGCAAAATTGGTTATTTTTTTCTTCGAAGTTAAAAATAAAGTAATGATTTCTTTTATTGTTTATTAATCACGTCCTAGTTGATTTATACTTCTTCAAAAGAAGTGATTCGGCTTCATGCCAAAAGATATTATATCCCTCGAAACAGCCAATAGCCAGAATAAGAATTGTCATGCGAAAGGAAAACTTTATGTGTCAGTCTGTCTGTCTTTATATTCTGGCCGTTTGTTTCATAATGTACGGTTCCAAAACGAAATCATTGCAGTCGGCTGCGATCTCCGAGTTTTAGCAGCTCATGGTACACAATATCGCCTTGATCCTACTAAGAAACAAAAAATATTTTCGAATTGAAGGAAATTTGGAAGCGGTTATAACACCCAATAATACCCACAAAAAATCCATCAAAAAACCCAATAAAACCCGGTGAATTGGGTTTTTGCCAACCCTGCAAGCATTTCCTTAACATAAGTTTATAAAATACAGTTGCACTTCTCTATAGTGAATATAAAAATTTTTTTACAAGAACAACATTTTTCAGATTTAAAAGAAAAAATGTGCACTTATAGTACGCGCCGAGAATAAAAGCCTAAAGTAGTATTAATCTTCCTAAGACATATTTTGTATATATGTACATACATACATACGTACATACATACAGAAAGAATAGAAAGAATAAATTAACCTGAAAAAATAAAAGTAGAAAATAAATATGAAATGAATTTGGTTTTTATTTTCTGGTCTCATGGCCAATTCATTGTAGGGAAATCATTTCATATAGCCTATGTATGTGTTACCTTTTTTTAAGTAAAAGAAGCAAAATCTTAGCTTACTAAAAACTAGCAGAATGGGGAAAAGATTTCTTTAAGAGTAATAGTCGGTGTAATATATTTCATTAAAATTTTCAACTTGAATAGGTGGTGGGGGTAAAATTGTCAATTCCAGTTCCAATTCCTTTTCCGCATAGACAAAAAATTGTCTTTGCACGCTTTTATTTTATGGGAAAAGTTGGTGTGTCTATGTTTTATTTGGCAGGGTTGCCATAGTATGCGTGAACATTCACAAAATTACAAATTTATACATAATAGTTTTAGTTCAGATATAAAAATTAATTAAAATTAATTTTATCTGTTTCTTGTATTTTTCATTCTAAAATTATTGTTTCAATTATTAATTAATTGTGCGTTATCAAAATATGCGTTAAAATACTGCATATGTTTCTTAATGTGTGCTGCTGTGGTATGGTAGATAAGGCACAAGCTTAATAACCAGAAGGTCCTCGGTTTCAATACCAGGCCAGACCATCAGAAGAAAGAAAACGTTTTTTCAACAGCAGTATCACCTCACAACATTAGCTAGTAACTGGCCATGAGTATTACAATTATGGAAAACTTCTCTAATGCATTCGCCGTTCGGAGCCGGCGTTAAACTGTAAGTCCCTTTTAATGCGTCCAAAAATAGATTCGGGTGCAGCTTATTGACTGAGAAAAGTCCTTGAAATTCTTCATGGAATGTTATGGGAATTAATATAAAAAAATATATTTCTTTATACACAACTCGTATAAATAAATTAAATTGCTTTTATTAATAGAAAAGTTTTATTTGAATTCGTATTTTCATTTTTACAGAGAAGAAATATGTATTTCGGTTGCATTAACAAATTTATTTTCAACTCTAGTAACGAATTTTTGACGAACAGATTCCTCGTCATAAAATTTAATTTTGTTGTTTTAATAATTTTAAGCCGTTTGGCTTTCCGTGTAACTTTGATTAGGAAACAGACTTCTATCGAAAAGATGCAACGATCACAGACTGACTTTATTTTTTTTTATTTCTAGTTTTAAATGTGATTTTTTCTTTGTTCATTCAAAATGGTATTTTGCGGGTGATAGATTTCAATAATAGCCAATGAATTACATATTGTTACGAAACTAAGTCCGAGCACCCCTGTAGTTTATTACAAAACCAACTGTACATGCTGTTTACAAATAATCAAATCGACAACAACAACGGCAGAAATGTAATTAATAAAAATAAACGGCGACAACAAAAAACAAACAGGCATAAAAGGAAACAACTAACAGACAATAACAAACAACAACAAACAACAAGAGCTGAAAGAAGTAGATGTTTACATACGCATGGCTTCATAAGAACTAAAAAGTAAATAAAAGAAAGAAATGGAATCTACTTGAAATATCGAGAGGTTCGAGAGCTTTCGGAATGTTTTTTTACTCGGCCTTATAAAAAGAACATCAATGCGAATAGCCGCGCTGTAAAAAAGCGTCATTAATATTTAAAGCCAAAAAGTATACTAAAATTGTAAAGGAAACAACTTTTACAAAACAAAACAACAACTTCAAAACTTTTTCTCAATTTTTTGGGGCTGGTGTTAGGGCAAGGTTGTGTTGACATCTACCTCTTTGCTAACAGACATTGCGAAATCCCATGAAAACTTGACCCTATACAGTCAGAAGCATAAAGTGTGAGCTTGCGGATAAAAATCTTCAAAATCAAAATTATATGAATCAACCATCTTCCGAATTCTGAATCAGAAATTTAGTAGATGTCCCGTGTTTTTCACGTCCTTACGTCCAGCACTGATATTCAGAACAAATTGGACCTATTCAGGCCGTCTGATTGCTATAGGGCTTTCTCTTCCATTCAGGTATTTATAAACTACTGTCTACGGTAGATTTTTGAAATTTTCTGGACAGCAAATGCACTGGGCATATTCTGAGGAAACCAAACTACGACTTAGTAAAACTACCCATTGAATGGAACTCTTAAATAAACAAAAGAATGGGAAGGCAATCCCATTACTAGAGAAGACAGATTGAAAGAAAAGCCCATAGCATGACTTGGTATCAGATTAGATCATCGACTTTAGATAGGCGTAAATGGAAAGAATTCTTTACGGCTCTGTGATGCCCTTGGGATCTTTAAAGGTGTAATAACAAATAACAAGTTTAGTGTTTTAATTAAATAATTAAAATTTTTAGCATTCTTCTAAAATGACTTAGAAGTCTTGAAAAATAGGCTCTTAGATTAGAGATACGTTTCAAAAACACTCTTTTTATTGATTTTTTACAAATATTAACTGGAATTACGTAATTCTTACAGCATGAGGTATTTTAAGTCAATCGTTTATATGAATTAATGAGTTTATTGAATTTATTAAATTTATAATTCTTACAAAAAATTGCAAGTAGAAAAGCGCTAGTTGAAGTTAATTCAGTAAAGACAGTTAAGTGTGGATAACTTCTGGTTGAAAAGATAGTCGATCGAATCTAATTTGGAACAACGATCGGATTGGAAGATCTTTAGGTAGAAAAATCTGTCGCATAATTGTTGTGGAACACAAAACTGATTTATTTTATTTTAACTGCAATCTACGAACTCATAAATAAACGTTTTTTTTAAGGTAAAAACGTAACAATATGTACATATATTATTATCCATTCATGATACATGAATATGTCAATAGTTTTTGTTCCTTAAAATGAAATTTGTTTAAAAAAAATTAAAAATAAACTTGACGATTGCTTTTGTAAGGAAGAAAAGAAACAAAAACATCCTCCAAAAACATTCCTATTTTTCCTTCTGCTGAATTGAGCGTCTTCAGATGCCAACAAAAAATGTTGGAAAAATTAATATTTTCTTTTTATTAAATAGTATGTATTACATACATATGTACAATACATTTTATAAGATATTTTTGGTAAACGAAAAAATTATATTTTTTCTAAATCTGATATATATAATACATATCTACAGACATATATATATAATATAGTGAATTCACAAAATGCTCTATCCGGTCCTATTTGTTGTATTCTATAAAACTTTCTGACTACCACAAATACCGATGTTGTTGCTGTTTTTCATATTAAAATATTATACCTATGATATGCTATATTTTTACCTAAATATATATATGTGTGTGTGTATGTATGTGTTTTGGGTGTGCTATTTGGACAGCTGTTTTTTGCTAAAAATTTCAATTTTGGTAAAATTTGAAATTAAATTGGGCGTTTGAAAACGTTCGGTTACAAAATAATTGGTAGATTTTACTTTTCTACTGTATATGGATAGGGTTGTCATCCGTCCTTTGTTCTGTTCTCTTTTGTGTATATGTGTATGGTATGAACTCTGAAAAATTTGTGTCCGGAAAAGTCCAACATACTATGACTTATTGTTTAGCCAAAACTCTTCAAACGACCACTTTTAAGTTCACACACATTTCGTTTCTCAATATCTTTCTGATTTTACTCGATGAAAAGCCTTTTAGTAATTTTAAGCTTTTGGTGCACTTTCTTTGCAAGACACATATACAAATTAAGATGAGTTGAATCAGCCTGTTCGCAATGAATGACTGATAGAATAGATAGTTTAAGTGCACAAGCAATATATATGTTAAAGATAATATCGAAATGATATCTAAATACATACATATGTACGAGGTATGTATGTATGTACGTTAACCCTAATGTTAGGTAAAAAGAAACTTTCTAATCCTAGATAAAGGACCATTTTGGTCCATATTGGTTTTTAAAACATGAAATTAACTGAAATGTGTTTTTTTACTTTTTAAAATTTATTTGTGATTCAACGAGTTTGCACGGTTATATTGAGTTCCATTTCTGTAATTTCTTGTTTATCACTTGCACTTTGTAACTCAGGTATTTCAATTTGAAGTGCTTTGGATGAAAATAGTGAATATGAAATCAATGCGACAAATTTGTCTAGAAAATGAAAAATATAAGGCATCTGTCAGTTATGTATTAAGTAAAAAATTTAATACAATGGAGTTTATATCCTTTACACTCTATCATAAGAACTTCAGGCAAGAATATCATATCCACACATCCGTGGGTAACACAATTAATTGTTTCCAGATGCCAAGATCTATGGCGTTCGGTTTTGTTAATTTTTCTTCCAACACTAGAAAAATAATAATTAAATATACGAGCAAGTGTGTGACAGAAAAATTCGACAATATTTTGCGCTCATACAGTTACAGGTGTTTATCGTATAATTTAGTTTGATCGATGAACGTTTTAAGTACCCTATTGTCCGAGAAATTAATTATATCAAGTGCTCCTCGCTTCGACGATACTATGGTTAGATGGCAGATACAAAACTGTAATAAATTCTTCCAATATTTAACAACTATTACGAAGATGTAACTATGAAGGAACAGTTAGTGGCCTTTCAAGTTCGTTGTCTTTTTAGACAATAAAAGCCACTGAGAACATGTGAGGTATGGCATAAGTGTTGACTGGCCGTCGATTCCAAATTATGATATGTATGAAAAGTCCATCCATATCTTGGAAAATCAAAAAATTAACAGCCTGAAAAAATCTGTTGGAGCTGATCGTATGAATGAATCTTACAAATGATTTGGAAGGTCAAAATATTACCTCTGAAAACCTTTTTTCGTCAAGTCTAAGTGCGGTAATGAGTGTATCATACGCATCAAATATATTAAAAGCAAACAGAAAAAACAAAATGACCAAAATGGTCCAAACCTAACAGCAGGGTTAATTCAGAAACAGTACGGTTCCTATATAAAATGAGAAATACACATCGATTTCTTAAAAATACCAAAATCTATACATGAAAAAGGACTATAAAATACGTTGTAATTGATGTTCTCTGAAATGCACCAACCGATTTTATTTTGCATGCCAAGGTTTTTGTAGGTCCATTTGTTCGCGAGTTATTGACTGCAGAGTGTATCCTTTTGTATTGCATAAGTCTTACTTGAAAACGAGATTTGGTACAGCATTTAAACTTTGTGTGAGTAGCATATGTTGAAGGCTTTCATCTCGTGCGTGGATTCACTAGTGTTTAACTAGGCGGTGCCACGCCCATATATAATTTCTATTTATATGCATATATCTTTAAAACGGAAATAGAAAGAGTCTAAATTTGGCTCAAATAACTTTGTGATCAATACAAATCATCAGTCAATTGCCAAATTGGGCCGAATTGGATAAGTGAGAGTAGCACCTCTCATATATAGTGAATATTAACTTTTGTATATCTTTGGAACGGTAATTGTGGAAAGTTCTGAATTTGGTCTAAATAACTCAGTAATTAATATAAATCATCAGTCGAAATATGGACGAAATTGAATTAGTGGGAGTGGCATCTCCCATACAAATTAAATATACATTTTTATATATACAGACGAGTATATCTAGAGAACGATTAGAATGGGAGGTTCTGAATTTGGTCTAAATAACTTCGTAGATAGTACAAACCATCAGTTAAAAAGTACGAGTCATCGGATAAATAGACATGGTACCTCCCAAACAAATAAAATAAGGATTTTCCTATATCTAAAGAAGGGTTAGACTTGAAGTGTCTAAATTTGGTTTTAATAACTTGACAGTCTACACAAACCATCAAAGAAACATACAAAAAGAAATATACAATTTTGCATGCGTAGAGAACGGTAACAGTCAAAGCTTTCTTCGTCTATCCACATCAGTCATAAAGCAGGCACAATACAAATGCTCCAAGCAACGCGGGAGGTATTACTCCAGTAAAATATACAGTCACAAACTAAATTATTGGCACAGTAAGCTCTTACAACTTCATCGGTGTTTTTATGGTCTTATAAAAGAGAATAAAGCAAATTCATTGATGCATTTCACACAAAAGTCACTAATTTTCATTTCAAATTTTGTTTATATTATTTATTAAGTAAAAAAAAAAAACAATTTCGCTGAACAAACTAACATATTCAAAATATCATGGATCCGAATATTTTTTTTAATGTTTAAATGTTTGGAAAGTGAAAAATACGGGACGGGATCGAACCATTTTTAAAGCAAATAATTACGGGCAATAAATAGTGCGAAAAAGATCATGGACTAAGGAAAGGGTGTTGTGTTCCATCAAACAACGCCAGAACACACACATCTTTGTTAAGCCGACGGAAACTGGAAGAGCTTGGCTGGGAAGTTTTGATACATCCACCATACAGTCCGAACCTGGCACTTCGCCCAATGGCGTAAATTTAAGTCCCGTAAAGGCCTACAGAACGCAATAATATCAGTTTTTCGCTCACAAAACTCAGAAGGTCTACACTGATGGAATAATGGCTTTTCCCCAAATCTAGCAAAAGGTTATCGATCAAAACGGCACGCATTTAGTGTGATAAAGATCGTTTCAAATACAAGAAAAGAAGGTGTTTTACTTTTTGTCAAGTTTGTAAATGAATTTTTTTGAATATGTATGCATGTATGTATGTTTATATGTGTGTATGTATCCCTGCAGAAAAAATTGGAGTACAAAGTGAATTTAAGTAAATATGGAGTAGTTACATACTTACATACATCATGGTCTTATGTATGTAATGCAGGCATGAAATATGCCGTTACGTAGAATAAGTAAGTATTTAGTTCCAACATGGCCCTTTGCCATGCAGACATCGACAATATCATTTTAAACCAAATAGTTCGAAATAGTTCTTCATATTGTCATTCATATAAGTGTATTTAGCAAAGCGAATTTAAACCAGGTGACCTTGGCTTTACAGTGTTGCATTCGTTTTCAAAACGAGGCCACCTTGTCAAATTCGCTTTGGTATTTATTTTATTTTTCAAATTAACAAGTTAACGAGACAATTGTATTTGAATAAAAAATAAAGTTCGGGTTTCTAAAAAATAAGTATGAAGTGCAAATCGCATCAGTTCATTTTTGTAAACAACAAATTTAAAGCGTTTTTGACTCAAATACACCAACTATGTAAGTGCGCACGCAAGTGTCAAAGATTTTGTTGGTGAAGAAGATTTTTTGTTTTTCTGACTTATTTTATACTGTAATGCTCAATAAATCGAAACTAAAAATATGACCAGTCGGTAATAATTTGCATATCCTTTTTAAATTAGCACAGTCAGTAAGCGTCTTAGAATTGATTTTGATGTACTTCTGGCTCTATGGAGTTCAATATTGCTAACAATGCCACACCATTAATAAAAAAATAATAAGACTTCGTTTTTTTATCGGCATTTAAATTTTATGAGAATTTATTGTGTGAGAATACGACACTGTTTCCAACAGTGCTATTTGCTCTCAAATAGTACTTTTCAATTTCGGACTTTACAAGACTTTGTGAATTGGCTAAATATTTAACGAAAATAAAATATATCCTAATCAACTATATTACAAACAGCAACACTGGTGATTTTCAAAATTTTCTCTTTGTTTTGCTTTAATTGAGTGAAATATATTTGTTTTTTCATTTTTTTCCAAACGAGACAGGCATTAATTTTCGGCCATGTTTGTTTACTTTGCTCCGCCTTTTATCGTTTTTTATTTTGTATGTTTGCTTGTGTGCACCAAGAAAACTTAGTTATGTTGTTTGTGTAGTCTCTCCGTCATGTTTGTTTTTGGTTGTGTGTGGTTCTTTGCATGCACACGCCATTTTATCTCTCCCTTAAAAATTGTGTACGCCAGCATCACTCTCTTAAAAAGTGCTACCAGAGATATAAAAAATTTTAAATATTTTGGGTATACGAACACTATAAAAAAACCAACAAACATCAGAAATGATATAATAAAACATATTAAAAATTGTCAATTGGCCCGCATGGGCATGTGGCTTTGAGCTAACTTTCAGCTAAATCTGCGGAAAAACAAATTTGTTTGTGCTAAATCGACCAAAAACGAATTCCCAATACAAAGTTTTTTAATCTCACATTTTCCTCGAAACCCGGCAGCTCCAAGTACTTTTTCGTTCGTTTGCGTAAAATTTCTCACGTAAAAATTCTTCATTGAGTTAATTTTTTCGCATAAACGTCGAATTACGCTCTAATTACGCGGCCGAAACAGTATTTGGATTTCGACCGAAAATTAGTGAAATTTAGCTGGTTCGCCAAGCTGCTAATCGAAAAAATAGTGTTCGATCGATTTTTATATACATATATACATATATACATATATACATATATACATATATACATATATACATATATACATATATACATATATACATATATACATATATACATATATACATATATACATATATACATATATACATATATACATATATACATATATACATATATACATATATACATATATACATATATACATATATACATATATACATATATACATATATACATATATACATATATACATATATACATATATACATATATACATATATACATATATACATATATACATATATACATATATACATATATACATATATACATATATACATATATACATATATACATATATACATATATACATATATACATATATACATATATACATATATACATATATACATATATACATATATACATATATACATATATACATATATACATATATACATATATACATATATACATATATACATATATACATATATACATATATACATATATACATATATACATATATACATATATACATATATACCTATATACATATATACATATATATACATATATACATACATCCATATCACTTTCAATTTTCGGTTTTTTCATATATACATATATACATACATATAACTTTCAATTTTTGTTAGTGGCGGGCTTCGTAGAAGAGGTGAATTCAGGTGTAGAATATCTCGGTTATAGTGATTAAACTCGAATTCACCATACAAACGTTTACCAATACACTGTTTTAACGAAAATGTTGAACAGTTATATCTCGAACCTGTATTATCATTGAAATGTTGGGCCTATAACAGTTTTATCACGTAATTGAAATACGTTACTATCGACATCTAGTTAGTTTATGTGACAACCTCCACAGGAAGACTCAATATTAAATCACTGGCTGAACATACAAAAATTTTTCAAGACTCCCAGCTGATAGCTACATAATGTCTAGTGTTGCCGTTGTTAGTTACTTCTAATATATATTTGATTTTTTTTTCGAAGTGCAGATGTGTACTTTTTCCATTTTGGTTATTTTTCTTCTCGGGGAAAAATAAGTAAAAAAATGAAATAAAGGATTATTTTTAATGTTTATTACTACTCTGATTTTTATAAGGATTTTTAGCAAACTTTGGGCCTCACCAAAATATAGATATATTACATGCTCACTGTTAGAGGTCAGCAATGTAATTTCCCCGTTTCTCCGTACTTTCTCAGTATTCAATTGGTAAACTTCAAATAACTTCGGATATACAAAAATCAAAATTTACTTTTTGCCCGAGGTGCCACTCCCATTTGACCAATTCCGCCGAATTTTTGACTGATGATTAGTATTGACCACAAAATTGTTTTGGCTAAATACTGAAACTCTTACTGTTACCGTTTTAAAGATATAAACATATAAATACATATTTTATATGGTCGTGGTAACTGCCACGAGTAAAAGTGCACTTTTCCAGCGCATGTATCGGTTTGTAAATCGGCTTAGTGGTTTTCGAGTTATAAAATGACGAAAATAGGACAACTTATTTTTTATATATAGATATCCCTTTATTTGTGCACAGACTGTTTCCCCTGCCCTTATACGTAAAAGTTATCGAATACTTTAATCAAATGAAAGTAAAATTTTACCTTAATTAGGGTAGTCGAACGTACTTTGTTTAGCAGTACTCGTACTTCTTTTTAGTCAATGTACTGCAAAAGTACGCTAAAGTACTTTTTTTTAGCTTTCTGTACTTCTTCTTGAACTATTTTGGTGTTAGATGTTTTTTAATAAACATAAAGGTTTTCTAGCCTAAAAAAGTAGTTTGAAACAGATAAAATGCATACTGGTACAAAAATAAAAGAGCATAAAATTTGTATGTGTGGTAGTTATGTATCAGCCTGCCAATTCCGTACTTATTTGTGTATCTGGCAGCACTGCCATAAATTAAATCATCTCTGGGTAACACAATCTTACATGTTTAAAATTAACGGATAGAAGATATTAGATCGTTTGAAACATTTCCGGAACTTTCCAAACTGTAGGCAATTAGGTGTATAGGAGACTGCTTTGCCTACATAGTTAGTTATCATCTGGCTTGTAATAAATAAAGTTGTATTAAAGCGGAAATAAAAGTGTAGTATAAGCGAATATCAATTTGCTGTACGAGTATTAAGACAAAGTGTATGAAAGTTATAGTGCAGTAATAAAATAAAACTGTAAAAATAAACAAAAGTGGAGTTTATTTTATTTAACGCAATTTAAAAGAAATTAAACGATTTTAAAAGGGTCAAAACGTAACAATATTTACGACGCCTTTCTAGAGCCCATATGAATCCTTTTTTCCGACCTTTATTAATCTAAGATTAATAGAGCAATGTGACTTCATAATTTATATGCTCTAAAATCATTAAGGAAAATATTAGACGGAAAAAACGAATTTCACTCTTTTATAGGAATTTTATTATATATTTTATTATTTATTTTTTCAAATTAATATATTAAAATATCTTAACAATGTCATTTTAAACTGACAAAATTGTTCGTTTTGTCACTTTATGCATATTTTTGTTACTAAAATTTGTCATTTGAGTTAATGCATATTTAATTTTAATGAAAACTGTTTTTATTAGAAGATATTAATGAATAATTTAACTTTATTTTAGTTAGAAAATGGATTTTTAATTCTTTTTCTTTTGAAAATTTGGTAGGCGGCGAATAGTGTTGATTAAATTAAACAAAGAGAAAATTAGGGAATCAGTTTCTGGTGTGGCAATGCTGCTTGGTACAAAATATTCAAAGTTGTGGCAATACAGTGCTGTTAATCAATGGTGATTTGAATAGCAGCAAGAGGAAGAGATGCCATATGAGAAGAGCAATTTTTTTTTATACAAAGTTTTACGTAAAGAATGTTTTCGACAGTTATTCGGTAAAAATTAAAAGAAAAGTTAAAAAACGAATTTTTTTGTGTAATGAAAGAAATATGAATTGAAATTATGGGAAATGATGAATTCGATTTTAATTAATTACATTCTTCAACTATTTTTCCCAGATCTTCCATTAGCCGGCTTGCAACATCTGGTCTGTCATCCTCTTTTAACCTGTCTCTGTTCACTGTGACGAAACGTACAACAACAAGGCCAATTTCCACTTGCGATGTTCGATGGAAAAGACGTAAAACCGCTGAGGAGAAGGTAATAATTTTTGAAAACCCACTTCTATGATAAAGAATGATGTATTTTTCAGAAATCGCCTAAAATCATTGAGTATTCGCCAAAGAAGAAAAATGCCCAGGAATTTGTAAATGTGGTAGAAATATGGCGTCATATGACTGTTGAACAACTTTCCAAGTCTACGGGGCGTTCATTAGGTAATATTTTGAAACAAGGAAGAAATAATATTTTCAACGATAAATTTATAACGAAACAAGTAGGACTTTTAGTCCACAATGCTAAATTGAATGAATGTTATTGATGTATTTCTTTTAATCTTTAACGGCTGTATCGATTGAATCAACTATTCTTTTTTTGATGAACTTAGTTATTCAATTCATGCAGGTATCAAGGCATATATAACAAGGTGGTAGGCCTGTAAACGATAATTTTTTTTACAAAAACAATCATTATTAACATGATTTCAATTTCACTCGCTTACGGTTTACAAAACATACCCGGAATAAGACATATTTAAGTTTATGTGTTATCTGTTCGGCTGATTGTTTTTTGTTATTAAATTGTATACGAGGTGCTGTCAAAAGTTTACCTTGTACAGCGGAGACTTTTATATATAAAAAAAGGAAAGTAGTATCACCTCCCAGGTATTTCAACTTGGTTCTTTGTCGCACCGAGTAATAATTGTCACAGGCTATCAGTTTTTATAATCTTTGATTATGATGGATATTTTTTTAGAATTTTCTCTACTATTTATTTCATCGTTATTTAAAGATTTAAATATATTTATAGAGTTCAATATTTTATTCGATCACCATGATGTAAAAGAAGTGAATAAATTGTTAGGGTTAAGTTTTGTTTCGTATAAAATTTATGTATAGGTATTTGAATTCTTTTTGGAGTAAATTATGAGATTAGTTTTGGACGTTGTTTGGTTAATGATTCTAAAGTTTCAATTACCGCAAAGTTGAATCCAATATTAAAAAGGAAACCAAAAATTTTAGAAGTAAACTGTTAACGAAAAGAAATTATTTACCGTTTAAATTTCTTTCAGAGGACGTACAGGAAGCAATGCTTTTTGTTAAGGACGCTGATAATATTGAGCCCAGTGCCCAATTACATGATTTGAAAATCATTCAAGAAGTTGTTAAAAAACTTGGTGCTAAAGTACGTATTGTTGCAGCTCCTTCAGCATCGATGATAGAAACTGACAATAAAGATAAGGATGTAACGCCGAGACCTCCAGCTCCAGTCGAATTATTAAAGCCTCGCCATCCTGTTGTTACCGTTATGGGCCATGTTGATCACGGAAAGACGACATTGTTGGATTCCTTGAGAGGTGCAGACGTTGCATCAGGCGAAGCTGGAGGAATTACGCAGCATATTGGCGCATTTACAGTCAGTTTAGAAAATGGAGAAAAGGTGACTTTTTTAGATACACCAGGGCATGCAGCATTTAGTTCTATGAGGGCTAGAGGCGCTGTCGCTACAGATATAATCGTTTTAGTTGTAGCTGCCGAGGATGGTGTAATGGCACAAACAAAAGAAGTAATCAATTTAGCCAAAGAAGCTCAAGGTACTCGTATACATTAACAATTGTATTATTAACAATTATAATGATGATAGTATTTTAAATGATTTGATATTTTAGTTCCTATAATTGTTGCCATTAATAAAATTGATAAACCTGAGGCAAATATTGTAAGTACATAAACATACATACAGTGGTCAAAAAAATTATCCTACATCTCATATTATTTTCGTAAATCTTCTTAAAAGGTTGATGTAATTAAAAAGTTTTCATTCAATCACACTGAGTTTTGTTACGTTGTAACTGTTATTTGATTACAGTTACAAAATTTATAAACATTGTGTATTCTAAAATTCTATGGTATAATTAACAAAAAATACAAAAATTTCAGAGCAAAAAAGTATTCGACAATCATCGTTTCCTTCTTTTCTTTTGCTAATAGGTTTGTTTAAAGTTATAGTTTATATTTTTGCTGTTATTATCACCGTTAGAACTTAGGCTTATAATTCAAAATCTTTTTCTCATTGATGTGCATATGATTGTAAAGATGACATGTAAAGGAAAACAGACCTCTGTCATTGTAAGAAATTTAATAATTCATCATTTTGAATTTAGAAAATCTGAAAACGCCATATCAGAAATAGTAAAAAAATCAAGAACGTTTATTATGTAATAAAAAAATAAAAGTTAGAAAACTGTGGTAAACAAGGCTAGATGTAGTCGTCCTCGAAGACTTACGGAAGCAAATGAACGACGAATCGTGCGCAAATTGAAAAATAATCCCAAAATTAATGCATCTACAATAGCCAACAGTACCGAGATGCACTAAGGCATTTCAGTAACACCCCAAACAAAAAAAAAAAAAAAAAAACAAAAAAAATAATATTAAAAACACGACTTCCATGCTAAATTTGCTAGGAACATACCCCATATTCCCAAGAGAAATAGGAATATTATATTAGATATCACCAAAAAGCACGTGTCTAAGCCTTCTTAGTTCTTTAGTTCTTAGTTTTTGCTAATGTAAGCAAATATAACCTTTTTGACTTTGATGGGAAGATTTTAGTATATCGGAAACCCAATACAGAGTTGGAAGAGAGAAATATACCAATTGTAAACGACGGCTTAGGTGGTGTTATGATATGCGGGTGCATGGCGGCATCAGGTGTGAGCAATTTAGCATTTATTGATGTCATTATGGATCAACAAAAATTACGGCTTTCCGGCCGATTTCAGGTCTACTAAGATAATGATCCCATGGATTTGGCCATCAATACAAAGCTTAGGCTTTCATATAATTTTCCAAGAATAATTAAAACTCCGCCACAATTTCCAGATCTAGACTACATTGAATGTTTGTTGTCACTTGGAAAAAAAATTAGGTCACGTGACTTAACAAATAAAAATCAGTTGAAAGAAATCTTGCAAGAAGAGTGTGTCCAATATTGATTCTGTATAAAATGTTTTATATTTTAAGAATACTGTCCATGTCGAATACTTTTTTTATTTAATTTATTTTTATTTGTTTACATTAGTTTTTTGTGATCTCAATTTTTTTTACCGAATATAGTTTTTTTTTGGCCACTGTGTTAAGTAAGCATTTGACAATACAATCAACTAATTTCAGGAACGAACGAAACAACAATTATTTCAAATTGGCTTGGCCCTGGAGGAATATGGTGGTGATGTTCAAGTTGTACCCATTTCTGCTGTAAAAGGCACAAACTTGTCTTTATTAGCTGAAGCGGTTAGCACCCAAGCAACGTTAATGGGATTGAAGGCCGATTTTACAGGAATGATGGAAGGGGTGGTTGTAGAATCTAAAACAGATCCTAGACGTGGGTAAATAAAAATAAAAAATAAATGATAATAAAAATTAAACATATAAAACTGAATAATTTAAACTTAATGGCAACTTTAAATGTTAGCACATTCCAATATTACCAAAATATAATTATTATAATTAGAAATTTATCTCGATATATTTTTCATTACATATTTATTTTCACTTAATCCTTTTTCCTTCCTCCTTTAACGCGATTTTATTTATTGAGGATTTCAACTTATGCGAATAATGTTAATAAAAATATTTTGTATTTATTTTTAAGAAAGCTGTCAACAGCCATAGTGAAAAGAGGAACGCTGCGCAAAGGATCGGTTTTAGTTAGTGGATTGGCTCATGCTAAAGTTAGAGGTCTGTTTGATCACAACGGCAAGCCGTTGGAAAAAGCCGAACCTGGTACTCCTGTTGAAATATTAGGTTGGCGAGAGCTGCCACTTGCAGGAGATTTAATTTTAGAAGTTGACTCAGAGGTTATTATACAAAGTCAAATAAATTAAAAAAAATTTGTTGTTGATAAAGTTTAAATTTTGTTTGTTGTAGAAAAAGGCGCATTCTGTTCTTAGGTATCGAACACATGAAGCTCAAAAGGAAAAAGCTGAACAAAGTCTTGAGGAGATACGTAAAAAGGAAGCAGAACATTTAGCTAAATATCGAGCCGAAAGAGATGCACGTCGACTGGCAGGAAGATTTCGATTGCGTCATGGTCCCCGGCCAAAAGAGTCGATTTCAGATGATGGTGTGCCTCGTGTCAGTGTCATTATCAAAGGAGATGTGCACGGTTCAGTTGAGGCCATACTTGACGTACTGGAGACGTACAATGACAATGATAAATGTCGTTTGGATGTAGTACATTATGGTGTTGGTAATGTTACCGAGACTGATGTTGAACTGGCGAAATCATTTGATGCCATAATTTATGCATTTGGCATTGAACCTCCGACAAAAGTTATGACTGATGTTTCCATACGTGTTTGCAATATTATATACCGTTTAATAGACGATCTTAAAGAAGAAATAAGCAGTAAACTACCACCTACCGAAATAGAAGATGTTTTAGGTGAAGCAAACGTTTTGCAGCAATTCTTTATAACAGAAGGACGAAAAGAAGTGCCTGTAGCTGGTTGTCGCTGTACAAAAGGTGTGTTAAAAAAAGCTCATAAATTCCGCTTAATCAGAAGTGGAGATGTAATATACGAAGGTAGGAAAGAAAAAACTTCTACAGCAAAAAAATTGGATAAATATTTTGTTTTTTTTATTCACAGGCCCTTTGGAGTCGATGAGACATTTAAAAAATGAGGTGGATTCCATAAAAAAAGATGTTGAATGTGGTCTCCGCTTAAAAGACGCTAAAGTTATACCACAAGCGGGTGATATTATTGTTTGTTATTCAACTCATTCTGAACCGCAAAAAACAGACTGGGATCCAGGTTTCTGAATGTAAGAAAGCTATACTTATTGTTCCAACTTTGCATATGTGTATTAATTAAGATTACGTGGAATTATGTTATAAATTATGTATAAATGATGACTGCCAATATTACCGAAGTCATGAATTTTTATAACTTTTGTATGAATGAATGTGTTTAGAAGAGAACTTGAAGGCAAAAGTCAAAAGATTGTTTATGTTAAAGTTTTAAAATATGTTTAACAATCAATTCGCCATAATAAACGAAGTTTATTTAGAAAAACCAATTCACTCTCCTTATTACTCTCTAGTGGTCAACGGATACTTTTTTTGTATTTATTTTCAGTAAAATTTAAAAGTAATTGCTGCTCTACATCAATTATTTTAATCTTACAATTCTAGTCCCAAAAAGAAAATAATATTTCCGGTTATAAATTTAAATATATTTGCTGTTGTTTACTATTTCTGAATTTTAATAGAAAACAAGTTTTGAATATTTCGAAAAATTCATACATACTCACTCACTCGGACATTCTCAGATTCTTTTAGTAGACGAGTATAATTATTTGCATTTATAAATGAATATTTTATACTCATTTATATAATTTGTAATTATTAAACTAAATACGAGTCGTATTAAGTTTCTTACTATGCAAAGATACATACATACATGCATACATACGTACATATATGGATAATGTAAACTACTAGCTAATGCTAGTCACCCTTCACCCACATGCTTGGGATAAACGAAACAAAAACGAGATCATTGTGAGCGGAACTAAGAGCTGATAAGCAGGAACAGCGTTATAGTATATACATAAATTAAAATTAAAAAAAAATGTTTATTATTTTGTAAAAAATAACCATTCAACTAAAAAAATCGCTACAAAAAAGTTTTTTTATCATTCAAATTATTGCAAAAAATGGGTCATTAAAAATCATAGAACGAACCAGCAAAAAATTAAATAAACTTAACTTATATAGAAACTGTAGTTCTTATACATATCGCTCATTTACTTCAATAGTGTCATAACTCCAAACATTTAAAAATATGCTCAGTATTATAATCCATATCGTGTACACAATTCTTTCTGATTCGTACAAAATTAAGAGCACAGGAGCAAAATATTTATTACCTTATCAATGCTAAATTGTAGGAAACTATAGTAATCCCTCACGCGTCGCTGGGAGCCTTTACGGTCTACCTGCTTTTCGACTGATGTGGATAGATAAAGAAAACTTTACCGTTCTCTACACATTCGAAATTTAAAATTATTTTAAAATTATGGTTTCTATGGTTTCTGACTGCCAAGTTATTTAAGCCAAATTTATAAACTTCAACTCTAACCATTCTCAAGATATACAAAAATCATTATTTAATTTGTATCCGATTCCGCCTACGTTTTAACTGGTGGTTCGTACTATCTAAGAAGTCATTTAGACCAAATTCAGAACTTTCCATTCTAATCGTTCTGTAGATATACACAAATCAATATTTAATTTGTATTTGGAAATGCCACACCCACTCATTCAATGTCGCCCATATTTCGACTGATGATGTGTATTAACTTCTAAGTTATTTAGACCAAATTAGGAACCTTACACTATTACCATTCCAAAAATTATACAAAAATCAATATTTACTTTGTATGGGAGGTATTACTTCCACTTATCCAATTCGGCTCACAAAGTTATTTGGGCCAGATTTAGAGACTTACTATTACCGTTTTAGAGATATAGACATATCAATACAAAATTTATATGGACGTGACACCTCCCAATTCAACAATAGTGAAGTCACACATCAAATGAAAGCTTTTCGCATATGCTTTTTATATACACATTTTTAAAAATATTTTCTAACTCTTACAAAGCTGAAATGCTATTACAAATTTAGTTTTCAAGTAAAACTTATGCAATACAAAGGGGTCACGCATTTCAGAGAACATCAATTATAACGCATTTTATAGTCCTCTTTTATATATATAGATATACATATAGATTTAAAATAGCTCTCCTTAAAAATTATGTTTTTTGAGGTTTGACACTATTAAAGTAAATGAGCGATATGTAAGTATGTAATAGAAAAATTTGAATTTTATGATACCAAGGAATTTAAAGTGAAAGTAATGATGTTTGCGGTAGCATTACTTCCTTTTGCAAACAAAAACAAAAAACAAAAACAACAATAATGTCATTACTGAAGTATACGCAAATATTTCATTGAGATTTTTGTTTTTATAATACATATATACGTACGTACGTACAATATCGAATTATTTTTAGAAGATTTGTTATCATCTTTTAAAATACTAACTTTAAATCAAAAATAAAAATACATTTTAATTTTTTATTTTATTCATTACTTATTTAAAACATTTTAACGGAAGTCTTATTTACATGTGTATGTAGTTGACAAAAAAATTTTAAAAATCCTAATCGCATATATGTTTTCTATAACTTAAAAAGTTTGCATTCGAATTTGTATTTCTTTTTAAAAATATAACAAAAATATGAATAAATTCATTTTAATTTTACAATTTATCATTTCAATATGTGACGGAATGCAGCTTTTTGTTGACATATAGTGCCAAAAGTTGCGAACACATTCTTGTGAATAATAGGTATGTAGCAGAATTTGAATTTAATCGAGATTTGCATTTAAGTTTTTCATAATCGCGATTGTTGATTAAAAAAAGTTTGTTAATCGCGATTGTCGATTAATCGAAGCTTATTTAAAACAAAACTAAAATTTATAATTCTTTAATTAATAAAGCAAAATAAAAGCATTATATACTTATTAAAAAAAAAAAAAAAAACTATTTAAAAATATAACTATACCTCTTGTACTGCTAAAGTGAGTGAACTTAAAATTTGGCAATTTTTTGCAAGAAAACGATTTTTTCTCTATTCATTCGCAAAAAGAAAAAATACTTTTGTTATCCCTTTTTGTGCATGTTAAAAAGATTAGTTTTTTGCCATTACTGAAAATTTAAAATTTTGAGTAGACTCACTTTAGCAGTACAAGTGCGATATGCAACTTAAAAAAAAAACGCATCATATGATTGGTTACGAGATTGTATTCTTGTGCTTAATTGCCTGCTATTGAAAAAGCTCTTTCACATTCTGTTGAAGATGACTCTACCGTTTGAACAGCTTTGTTTAGTGAAGATATATATTATGGTTTAATTTTTGTTTTGCTGTATAAGATAAATTCTTGTGCGCAACATATCAAAGTCTTCTATTGGAAGAGGCTCAGCAAGAGCTGAATCAATTTCTATCTATAAATCAGATTCCATTTTGCCAACATTATCTTTTTCACTTGCTATTACCTCATCGTCACAAACAGATATTTTCATATCTGTACAAGTGTTAACTGAATGTCTAGAATAATTAAATAAGTCTTTGTTCAATAGTATTGTTTATAAGGTTTTTGTTTCTTTTGGCTACTAAGACTATCTATTCTAGAATAGCAATACCGATTTTTTGTTGTGGCTCAAATTTTTATAGAAAAATGACAGCGACTAGGGAGATCGGACGGTTATTATTTGACCGTCTTTAAACGGTATTTTTGGTTTTGTCGAATACGGTTTTTCAAAATCTTCATTTTTCGAATACCGAATAAACCGGTTAATTTAACACACAACGTTGATTATCTCACAAAGAACGTGAAAACCAAGATATGCACTCTTGAGCAACAGTAACCTTTTCTCATCTTCTGTAAATAAATATTGATTTTTATATATGAAGAATGATTAACTAACATAACCAGTCGCTAGTAATGTTGTGAGTGATATCGCTGTTAAAAATTGTCAGACGGTGTGGCCTGGGATTTTACTGACGACTTCTTGGTTGGAAGGTGAGTTCTTACCCAACATATCACAGTGACACGCACACTATTAAATACGTGGTGCATAAATTTACATACAGTGCTGCTCGAAATCTAAGCAAATTTTCTTGTCGAGGTAATTAAGGACTCGTATCTTACTAATAGATTTATTCAAAGTAAAACATTTATTTATTGGTATCATAGGCACCTATAATAACAAACTTTTAACTCCATTCTTTACCAAGTAATACAACAAAAACTAAATTAGCTTCTTGAGTAGCTGTTCGAAACTTAAGCATCTTTAAGCACTTTGTGAATTAAAATAAACGGAGGCCGCACACCGATTTGGCATAGATTTTATGAGATTTGTTAGAATTATTGTTGGTATTGATTCCCACTTTAATTTTAAGCTCTCTCTTAGCTTCTGCTCACTTTTAAAACGACGTGGTCGAGCTCTGCGCTTCAAGAATTAAGAACAATTTTCTTTAAATAAAAGAACCGGTTAACTGGTTATTTGAATTATTAGTAACCGAAAACCGGGTTTTTTTAAAGTGGTACTTTTCAAATTATTCAAAACCCTGTTTTTGAAAAAGTCGAATAATCGATCTCCATAACAGGGACCCTTCAGTTTGTAAGTATAATATTTGCATTTGAGCTGCAAAAAGCTCCAACTGATGATAGCGCATTACAAAACTGAGCTAGAAATTTAAAATCGATACCTTCCAATAAATTCATTAATTCATGATAATAATGTTGCCTAATAATGTGTTACACACTTTTTGTCAAAGTTAGTCACCTGCCTTCGTGGGTAATTTTACTTTCAACATATTTGGTTTTC
Source organism: Wohlfahrtia magnifica (assembly GCA_023159175.1). Lineage (NCBI taxonomy): Eukaryota > Metazoa > Arthropoda > Insecta > Diptera > Sarcophagidae > Wohlfahrtia > Wohlfahrtia magnifica. The sequence goes on from JAKWBJ010000057.1 coordinate 585,437, forward strand.
ATTTAAATGCTAAAATGTAAAATTAATATTCTAGGAATTTTTCTTTTTTTACTTTTTGGAAAAAAAAGAAAAAAAAAGTCCACTAATTTTGCAAGACTAATTTGGCGAATTTTGGTCAAAGGTAGGTACCTGCACTTAATTTTGAATAAAATCAGCAATAGGCAATCTATTTTCATGATTTATAGCTTATTTTATTCTCAACATTTTAAGTTTTATTATTATTGTTATTATTATTTGTTACATTTATTAGAGGAGCATTAGCATCAAGGCCATCAGCTCCTGGTGTACAATAATTTAATACATGCATTTAATATCTAATATTTTAATATTCAATAAGACACTAATAGTCTTCTGAGTTAGTAGATCAAAAAACGGAATGTCTTATAGACCGAAAAAGATTGCAGTCAACTAAAATGTGATCATTTTAAGTTTTAATAAATGTAGGTGCTTAATATGTCAAATTTTCATTCTGAAATTTTTTGACTTTTTGAAAAAAAAAACAAAAATATCTCTAATTTTGCGCGAAAAAATTAAGTTATGAATAACTTCGAAACTCTTGAAAATACAAAAAAAGGAAAAAAAAATATTTAATTAACTTATAAGAAATTTTGTTCCTAAGCATTTGCTGGTACTTGCATTAAAATCGGTCAATTCGTTTCCAAGTTATGATGAAATATACTGACATAACTACCATATTTTCAGCGAAAAATTGGCCACGCCCATAAACAAAATTTGAGCCGGATGGAAAAAAATTGAAAACGGATTTGAATTCAGCGCATAAAAATCATTATATTCCATAGTTTTATTTAAAGGCTAGAATATTATTTGTTTTTTCTAGACCAGTATAATTAGAAAAATCATGCAAAACTTTTTAGTATAGAGACTTAAAAAAAATCACCATCAATTTTCAGCAAGCTGGCAACTTTTGTATTCATCATTTTAAAATATTTTTCAAAAAGTTTACAATTTGGTAATAACGATCGTAAGATTTTTTCATGAGTTGCATTACTAAAAAGCTTAATAACTCCGCCAATTTTCAACCGATTTATAGAACGTAAGACTCATTTTAATCATAACTAAACATAGTTTCTTAATCGTAGTTAATTCATAATTAGTAAGCAAAAACGCATCTAAACTTGAAAAATGTGGAAAAAATTAAATGAAAAATGCGTTTGCTTTTCTTTTCAAATTCGTTTGGAAACAAAAAATTGGTTAATATTTGGCTTAGTTATCAGCATATAAGTGCATGAAGGTACGAAAAACTGTTTTTTTTTACCCGTAACTCAAATTTTGAGAATGTTTCGAAAATTTCTAAATCATATTCTTTTTGTACTCGATAGCGGCCATCAGAAAATTGTTATCACTTCCCAGGTTTTTATTGTTGTAGTGCCGTATAATAAAACTATTTTCTTTCATTGTTTATTTGTTTATAACAAAACGGATGCGTATTTAAATTATTATAAACACTAGTTAACAATAATAAATTTATATATACAATGTCTAATAACGAGCTCTCTAGAATTGTTAATATAAGAGCGGAAATTACTCCTTGTTGTACATTTGCAATTTACTACATACATACATATGTATGCTCTGAAATTCATCAAAAAAGAGTGAGTTTCTTTTATGGAATCTTTAACAAATTAAAAATATTAAAATAAATAAAATAAATATTCTTTGAAAATTATTTTAAATAATTATTAAATTATTTTAAATTTTAAACCTAACCCTGTCCTTACATGATTTTTTACACGGTATCGCTTGGAACTTGTGTGCAGTGTAAAACAGGTTTAAGTGGTTTGGGTATATAAACAATATAAAAAATATGGCTGTTTAAGTATAGCAAACTTGCAATGCTTTTTTGTGTAGCAAATGCCACTTTCATGTAATTTGTTGTTGTGACATAGCAAAATCTAACAGATATGCTAGGTTTGCTACGTCTGCAAGACTTGGAAGGCCTGTTTGCAACAAAGAGTGATTTGCGCTAATAATTTATTTTTTTACCAAATATATGTTTCTCTCACAATTAATAAAAATATATGTACAAATATCAATAGTTTTTCGCAATGAAAATATGTATGCTTTTATATATAAAAAAGCTTTGCTTGCCTTTAGTAGTATTTCCTTAACATGATGATTAAAATATAGGATTTGTCCAGGTATATATTATGTACATATGTACTAAGTATTTTGCTACATCCTTATTTGAAATATTGCAACGATATTGTACGTAATGTTCTAAAAATTATTATTTGTAATAAAAACTAAAGTATGATTTTCATATATTGGCTGCACAATATATATTTTTTTTAATTGCGTACTCATATAAGGGTTAATCAACATTGTATTACTTTAATTACTAAAGTCAAAGAGTAGTTTAATTAAGATAATTATGCAATTTGTAACTGCTATTTGTGGAAACAAAATCTCAGAAATTTGGCTCAATAGAATAGGGTGAGTATTCGGTTATTAGTTCTTTTTAAAATACAAAATCGTTTAATAATGACGTGGAAATGAACGGTTTTAGAGCTGAAATTTCTACAAAACACATTCATACATATGTTATGTATTTGCATTTATGTTTTTTTAATATTTAAATTTTAAGACGGTTTCAATGTATGTATGTATGTATGTATGTATGTATGTATGTATGTATGTAAGAGTATAAATAAATGTATTTAAAGAACATGTTTTTAAATTGAACAATCATTACATCATAATTGATCATTATGGTAAAAGTGCGGGAGCCTGCCGAGCCTGACGAGTATGGGAGGTCACTTCACCAACATAATTTTTAATTTTTAAGCGGAACCTATTTGTAATGAATTGAAATAAAAATATTTTTAATATTAAAAAAATCTTTTTATTACAATTAAAAATAAACCTCAATTTTTAAAATGTTTATTCAAGTTTTTAATTTAGGGATCTTTTAAAAGTTAGGTTTCGGTCTTTCTGAAATATTTCATATGTATGTGTATATGTACATATGTATGTATATTTTTTCTTGCTTAATTTAAAACACGTTTTTAAAAGTCAATTTTGTTAATGTCATAAGTGTAAACAGTATTTAATGTCTAAAATAGTCTTTCCTTTAAATTAACGGATTTAAAGAAAATAAAAACAAAAACATCATAATTTCGTTATTTGAATAATGAAACTATGGAGTAATTGAAGGGATTTTGCAATGTTTTTCAGATGCATTCTGCTGTGTTTAAATGAAGTAAAAGTGCGTCCGTGAGCTAGCATGTGGTTTTATTTTACACAGGGCGATCCTACTTAACAACACCCCTTTTATTTGCATTTCATTTTTAACGAGAGATGATCGTACACATGGTTATGATAATGCTGTTGTTGTTTATTTGTCTATTACATTCGAATAAGTATGTATGTATGTATGTGACTAATACTGGTACTTTACACCATTTAAAATCATCCTTCTGATCACAAATATGTATATTAATGCTAGCTTTACCCATTCGGTGTTGCCCGGGATCTATGTATATGTACATATAGGTATTATGAATGCGAGATAAATTCCCTTTCTTGTGCGATCTTTGAAGTCTTTTGCTTATATGTAAACATATGTTTATTGAGGTGTACGATAATGAATAATATTTTTTATGGTGGAGTTGATTTTTTAACTTAATGTGCACCTTAATAGCATATATATGCACCTTATAGCATACACTATGCACCTTATAGCATACACTATAATAACTCCTTGTTTCGTACAAATAGACTACGAACTAAACAAAATTTACTTTTGTACAACACATTTTGTGCTTGATGAATGTTAGCAAACGATAAACTTTGCTTTAAGAAGAAAACATGCTTGTCATTTCAGACGAAAAATCACTAATTTTATCAAATTCACCTGATTTCAACCTCTCCCGTGTCCAATTTAAGAACCATGCCATATTGCCCTTTCGTTAGCTGCATCTATATGTGTTTGTTCCAAATTTCGACAAAATCATAATAGTAGTTTACGTGTGATTGAGTGACAAACAAACAAACAAACTTACAAAGAAATTTATAATATATGTTATATGTGTATGGACTATTATTCTTCCAAATGATGACTCACTCAGTCAGTCATTTTATTTATTTTTTATATTCTCCTTGGGAAAAAAATTCAAAAATATTCCTTTTCTTATGAATTTTTAATACTCCATAAGAAACCAGGGTTAATGTTGAAGGCGGTTTTCTTTTAAAATTTCTCGGCAGTTCAAAGAAGCAAACACCACCACTACATGTGTTGACAATTAGTGAATTTTACGAGAATGTTGCACAGTTCAGTGTTGTTTATCCTGTGTCACCATGATGCTATTGTTTTTATTATTATGACAACTGTGGCAGCAGTGGTGTAATAAGTGTTTTAAATTCTCGATCATATCAATTTTCTTCGTATTTAAAAAAAATATTGTTGCAATATTTAAAGGCATAGTAAGTCCTAACATTAATGCTAAATGGTAATGTGTCTTCGAACATTATTATATATGTACATACTCGTACATACATAAATATTAGTTGTATATTTGAGTGGCGCTGTGGCATGTAAGCTTAGTCAATATTTTGTCCAATTGGGTCAATTAAAATTTGTTTGTTGCTTGTAATTGTAAATAAAGTGATCGTGGTGAAAACTAAGAAATAATTAAGAAAAGAAATTATATAATAATGTTCAATTTATTTGGTGTGTGAGAACAAAATGTAACTTACTTACCAACTATTCTATATTAATCTACTTAGAAGATAATAGATAATAATTTTCTGATTTATAGTCACTTGTTTTTTTAACGGTATATAAACAGTAAAAGAGTTTGATGACATTGAAAAATAAATTTCAAAAATAACCATATAACTTAATATATAGGGATTTCCATGAAAATGTAACGTCACGCCAGTATTTTTTTGCTTATATTTTCAAAGCCTTTGTCTCGATTGTTCACATTTTTTACTGAATGTAGTGCTACTTATTAATTTTTATATTTAGTAACAAAATTAGAATAATCGGTCCAAAGGCTTTGAAGATAAAAGCAAAAAAAAAATCTGGCTTGACATTAAATATTTCCCGGAAATGCCCATATGTATGTACAATATTTAATATTTACTAGTGTACTCAGCGGCCGATACAATCAGCCGCATTCTAGCATCTAACCTTTGTTTGAATTACGTACATATGTACATATATATAGACTTAGAAACTATAATTAAACAATCCGTGGAATCAGTTACACCTCCTGATTGTAACAATTATTATCTTGATATGACTATGAATTTGTCATTAGCTGCAACTGGAGAGCCGCTGCAGTGAATATTTCAAATAGCAAGTTAAGGAAATATTAATTGAATTTTAAAGTATAAAAAATGGTAATATAAACAAATTTAATTTGAAATGAAAAAAATGTAAATTGAAGCGAAAATTATTGAATTCAAAGTGAATAAAATTTAATTTGTTCCGAATAAAATTCAATTTAATTTGTATCGAAAAATCGTTAATTTGAGGGTAAAAACTTTTATATTTCCAAAGCCGCTGCTATAGAACGGACGTAAAAATGATATAAAAAATGTGTTTGCCTACTAATTACGAAATTTTAATTTAATGTTTCTTGATTCTTGAAATTCTTTTGAAAATTCAAAACAAAATATAGTTGAGGAAAAAGATGTTTGGATTTCTAGGTACAAGTCGAGTAATATTATCGTTTGGAAAATAAAAGCCGAGTATATGCGAAATGCTATAAAATTTTGTCTAAAATTAAATTAAATGTTTTACCTTTTAAAGTAAAAATTATTTTTTTGGTCGACTACAAAAAAGGTGAAGATGATATATTTGGCGGTTTCAATTTTTTCATAAATGTTTCTAAAAAATATAAATACAAATTTTAACACCAAATATACTTACAATATTAGGAAAAAAAATAGTATTTGAGCTCGGTACTTATATGATAAAAACTTCTTTTATTTACGTTATTTTTTTCGATTAGATTCGAATTTTTAAAATTTGACTAAAATTCCGAACTAAAAGCTTAAAAAGTTCAAATTGTCTTATATTGTTGAACGTTGGCAATTCATTTTTGCGAAGCAAATTGACATTTATGCGGTTCTACAGATAGACCGACAGACAGCCTTAACACTACATATACTACAGCAAATAAAAGAGTAAAGATAATATGAAAACGGACCAAACAAAACAAAATAACAAGTGATCGTGTGAATTTTTGTCTAAACATTGCTGCCTGGCTGGTTGGCTTGCTGGCTGGCTGACTTACTGACTGGATAGATGGGTTGCTGCTTTGTTTTAAACTGAATATTTTTACTCGTATAGTGTTAGCAAGTTAGCCGGCTGAATGAATGAATGAATGAATGAATGAGTAAGTTAATAGCGGTAAAGCATATGCGCTCCAACAATAAATTTGGTGTGTGGTTTGAATATGCATGCCTATAGATACGTGTGTACCGTATGGATAATATTTGTCTGGTTATTTGAAAATCTCAATCTCTTGATGTTTTTAGTTTAGTCGGTTAGTCAGCCAAATCGAAGAGGATCATTGAAAGAAACTTACAATTTTTCGCTATATTTTGTATTTCATTTTAAAATTTTCTAAATCATATATGCATATGTATGTGTGTATGTATGTATGTACGTATGTATGCTTATATAATATACATATTTGATTTAAAGTAATAAATTTATTAAATATGCTAAGAAATACTCGTAGAAATTAAGAAAAAACAAATACATACATATGTACATACATAAGTATATACAGTTTTATCAATGAAATGGTTGTTATATGAGTATTAAAATATAATTTGTGCAATTGTGTATGTATGTGTGTATGTACGTATATCTAGAAAAATAAAACATGTATTATGTTGTTCGTTCTAACAAGTGTTTGGTTGCATTTGTGTTGGGAGTGATAAGCTTTAATATTATGCCCGTTCGTAAAAATTCGTTTTGTGATAAAAAAAACACAATCTTATAGGTTTACCAGAGCCTATTTCAGCAGTAGGATCGATCCATTGCCTTACTTTTACACATTCAAAGAAACAAACACTAAAAGCAAAACACAAAAAGCGGAAGCGCTCACATATGATTATACAAGCACTTGTTTGGAATAGCCAGACGACCAAAATATGTACTCACATGTGTACATACATACGTATGTATACACAATTATATTGTGGTTCGTGGTTTTGTTCTATATTACTGCTAGTGATCGTGTTGCATGATGCCTTGTAGGAGCGATCGTGAGCTTCTTTTAAAGTGAGCATTGGCATATAGGGTCAGTTGCTGACTGGCGCTCTTTCTCAACGGTTGTGTTCGTTAAGCGTTTTGCAAAGTTAAAAAACGATTTTAAAGCAAAATACAAAATTTTATCTAAATTTCCATAAAATAACGCGCAATCCTGTTATCGCCTTAAAAAGGATAATAACCTAAAAAAAACATTTTTGTGAATAATGTTCAATGGGCGTGCAATTTGATTTTCCAAAGCAAGGATATATTAATATGTATATACTGATACAATTCAATGTGTTTGTATAACAAGTGTATTTAAATAAATCAAAACAACTCTTAGCACAGAACTAGATCCAATATCTATAATAATCCTTTAAAGCCCTTAGTGGTATACTCTATTGGAAAGGGAAAAGTGCCATTTCTAACGAGCAAATTATAAATTTTGTAAAAATCTAAAATGGATTTATCAAGGCGGTTCGGGTAAGGATATACATCTATTCTAAATAAAATAATCAAAACTGATTTTGAAATGCATTGAATTTGAAATAAAATAAATGAAATGAATGAATAATAAATACTTGTGTAATAAACAAATTTATTGTTGGGAATATCAATATGACGGAATTGTTAACTATGCTGTTTAAATAATTTAAATGTGATTTACATTGACTTAAAAGGATATACACTTGCACGTTCGTTAATACATGAGCTTTAATCAATCTTTCACACTCATTAAAGTGAGTTTGGAAATCTATAATTATTTTCTGAAATAAAACTTAAGATCGCAAACACTTTAAAAGTAAAATAAATAATAATTGTTTCTTAACCCAGAGTGGATGAATATGTAATTATGATTTTGGATTCATGATTTTTTAAATTCTATGTGGAAGTCAAATGTGTACATACAAATAAAAAGAAAGAAACATTAACACCATATAACAAATACATTGGAATACATACATACGCTGTTGTCAACTAATTAGGAAAAAGCTTAATTATTTTATTTTGTTGTTCATGCATTTGAAATTTTTAATATATACGAGTACATTTACAAACACAAAAAAAGAAAACTGAAAAATTGATTTCTAAATACTTTATCCAATTAGTTAATATTCTTCAAAATGTAACTGCGACACCTAATTAGAAACGTTTACATACGATGAGAAAAAAGTTGTGATTTTAAGTTAACGTTTTTACTTTTTTTAAATATTTTATAACAAAACACTTGTGCTTTAACACAGCTTTACACCGACTGCGCATTGATATTATAAGGCTACGACACCGCTCCACAGGCCATTTTCATTTTCTGAAAAAGAACTGCCATATTTGCAATAATTACCGTACTTACTCGTATAGCTTTCTTGACATCAACCCAGAGGTGTTCGATACGGTTCAGGTGTAAACTGGATGATAGCCACTCTAAAACGTTAGTAGAATTGTCTTCAAATAACTCTTTTGTGACTTTAGCCGTGTGCTATGGGTTGTTGTCCTGTTGAAATTTGCATATAACAGGCAAATTCTTCTCAGCCCAAGGCAGCATCATGCTGTTGAATATCTCAACATATTTAATTTTATTTAAAATTCCCTTAATTTGATGGATTGGTCCAACACCGTTCCAAGAAGAGCATCCCATACCATCCAACACCATAATAGATCCTCCACCATGCTTTACTATGCGTGAAACTCAGTGAGGATTAAATTCATGTTTAATGGATCTCTCTCCTAACAAATCTCCGACCATCAGGACCAAGGAGATTGATCTTTGTTTCAGCGCTGCAAAGCACATATTTCACATGTTTTTTTTAATTTTACTAAGAAGTAGCTTGTAGCCCGGCTTTAACCAAACGTAGTGATATAGTCCTCTTCCATATTATGATGATTAATTTTTCACAAATGTTACGCTGGATATCAATGGACGACTTTTTCGGATCTGCTTTGGAGATTCGCTTTATACTCTGATGTTTTTCGGAGCCTCTTATGTCGTGGAAAGTTGGCTATGGTGTCATATTTTTGTATACGCTGTAGGGCATTAAAAACCATCTTTTTCGAAGACTAGAGCTGCTCTGATATTTCTCTATATGATATCCCAGCCTTACGCAGTTCGAAAATGGAGCTCCGTTTCTCACATTTTCCCTTTCACTTTCACATTTTCCCATTATAATTATTAAAAGTAATGGCTTTAATTTATTTAAGTATATATGTTGAATAAAAGAATATACTTACCGATCTTTGTTAAAAATTTATTGACCGTTTCTAATTATGTGTCTCACTTTGTTTAAACTCTACTAAGTAAGTGCATACTTGAAATGTGTAATAAGCAAAGTAATAGTATTAAATGATAAGCGAATAGTAATAAATGAAATAAAATTGTTTGACAGAAAATGCCTACAACGGTTAATTTACAAATAAATTAATAATTAGCACTAAAGTAAAATGAGCGTACCTAATTAGTTGTCGGTGGCTGTATGTTCTTCAATAATTTCAATAATTTTCTAAAGTTCATATTGATCAGTGATTGATCAAATTAAAAACGAAAATTGCCTAAAATAATTGTTCCTTGTGGATGCTTGTATTGTAATTGCATTAAATACACACGCGCACACACGCACACACAGATTGTAGATAGAACTTAACTTTTACTTGCTCATTAGAATACAAAAATGAAAAAAACTAAAAAACAAACTTCATATCGTAAATGTTTCATGTCCATTATTAGTTGTCTGCTTCAAAGAATTTTTTTTAATCTCAAAGCACAATAATTAATTTCATCATCATTAGAATTGTGTTTGAGAAAAAAAAGAAAGACAAAGAAAAAGAAAAAGAAAAAGGGAATGTAATGCTATAAACCTTTTGCTTTTTGAGTTAATTTACACCATATAAGTGATTAAATGTTAACAAAATAATCTATAACATGAGTAATAAGTAGAATTGCTCAATAAGAACTTAAAAAGGATTAAAGGTTTAATTAGACGTAAAATTCAATTGATTGGTAACGGTGTTATATCGTAGTATGTCAATGTCGAAAACATTGTTACCCATAAGGTTGGTAGTCATGTCTAATTTGAACTTAACTATGATGATATTTGATGTAAAACTAATGCTTTAAATAGACAAAATTAGAAATAATTTTTTTAAAGTTTTCTGAAATTTTCAAAAGCTACCATATGTATTGTAGTATGGTGTAGTTAAAAAATGCCTTTTGAATTGTTTTGTTTTTTGTTTGTTTGTTTTTTTTTTGTATGCGAATAATATTTAAATTTATTTAACTTCTTTAAATTTAAATTTTAATAATTTTTGTTTTTCTTCTTAAAGCGAAGTAATAAAATGCGATATATTTTTAACTATTTCTTTAATGTTTTGTAGCGTTAATAAATGGCTCATTTTTTATTTCAATTGTTTTTACTTTTTTTTTTTTGAACTAAACAATTAAATGTACGTACGTATGTGTGTATATACATAATTTACTTGACCTAAGTTAACGAACTTACAAAAACATGACAACAATTTCATGTGTAAAGCATACACTCGGACAAATATCAAGAGTATGTACGGTACAAAAGCAATATAAATCTGTTGCTTTACTCGTTTGGTTGTTCATTAAGCCAATGCTGCTTTTATGGCCAACAAGAAGACACAAGTCATGTGTTGACCATATTTATCAACACACGATCATTCATAAAAACAATTTCAAACTACATATGAATACGCAATTGAAATTCTTATAAGTTTTAAATTCTTCCTTCACTTCACAGACTTCAAGTGCTTTTCAGCTTTTTGTTTTTAAACTGTCTTTCTATTCTAATACATATGTATTTACTTCTAATATAATTGCCAATGTGGCTAAAATGAAAATCAAGTGAAAATTATATGCAAAATTAAATAAAAATATTATCTTCGGTTTAGTATTTAGCCAAATTGATCGATATATGGATAGATAGATAGACGTATGTATGTACGTATGTACAATGTAGACGACATGAATGTATAAATAGACACAATTTGTTAATTCATATTCATAAGAAACATATTTAATTAGTGCTGGATAAACAAATTAGCATGACGTGCAACACCGATAACTTATATGGCACATACCATATTGACGGGCGTGTTGCGTAAGTTAATAATAAAAGGACATAAACACACATACATGCGTATGTATGTACATATATGTAAATTTTAAAAATAATGATATTTATCAAATATTTTGTTCTTTTCTAAAAAATTTTCTATTATTTCTTTCAAAAAAAAAAAAAAAACCGAAAAGAAAATAAAACAATTCTTTTTGCGCGCATTTATCCCATTTGTGCGAAAGAAATTAAAAAGAAAAAAACTGTAAGAATGTAAACATTTTTTTTCTTTTTAAACATTTTCATAAAATTAAAACATTTTTACCTAAAAGTTGTTACAGAGTCACTTCAAAGTAATTAAAAGTGGTTTATTTTATAAAGGAAAGAAAAATGACTCAATCTGTTGCTAGTTGTGAGGTAAAACGCATGGTATTTACTATAAAAGCAAAAAAAAAAAAAAAAAACGTTTTTGTTTTTCTCATCTCCAAATAGTTGAATTTGGTATTGTTGTTGTTGGTAAATTTTGGATGATAATATAAATATTTATATTAAGTAAACATATACACGGCTAAGCGTTAAAAAGTTAAACAATTTAATTACTTTGATTTGTATTGCGTGCATACTCGTATGTATTAAGATCTTAAAATTTCCCAAGTTTTTAGTAAACACTATTCCTAAATTTTAAATTGTATGCATGGTATATACATATATACGTTTATATAGGGTGTTTTTTAAGTCCGATAGAATTTATGAAATGCTTAACTGTCATTTTGACATATATGATTACTATACTACGGCCAAATTATACAGATTTACTGTCATCATCGCACAACTTATGGACGACATTTTTGGCTTAACAAGTTTGTTCATAAGCAACATTTTCACATATTGAGCGAAATTAATCGACAACAGATCCTACAGATTGTATTACATAAAAAAAACAAACAAACAAAAAATGCACCATTGGGTGGCATCATTGTAACTTCTTTCTTCAAAAATAAAGCCGTAGCTCACGTTACGGTAAATGTAAATCGTTACTTCATCATGATCGCTGATTTTTTGCAATATTTGGCCTTGGCATCCAAGGTCATGTTATTTAAAAAGCCACTTGATTTTTTTTTGTAGGGCCAACTGCAGTCAGAGATTTATGCTGATAAACTATCAACAATTGACGTCTCGGAGTAGATAATCTGGCCCAACAATAACAGCCGTGGTGACCATATCAGTTTAAGGTTTTATCGGACTTAAAAAAACACCCTATATGTACACACATGTACACATTTTAAATAAATACTTTTATATGGAAGTACACAAGTATCGAACATTGTATCGCGAACGAAATAATTAAAAATAATATATTATTATTACAATATTAACACCTTGAGAATTATTTATGAAAATTAAAAAAGAAAAGGAAAACAATTTATATAAAATTTCAGGTTTAAAAATTATATTTCACATATAGTTGATTAGTATTTCAAGAATCAAAAGAGAAAGTAATTACATCAGTAATTCGATCAATAGCAAGTATATGTAGAAAATAATACATATTGATCTTGAAAAAAATTTGTTTTTTGCAAAAAGCCAAAATGATTCGTTGATCATGCATAAGTAAGATTATAATTCTAATGTTAGTTTTAATCCAATATCAATTTCATTTTTTAAGTTGTACCGATCCAAATCCCTTTTTAGTTGATCAACTTGTGTTGAATGGTTTTTAAAATAATATTTTGTTAATAATTTTAATTTATTTATTTATATCTGATCTATTCAACATACCATATATGTAAGTATGTGTAGGAAATAAGTAAAGAATAAATATTTATGTATATGTTAACAGTAAAACCTCTCAGTGGGTTAACACATTAAAAGCAAAAATAAATACAGACTACATATCGATCTTATTGATGCCGGCATTTTACTGTTGCTAATATTTATTTTGGAATATTAGAAACAAATGAAATTATCTTTTTAATTCTTTTTTAAAAAAGTTTTGAACAAATTGTTACTTTGACCTCAATCTCACCTGAACTAATAAAACATAAGTATATATTTATATAAATTTTTTAATTTTTCCAGAATACATTCCTACATACATATGTATGTATGTATGTATATAGTTTTATCAATCAATTGGACGATTGATGAGTGGGTTGTTTAAAATTAAAAAGAACATTAAGATTTTAAATTTTCAGTATTTCAACAAAATATTTTTAGGGGGTAATGATTAATGTTTAATGTTTAATGCTTAAGAGCAATTACCATGGATGAATAATGTTATTATTTTTTAGCAACTTTATTTCTCTATGAATTAAAAAAGGCTTTAACAAGTTTTAAATGTCATTTAAATTCTAAAAACAAAGACTTTTATTTTATTATGTAGCATGTATAGTATGTATGTATGAGATAAAAGTTGAACTTATTATACCATTTCATACCATCCATAATAAATACATTGTCGATAGATCCACAGTCACTTAAATCATGCGTTTAATTAATGTCGTTCACATCATTATTCTTTCTACATGTGGATTCTACAATACGAATTATGTGGTAGCATCATGATAAAAAGAGATTTTTATACAAACACACTTGCATACATACATATGTACATACATACTTACTGCTGTTGTTTGTTTTAAAGTACAAGTATTTATTTGTTAAAAAATGCGAAATGAAAGGGAATCAGTATAAGCGGTTGGTTGGTTGGTTGGTTGGTTGGTTGGTTGTCTGTTGGCTGGTTTCTTTCCTTAGAAATAATCTACTTTATGGCACTTTTAAATTAGAGTCATAGCAAGTCATATGTCATGAATATAAGACTAAAACCAAAATAATTTTGTTGTTGTTCTAACTTTTATAAATTCTGGCTGGGGTTATGGGTTAACAAGTGATTTACAATTTGTTTTGTTATGCGTATTATCTGTAAATATCAGTAACCTTCTATTCCGAATGTTAAGGTTGAGACATTTCAAATTTGTGACGAATACATAAAATTTGTACCTTTTTTTCTATATATAAATGGTCGATACGCATGATTTGAGTTTGATTTTCTACTTAACACTCGCGCTTAATGGTGCACTCACTGTCTGCCACCAACTTGTTGTTCAAAAAAACACCTTGTACGTACGATACATACTCGTACATGGATAACATTGTGACTTTGCGAATGTAGTTTTTTTACTGCTGACAAGAACAATTCAAGATGTTTGGTTAAACTTTAAGGAAGAGCCAAAACAAAGGCAAAAACAAAGGAACAATCAAAGGCCACAAAAAAGTAAGATGAGGTTAATGACCTAAAGAGACTTTCAGACACAAAGTTTTAAGATTGAACAAAAAACTAACTCGCAAATGAAGATCGGAGGAATTTTATAATTTGAAATGTTTGTAGCAAATTAGGCTCCTTTGTATTGTTGCCGTATAATAAGTATAAGTGGCAGACAGTGTACCTTAAAAGTAGCGAAATGTCACATTATACTATACTCAGTCTCATATAGAAGTTTTTTTAGTACATTTGAATCTTGCAAGCATTTAAACAATAATGCAGTGCTAATTGCATTTAGAGTTGATGAATATTTCATGATGTCATTTAAATTTAATAACAATAATTAGTGCTATACCAGTACTTCTTTTACAGATCGTCCCGTAACTTTATCAATTAGTCATTCTTCGAAAGGGAGTCATATTTTAAACTTTTATAAAAAAAAAAAAATAAATAATAAATAGAATCTTTAATATGATGTAAATATATATGACTAGCATGCCCGGGCAAACGTTGTTTTGTTTTCGAATTTTATTTTCACTTTAAGTCTGGTTTGCATGCAAAGTCATGGCTGATTGATATTTAGAATAAGAATGAAAGGTGCACTAAATCGACATAGCAATTATTGTTCAAATGGAATTATATATTTTTGATAGCTGGCCCCGATCCGCGCTGCTGGCCCCAAATGTTTCTTTTATGTTGAACCGTTTCTTGTGAATACTTTTGGTATAAAACTAACATTCGATTCCTGGCTGGTTCGTTGTCTTCTGCGCGCTCCTCTTGTGTCTGCTGTACTGCAATATACGTTTCTTATGATATTATTCTTTTGTTATTGTTGGGGTAGAAAGGCTGCCCTTTATTGTCTTACCTGTTGCTTATTTACTTTTTTCAATAGCTTTCAATAATACAATTAATTTACTTTCACTCACACCTTGGGTTAATATATTAAAATGAATGTAATATTTAATTTAAATAAATTAATCTTCAATTTAATAAGTTCTTTTTTTCGTTTGACACCCACGAACTTTTCACGAAAAGAGGATACCTAACGCCGCTACACGCCGCCAAGCACCTAACGCTGATTAACGAACCAATGCCTTCAACGAAACACATCATAGTGCAGGTGTTCTTGAGTTACGATGCAAAAACACAAAAAAACTAAATATTGCGCCATCTGTCGGACGAACTTCAAACTACATAGAATCACTCCTCACACCCCATAGAACATGTGTATTAAGTTTGGTCAAAATCGGTCCAGTAGTTTTTGAGTTTAGCAATCACGAAGATACACGTCATTTTTATATATATAGAGAAGAGATATGCGTCCCAATTGTTAAATTTTAAACAAAAATACTTTTTGACGTATATATTGAACAATTCACTTATCTAATTCAATTGGCTTAGTTTATTTTTAGCATTTTAGCTGTAATTTTTTCTAATTTTTATTTTTCGGAGCTTTTTATGCGACAAAAGAACAAGTTCTAATACCAGAGAAGTGATACTAAATATTCTATTTCTCTTCTTTCCAAATCCGCCGAGAAACTTAAACTGTGGTAATATTCAGCTGGAGTTTCTGTTTTGGAGATGTAATAACACTCGGGAGCTCTATTAGCTAATTTTTGTTATAATTGAAAGTTACTACATATAGTCAACTAGTATTTACATGCACATATATCTATGTATGTATGGGGTATTTTAATAAGATGTTTGATTTTGAAAACTTTTGTAAAAAAGAGTATTTTTAAGCGAAATCATCGGATATTTATTTAATTGTAAAGAGGAGGCTATGGCGACATTCATAATGAAAAATAATAACAGCAAGATAACTGCCACGGCTACGCTTACAGAATCATGTTCTTTTCATAAAATTTTCCACTACCAATTCGTACATTTTCAACTGTATGTCCTCGATAACTTTACGAATTCCATCTTTGAGGTCTTAAACCGATTGTGGGCCTTGTTGGAAAAAAACCGTCATCCATATCAGTGTCTTCCGATTCCGGCCATACAAAATCATTAATCATCATTCGATAGCGCAATCCATTCGCCGTAACAGTCGCTGCAGCCATATTTTCGAAAAAGTAAAATTCAATGACCGTACAAAACAATAATTCATTGGTTTTCCGAGCCGCAAGTGCGACAATTCTGCATGTTAATGAAGCCTCCAAGACGCGACGTTCCTGTGTTAGTTAAACCTTAAAAGTATTTAATCCTAAGTCTTTCTGCAGTTAAACGGTGTAATGTCGTTTGTGGAATATCCAATTCTTACTAAACTTTCGATTTTTATTATTATTTTTTCAATTCTAATTATGCAGCATCAATATATTCCGGGTTTCCTGCCAATACCAATCTTAAGTTGTAAATAAATGCTATGAAAGAAGTCTTCGATTGAATTTTGTTTAAATATTTTCCGTTTTCCTTAGTAATAATAACTAAAACAATATCTGTTTAATTAATTAAAAATATGAATAACAGTAAAAAAGGAGAGAAATCAAGTAATAAACCTATCAACGGATATAAATATTTACAATAGTTACGAAGCAACAATAACAACAATTGCATTTATAAAGACGTGAGTGAGTAATGAAACTAAACTTTAACTGCAGCAAATACTAAATGAATACTCACTTACTCACGCATTCACTCTAAGCATTAAATTGCTTGCAGCACAATAATCATTATTGTCGCCAACAACAGCGGCATTATTGTTATTGTTACGGAAAGGGAAAATCCTGAAATTACATACATACATAGTTAGTTAATAAAAACTGAAAGACAAAAAATAAAAAAGAAAATAAAACTGCTGCTACAAATAAACTCTATATACTAACATACATATAGTCATGTGAAGAATAATAGCGGCACATTGCGGTTTTCCTTAAAAGCTTAAGAGAAAAATGTACTATAGCCGCGAAACGGTACAAAATTTGTTTGCCAAATAACGGTTATTTACGTCGTCAAAATTCAAGCTGACAATTTATAAGCTCTTTTTGATAAATGTTTGAATAAAGTTCGCCAAATAAATTTTTCTTTTTGAAAATGTTATAAAAAAACTACTGAATATTTTCTCAAATTTTTTCATTTGAAAGTACAATCCTTCCGGTTAATAATGGAAAATAATTTCATTCAAATGGCTTCCTCGGCTGGTCATACAGTAGCCTACACGATCGGTGCGTTTTTAAGCACATTATCGATTGTGTGTAGCTGCATTTCACCAATGGCTTCACGAATATTGTCCTTTAAAGCGTCAATTGTCTCTGGCTTGTTGGCGTAACACTTATCTTTGACGGCACCCCACAAATAATAGTCCAACGGTATCAAATCGCAGCTCCGAGGTGGCCAAACGACATCAGCCCTCCGGCTGATAATGCGATCTTCTAGAACAGGGCGTAAAACATCGAGTGTAGCTTCGGCTGTGTGCCACGTAGCGCCGTCCTGTTGAAACCAAATGTTGCCAATATTCTTCTCTTCAATTTTTGTGAACAAAAATTCGCTCAACATGGCCCGATAACGACCGCCATTGACTGTAACGGCCACTCCTTGCTCATTTCCGAAGAAAAATGGCCCAATTATGCCTCTGGACCAAAATCCGCACCAAACAGTGACTAGTCTTGGGTGTATCGGCTTTTCAATGTATGCGTGCGGGTTTTCTGTGCCCCAAATGCGACAATTTTGCTTGTTTACATACCCGCCAAGATCAAAATGAGCTTCATCTGAGAAGATGATATTTTTCTTTTTTCATTCTGCAACATTACTATGATTTTCAAAGTAATGTCGCAATATTTCCCTGCGACATATTCCATATTCGTTCAGCGGAAGGATAAAACTAATTATCTGTCAAATCAGACATGAGCTAAGTGTTACCATTCACGAAATAAGCACTAGTTGAAAAAAAACATTATATGGCGGACCCTTTAACAACACAGTTGGAATTTTAACTCTTTTGATATACATATGTAGGTGTCCCTATTCAATTTCACATGACTATATGTACACATGTAAATATGTCTCAATGTGTGAGTATTTGTATAATTTACTTTGTTAGGAGTATATAATAAAAATTAATTACCACTATTACCGCTTATTTTATAATTTACAATTTATTTAATTTATTAATAAAATTCTGAACAAAAAGTGAAATATTTATTGTTTGAATAGATGTTCTGAATTGTAAGTTGAATTTAATTGTACATCGTACATCGTAAAGTGTTTTGATCCTTAATTACTACAGCAAGTACTAAATTTGTATTAACGGTACAACCACCTTGAACGTGGCCTAAACAGAATTCTATGTATGTGTTCATTGCAGGTATGAAATGGCGCTTTTATTCATTCATTCATTCATTTTCGAGCCACACGTGCCAGCGTAAAGTGGTAAAAAACAATTGCTTTGAGTTGCTGATCAACATATTGAAGCTGCTGTCGCTGCCTACCAACGGCAACGTCAACGTCAACATCAACGACGATGGTGATGATGATGATGATAATGATGAGGCTTATGATGGTACTTGGGGATTTGTGTTTCTTTTTTCTTTCCAATTTATTGTTTATTTTGAAGAATTTTTTAGATTTTCTTCTTTTTTGATTTCTAGGAATTTTGTTTAGCGAATTTTTTCATGAAAAACTTGTACAAATAATATGTTCACAGTTTTGCTAGTTTTGTTCAGTTTTAAATATCAGCATAGCAGCAGTACATAACGATAATAATAATCTTTTTAATGATGATGATGCTGCCGCTGCCTGTTACCACTCCTGATGATGATAAGATTTAGAATTGTGTTATATATGTACCATATGTATGTTTGTATTTGTACTGTATACACCCACCCATATAATTTCGAATACAATTTATTGCCACTCTCTTCTGCAAATTTATTGCATTTCAAAAGAGTTGAAAAACAGCATTTAATTTTTTTTTTTTTTTTTTATAAAAAACAATCAAAACGTTTCATATTTTAACACATAATTATTATCGAACTTTTACCTAAAAGAGATAAATGGATCAAAAAAAAAAAAACAAAAAAAAAAGAATATTATTCCGAAATTGTACAAGAATTATTTGCAATATTTTGCTTCAATTTTCCATGAACTACAATCTACATACATACGTACTATTTGGAAAAGGTTACTAAAATACTATTTTTATTGGCATTGATTTTATTGTTGTTCTTCAATACTACTATATGTACATACATACATACATATGTATGTATGTATGTGTATACCTTATATGTTTATTGAAACTATAAAGTTATTTTAAATCTGTGAATAATTTTTATGAGTTCATTTTTTATAACTCAACTGAATAAAAAAAATATCAAATTGCTTCTCTTCGCATGCAAATGCTCTAAACAAAAATTTTCCATTAAATGAAAAAGTGAAGAAAATATTTAGTTTAATGATAAATTTGATGACTAAGAAAGGAATGGCTACTTTTAATTAAATGAAGAAACATTTTTTTCTTTTAAGGATTTTCTTGCATCGCAGTAATTTACTACTAATTTATTTGTAATTTTAAGTAGAAGTACATAACATGCGTTAAGTTACACAGCACCTGTTAACTGTTTAACTGTGGGTCTCTTTTTTTAAATTATGACGTCTCGAAGACCTAATGGGGTATAGTAGCGAGATGTGTAAAAAAAAGAATAAACATGTTAAGAATTTTTTGTATAATTATCAAAAGAAATTAAGATTTTCAAATTTTTTCTAGTTTGAAAACATTTAAATGACAAACTGTATATTAATATTTCCGTAATCATTTGGTATGTTAAGATTATTGATTATTGAGATCACAAAAGAAACAAATACAAGAATTCATTGCTTAAAATATAAATAAAAAAACTTAAACAAAAAAGTATTCGACATTGACAGTATTCTTAAAATATAAAACATTTGTTGTTGATTTAAAAAAGAGGTGCTTTTCCTTTAAGTCTTATAACCTCTTTTAAACGTTCTGGTAAAGATCTTACCAATTTTTTGTGTATTCAGAATCAATATTGCCCCACCCTTCTGACAGGATTTCTTTCAACAAATTTTTATTTGTAAAGTTACGTGATCTAAGTTTTTTCTCTCAGTAGCTCCACAAATATTCAATGGAGTTTAGATCTGGAAATTCTAGCGGTGTTTTTATTATTTTTTGATAATTATATAAAAGCCTAAGCTTTGTATTGATGATTAAAAGTTTGGGATCATTACCTTGATAGAATTTACATTGGACGAAAAGTCAAAATTTCTCAGCGGTCAGTCTTAAATTTTTCTTGAGCAGGTCAATGCGTTTGTGATGTTTCATAATGCTTAATTGTACAGACCTGATGCCGCCATATACCTCCAGATAATAACACCAACTCAGCCTTCGATATACAAAAACCTTCACATCAGAGCCAAAAAGGTCATATTTCTTTTCATCAGCAAAAATAACATCCATCCAGAACTCAGGAGGCTTAGACACGTACTCTTTAACTAAATGAAATCTAATATTCCTATTTTTATTGCAAATGTGTGTCTTTTTGCCTGGCGTGTTACTGAAAGGCCTAAGTGCCACTCGGTACTTCTGTAAATCTTCGAGGACGACCACTTCTAGCCTTATTTACCACAGTTTTCTCACGTTTATTTCATTTTATTTTATAATGATCGTTGTTCTTGATTTTTTGGCTATTTCCTATATGGCGTTTTCAGATTTTCTCATTATAAAATGATAAATTATTAAATTTGTTATATCGGCAGAGGTTTTTCTTTAGGTCCCATCTTAACGATCATATGGACATTAATGAGAAAAAGAGTTTTGAATTATAAATAAACCCAAATTCTAACGGAACTAATAAACAAACCTATTAGCAAAAGAAAAGAAGAAAACAATGATTGTCGATTACTTTTTGCTTTGAAAATTTTCTATTTTTTGTTAATTATGCCATAGAATTCTAAAATACACAATGTTTATGAATTTTGTAACTGTAAATCAAATAACAGTTAGAATGTAATAAAACACAGTGAGATTGCATGCAAAATTTGTAATTAATCAACATTTTAAGAAGATTTACGAAAATAATATGAGGTGTCAAATAGTTTTTTTTGACCACTGTACATATTTTAGTTTTAGTTTTTTGGAATTTTTTCCTTTTTTTTTATTGTTTCGCTTTTAAACTGATTGTTTTATAATTTGCCAATCTACCCGAAAGAAAGTACGAGTTGTTACGTGAATGAAGAAGAAGAATATTATTATTCTCTTAAGATTTCTCTCATTTACCCAATTTGTTTTCGGTAAGAATGAAATCCAATCATACTTGAGTATGTATACATACCATATATGGTGTTTAACCAGTTATAAGATGTGTTGCTTTTTCTGCATGATTACAAAAATCTAGAATTAAGTGGTAATAGCTGCCATTATTAAACTGATGGACAAATTTAAACTGTTGGGACGGTAACATTGCTGTTGTAGCCATTTCCACAAATGAAAATACACCGTATTTTGCAAAAAAACTAAGTTCTAATGACTTGAAAATCCAATTAGCAGAAGAACTCATGGCTACCGACCATCAAGAATATCGCGTCTTTGCTCATTTCCTTGAAATGTATTAAACTGAATAGGAATTTCATCAAAAGATCATCTTACGCGATAAGATCCATTTTTACTTAGGAGACTACGTTAACAAGCAGAAATATCGCATTTCGGGTTCAGAAAACCAAATAATTATTGCTGAAAAGCCTCTTGCAACTTGCCTATTGCACTTTCCTTAGTTTTCATCTGCCTGTGTTCCAAATTTCATCCATTATTTATCTATATACATATGTATGTATATACACATGTATGTATATACTAGGGAGATCGGACGGTTATTATTTAACCGGTTTTTTTGGTTTTGTCGAATACGGTTTTTTCAAAAACTTCATTTTTCGAATACCAAATAAACCGGTTGATTTAACACAAATAACCGGTTAATTGAAATAAGTATAAATTTTAAACGTTTGTGTATTTCTTTATTGAAAATATGCTCATCGTACAGCTATTTTTATAAATTTAATTATTTTTGTATATATGACGACCTTGAACGTCTCACAAACCAAGGTGGATCGAGAAAGATATGCACTCTTGAGCAAAAATAACCTTTTCTAATGTTCTGTAAATAAATATTGATTTCTATATATGGAGAATGATCAACTAGACTCGTTGAAAAGCCAAGAAACCAACAAACGCCGGTTCCGAACGGCAGATATATTAGTTAGTGAAGTTTTTCACAGCGTAAATACACATAATCAGTCGCTAGTAATGTTATGAGGTGATATCGCTGTTGAAAATTGTCAGATGGTGTGGCCTGGGATTGAACCGACGACTTCTTGGTTGGCAGGTGAGTTCTTACCCAACATACCGCAGTGACACACACTATTAAATACGTGGTGCATAAATTTACATACAGTGCTGCTCGAAATCTGAGCAAATTTTCTTGTTCAGGCAATTAAAGACTCGTGTATTACTAATGCCGCTGTGGTATGGAAGGCAAGACACACTCCTATCAACCAGAAGGTCGTCGGTTCAATACCAGGCCAGACCATCTTAAAAAAAAAGAAAGAAGTTTTTCGACAGCGGTATCATCTCATAACATTAGCTAGTAACTGGTTATGAGTATTACTACTATTGAAAACTTCTCTAAATGCATTTGCCGCTCTGATCCGGTGTTAAACTGTAGATCCCTTTCAATGAGTTTAAAAATAGAATCGGGTGCGGTTTATTGACTGAGAGAAGTCCACTATGTTCCTTCATGGAATGCTTTGGGAATTAATATATTACTAATAGATTTATTCAAAGTAAAACATTTAATTTTTGTTACCTTAGGCACCTAAGTTATAACTATAATAACAAACCTTTAGTTCAATTCTCTATCAAGTAATACAACAAAAACTAAATTGAATAGCTTTGTGTAATAAAATTTGTTTTTTATGACCTTCACACACCGTTTTGGCTTAGTTTTTATGAGATTTATTGGAATTATTGTGAGTATTGATTGCCACTTTGTTTTAAAACGACGTGGTCCAGCTCTGTGCTTCATGAAATATAAACAATTTTATTTAAATAAAAGAACCTGTTATTTAATTTATTATTATCCGCAAACCGGTTTTTTAAGTTCCACTTTTCGAATTATTCGAAAACCGGCTTTTGAAAAAAGTCGAATGATCGATCTCCCTAGTATATATCAATTACGCGTAAACGATATATGTACATACTACTGTACAGAAGTTCCATTTTAATAGTTACAATTTCTATAATGTTTTTAGCTTCTCCCGTAAAATTGAAATTATTTGCGTTAGGGCCTTTCTACATGAGAGCAACGATATATGTACATATACATTCTACCCTAACCCATTAAAGGTTCGTACTTCCTGTTAAATTTTTGCTCTATCAGTTTCATTTGTCTATACAAATTCATACATTGCAATATCAGCCTTAAGTCTTTTGTTTTATGAAGGTCATTGGTAGACCAATTTATTGCAGATCTAACATTTTTGTCTAATTAAATCACCTTTTCATAGAGCCATGATCTTAAAGGCGACGTTTAAATGCAAATTTTCTAAATCGACCAAAAAAGGGTTGTACCTTGCAAAAATTACCGGTTTCTTTGTTCACGTTATCTCTTGAAAATATTTCGAAGTGAATGCGAAAATTTAATCATTTCAAAGAATAATAAATATAAATTGAGAAAGAATAATAATAATAAATTTAAAATGTATTATGCCGCGTGTTAAAGCAATTTCTAACGAAGTGCGTGATATTATCATCCAAAAGTTGAAAAATTTAAAAAGGTACGCGAAAACTTCGTCCGAACTATATTTGGCGAAATCAACTGTAAAATATGTTGTGCGATTCTATAAAAATAACAATTACATTTTGCAAACTTAAGGAATTGTGGACGGAGGAGGACTACAGTAACTCCACGTAATTTACGTTCATTAGAAAATATTTATAATAAAACGTTACAGAAGAAATACAGTCCGAAATTTAGCAGCAGAATGGTCATTAAGACAACGAGAAAATGCTTGGAAAATTAAATTACGAGTTTTACAAGGTAAATAAAATAAGATGATAACCATCAACTATTAAAAAAAAAAAAAAAAAAATCCACTATCCAAGGCAAAAGTAAAATCTTTTTTAACTATGGCGCAAAAACGACAACGTTTACTATGGGCGAAAGAGCGGCAAGTATAGACTTAGAGGCACTGGGATTCATTATTTTCAGTGATAAATCACGATTTGAGCTATGTGTAGTAGAAACAAACAAAAGAAGAGACATACATACGAGTACAGCAAAGATTGTCTAAAGCGCACTGTCAAATTCAGTGCAGTTGTTACGATCTGAGGTTGTATGCTTCATAGAAAACGTTAACATATTAAATGAAAACTTAATCCCATCAACAGCTAACTTAACAAATTTTAATGAATTTATTTTTCAATAAGACCTGGAGCGCCGTCTTATACAGCAAAATTAAAAAAAAAAATAACTTGACTTATAGAAAACAACATTGATCTGCTGGAATTGCCGCCATCCAGTCCAGACCTGAATCCCATTGAGATTGTATGAGCAATAATGAAGCGTCGTTTAAGAGATGATCCTCAAACTAGTATTTGCGCATAAAAGCCAAAATTCTATAAATTTGGAACTCAATCATCCCAGACGGGTATAAAAGTTTAATTAGGTCTATGAATAAGAGAATAAATACTGTTTTTAAAGCCAAGGGAGATGTTACTAAATACTAAATTTCCATTTGAACAGTCGTACGAAGCTTTAGTGGTCAAATATAAATAAAATTATTTTAAGGTACTTAAGTTTCTTTTTTCAATTATTGTTATTAATGAAATGAATGTTTATAAATACAGGGTAACCGCCGGGAAGGTATACTTCTTTGCTTGTTTATAATTTTCGATTATATGAAAGAGAATGGATCTTATATTGATAAATGTTTTATTTAAATGCCCGCCTCTGTTAGCCTCACAATTGCGAGCCCTTTTGAGTACATTTTTCATTACATTCCCACTACTTTCATCACGAAAATTTTGTTTGAGTTGCTCCAGCGTTTCTCGTTTGTTTGCATAAACCTTGCTTTTCAGATATTCCCACAAAAAACAGTTCGGAGCAGTCAAATCAGGCGACCGTGGAGGCTAATCAACATCACCATTCCTTGAAATAATTCCATTGTAATCCTGGCTGTATGCGATGTGGCACCGTCTTGCTGAATCCACATGTTAGTCAAACCCAAAGCATGCAGTTGTGGCGTTAAAAAGTATCCAATCAATACACTATGTCGGTCCCCATTGACAGTTACCGTTACGCCGTTTTCAGTTTCAAAGAATTAAGGTCCAATGATTCCTCCTGACCAAATTGCACACCAGACTGTCACTTTTAATGGATGCAAAGGTGACTGATGAATAATTTGAGGGTTTTCCATTGCCCAGAACCAACTATTCTGTTTATTCACATAACCATTCAAATGAAAATGTGCTCCGACACTCATTATGATTTTTTCATAAAAATCGGGGTTGTCATGGGCGAGCTGTTTTAATGATTAAAACACGTTGGTTTACAGAATATTTTTCCATAATAAATCTGCCACGTCTCTACTTCACGACTGCCAAATATGAACTGTCAAGACTAATGTTTACCAAAATGGTGGCAAAACAAAGTAGTATACCTTCCCGGCGGACCCCCTGTATATCTTATTTTTTAAAAAACGTTAAAGTTATCTTTCAAGTGAGTAAAGTTTTGTTAAATTCGGGCAATTTTTTTAAGATTCGCAACAATTCAAATCGCAAATATACAACCATTATGTGGTTAAGGTAGTATATTTGAATTTATCATCTTATAGGATTTCTGTTTTTTGTGCTAAACAGACGAGTGACATGAGGTATTTTCTCAAGCCATTAAATTAACCTGCAACGTGTAATAATTTATTTCGTTCTTGAATTACAATAACAATGAAACAAATTGATGTCTATTTACCAAATACATTATGACAAATATCCTATAATTATTTTGTTAAGGTAGAAGTAAATACTTCAGACTTCTGTCAAAAAGGTTAAACTAGTGTACTTTCGACGCGTTGGCAACAGAAAGTTGGTTCACTTTGAACTTTTTAACGCGTCGTGTAATTTTTGACAGTTATCAGCTGTCAATTGGAGAATAAGTTAAATGTATATGAATCATTTTTCAATGCACGAATAGGAAAATAAATAAAAAACAGCTGACACAAAATGTATTATGTAACTTGCAATTTTTCATGCGCTCGATAGTTGTCGGCGATTAAAGCGTGTTATGTACTTCTACATTTAGTTATTGAACAACACAAGTCCTCTAAATCCTTCTCTATTAACAAATAATCATAAATATAAGGAATTTGTCTGTATAGTTTTATTTGAGTATAACAGAATATTTATATGTACATATATATGTATGTATGTATGTATGTGTCGGCCTTAAAAAAGGACACGACCGATAAAAAACTTAATTTTTATCAAACAATTTTTTTTATCCGAAAGATCAATGCATGACGTTAAATTTGAAAATTATTTCGGTCATATGACCACCATAGCTTTTATTGACGAGGCGCAATCTGACTGACGTCCAATTCTGGGCCAGTTTTTCGAGTATTTCTACCTGAATGCCACGAATAACATGAACAGTGTTGCCCTCTAGGAGTTTAGCAGAATAAGCCCATGACTTCACGTGGGCCGATCTAACTTGACCGCAACGCGACCGTATTTGAAGAAATAAGATCCAATGATGCCACCAACCATTGTGTAAGCCACACCAAATGGTGCATTTGCCCTGAATGTAATGAAGTCTGTAGGGTCTGTTATGAAATTGTTTCACTTAATTTGCATAACCGCTAAAATAAAAACGAGCCACATCGCTGAACACAATTTCGCAATAAAACATCGCCTATAAGTTGCGCTTATTGATGACTTATTTTAAAAATAAATCGACAATCTATTCATGTTGATATGTATGTATGGTATATTCGTCAATGTACCCAAGACACGCCCCAAACCCCACAATTATCCAATATACTCCTAATTCTCTTCCATACTAATCGTTAATGTGAAAAAGTGAACGCAGTATGGCAATTCGTTTGACATGTTAATCCATTCGTAAGTTCTATCGGGCTTAAAAATCACCCTCTACATGTGTATTTTGAATTAATCCTGCCTGTTTCTTTTTGTGGCACAACAGATTAGATGAAGTTGAGATCTTTTGTTATGAAATGTTAAAATTTACAATGGAAAAAACGTATGTATGTTTGTAATTTTTTAAAATTTTATGATTAATAAAATGCAATAAGTAGCTGTTGGCAGTAAATAAATCCCTACTAGTAGTCAACACTTGCTGCTTCTTAAATTCATAAATGCCCCATTGGATGCGGCAAAATAAATTATTAAAGTGCCTCCTTAACTATTCATATGCACATATGCAGTACGCATATAAAAAGTTTATTTAAAGAAAACTAAATTGGTGTAATATAAACAGCAATAAATACGAGTCCATATGCATGTACGAGTATGTAGATTTGAATACATATGTGATGTGTAGCATAGTGTAAACGTAGAGAAAGAGTAACGCGTGCACGCTGTCCAATTGTTAACGCACGCATAACGAGTCGATGCTGCCTTTTTATAGTCTTTTAAGACTTTTTGTTATTTTTTTATTTTCATTTCTAAATTGGGGGGATTGCTAAGCGCATATTATCCGCATACAACTTAAACATATTTTGTGTTTACTCTGTACAGTTTTTATTATTTTTCTCTCTTTTACTTTATGGGATTATGTCCACTTGTTTTCCCTTCGACTTTTTTGTTGTATCTTCGGGAAAAATGCTTTATAAATATATTTGACTGGCCGGCCGCAACATTTATTATTGCATTGCTTTTTATATTCTGTTCCAAACTCCTTTTTTTACGTCATACTAATGCAATGCAAAAATATTATTTTGGTAGCGTGGCATGTCTGTCTACATGTGCAGCAGTGGTAATAGTAAAAAAAAGAAGAAAAAAGAAAGGAATACTTTTGTTTTGATCTTTTTTTTCCCAACATTAAAACGTTTTGAATTATGGGAGGCCTACAAGTATTCCTTATCTTCGACTCTACATTGACCGCATGCTAAACATCGAAACGTTTCTAAAATTTATTTATATTTGAACAAAAACAAATTTTCTTTTAAGGAAACATGAAAGTCATATAAACTAAATGACTCAAATGCTTCATACGTATTATATAAGCATGTATCGTATTTAGTATATACATACATACATACATATGTACATATAATTATGTACGCAAAGTATTTTTATACGATGAAATGGGGGTTCATTCAATACAAAATATTTGTATTTTTAGAAATCTTAGAAACATATTGAACATACTTTAGATAGTTGCATGCAACATAAATGTTTCCAGTATGGACAAGATTTTCTGACTTAAATTTATTTATTTATTTATTTTTTTTTTGGAAAATATTTTCATTATTTCTT
The DNA here is from genome assembly GCA_023159175.1 of Wohlfahrtia magnifica. Classification (NCBI taxonomy): domain Eukaryota; kingdom Metazoa; phylum Arthropoda; class Insecta; order Diptera; family Sarcophagidae; genus Wohlfahrtia; species Wohlfahrtia magnifica. The sequence continues at coordinate 614,512 of JAKWBJ010000057.1, forward strand.
TACTTTCAATAAAAAGTAAATGAATGAATATGAAAACTTATAACTGATGTAACCCTCGCATAAGGCGATGAAAAAAAAAAACAAATATTTTTGCACAACGCAAAGTAGTTGCAAAATTCTGTTGACACTTTTTTTCTTTTACAGTCACACTCACTGGAATATACAATATTACTTTGTATCGCATCATATATATAAAAAAACTCCCTTTGTTATGGCTTCCAATGAAAATGTTTAAAACAAGTGCATCATTACATATGATGCATTGCACTTAGCTTACTTGCGAATTATTAGGCTTCTTCTTTTATACAAGAGCAACGCTGTAGGTCAAGTGTTGGTTGTTGATTATATATTATGCCTCAAATAAATTGTTTATTATGATACTGGTGTGGTGGCAGTGCCAAGACAGAGTATAACAATTAAAAACCATCAAGAATATAATAATAAAAGAAATTTTATTAACAGAAAATAAAAAGCCAAAGAGGAAAAAATAAACCCACAAAGAAACATATACAAAATCTCTTAATAATGATGAGAATTAACGATCCATATTTTAGGCATAGAATAGAAAACGACAAACTGTCGTCAGTTTTATGTATTCATTCAGTGTAAGAGAAATAAAAGAATAAATAGAAAAACATACATACATACATAATGTATAATGTATAATGTAATATGGCTATAATAATAGTAGACAATAAGACGCCTAACTGGAATGTAAAGAAAAAATAAACAACAACAGCAACAACAACAACAACAACAACAACAACAACAAGAGAGTAAAATGCTAAATATTTGCAATCATCCTCATCGTCATCATCATCATCGCAATTTATCGCACACTATTGCAAATTGATGTATGGATAGACTAAGGCACAAACAAGTATAATGCAAAAAAGGGTTTTGAGTCATAAATGTTTGACACTGAGTGTTGGTTGATTATTATCTTGGTATTGTGCCAATTTAATTTTGTTACTGCAAATGGCACGCGACCATAAGCGACAATATCGTAGAACAACCTGACAAAACAATGAAATAGTAATGCTGACATATAACATTACGCTTTGACGCCTTATCCTCAGCAGGCAGTCTCTATACTGTATCCAAGTACAACATGATATCTCTTTTGGCTTTTTTTTGCAAAACACACATACATACACACACACACACACATTCACATGTAAACATATCTTAATCTCTTTGTGCAATTTTTTTTTTCGCTGGATCAATAATATTTTAATAACAACAAAAATATAAGGGAATCGACTTAACCGAATTATTTATATTCTACCTCAAGGAGATTATATTGAATGAATCTTTCAATGAGGACTTTAACTACTAATCATACTTAAATAATTACAGCTTTTCATTTAACGCATATTGTGGTATACCGCATGTTGTACCTTATAATGATTTGCTTTTTTTTTACGATGAATAAATTAGCCAGCATGTGATGAACTACTTTCAATGTTTGGCAATGGAACGACAAATTTTCTGTTAATTTTCAGTTAAATCTCAATTGGCGTAGCCAGTGCTATTGTTTATTTGTTTAACATAAAATTTATTTAAATGGATCCAATAGACGATCGTCTGTACCTATTAGAGGATGTATGATGGTGGAATAAGACAGTGATAAAAAGAGAATGACATTGAAAGAACGTGATATATCGACTCTTTTGAGCAAAATAATCGTATGTTACCCTCATCTTAATTATCACCTTAAATTCTATCATAGTTCAATTGTAGACCCTTTTTTACCATTTTGTATCCTTGCGGTCAAAATCCAATAATTTTTAGTTTCCACTTCCATGTTCATAGATGGCTTTTATCCAGGTTATTGCAGAAAACACGTAATTCCCGCTTTTGACTAATGTTGATAGATAACGAAGCTTTAATAGTTGTCGCTCTCCACAATATATAGTATGAATGAATGGCGTCACAATCTCGCCCAGTTATTGACTGATGATGTGTATTGTTGACGTTGTTGTTTGAACCTAATTTAGAAACTTTTACTATTGCCGTTCTCAAGATAGACAGAAATTAATATTTAGTTTGTATGGGAGGTACCACGCCCACTTGTCCAATTCCGCCAACTTTCTGCTGATGATTTATATTGACTATGAAGTCAATCGTACTAAATTATGAAACTTTAGCTTTAACCGTTCTCAAGATATACCAAATTCAATATTTACTTTGCATGGGAGGTACCAAACCCACTTGTGTGAATCCACCCATTTCTTATGTGATGATTTGGCTTGACTATGAATCTATTTGGGCTAAATTTATTACCATTTTGAAGATATAGACAAATGAATAAACTCTTTGTGTGTCCTTCCAGACAAAGAGAGAGATACTGCAAAAATTTCAATAAAATCGGTTCAGCGGCTTAGCTGTCTATAAGAAACAGACAAAAAAACCAACAAACAAACATATATACAAACACATATTCATTTTTATATATGTATGTATACATTAACTTACACAAAGCTTAAATGCTGTAACAAATTTCGTTTTCAAGTAAAACTTGAAACATGAATTACAACGGACTTTGTAGTTCTCTTTTATATAACACCTTGATCCAAAAGTTTCCAGAATAACCCCGGTGTGGCGGACCCATCGTTCCGATTTGTTTGTTAGGTTAGTACATCTGTTGTTAATATTCCCGCTAGATCTAGCGTCATAACTAGACATTTTCTTCATCTATTTCTATGAGTAGCCATGAAATGGGTATAAGTGAGTATGAGTACAACAAACGTTCGCAGGAAGATTGTTCCAGAAACGAATAGTGCGACCAAAGAATGAATTCTCCTTATAATGCGTTGTGCGATTTACTGGACAATCAACTACAAAGGGATGAGTTCTACGAGAAATACGAGTACTACGTAAAAATATATGATTACTAGGAATTTAGAAATTAGTTCCTTATTTTCGTCTGAACACATTTGGTTATAGTACCGGTAGAACAATGATACACACGCCACATTGCGACGTTGCTCTAATGAATCGATAGAATTCGCTACCCTACCGTCATTAATAAGAACTTTCGCCTCTCCTGAACGCGGTCCAGAAGCTCCAAAATAGACTTTGAGGTACCGGTCCTCCATACATGAGAGTCATATTCCAATTTGAGTCGATTATAGGTCTTGTAAATATTAAGGAGATCAGATGGAGTGAAGTAATTCTTACACCGTCTTAAGCCGAGACACTTGAATGCTTTTTTCGAAACTCGAAATACGTGCTCGTTCCATTGAACGTTACAGTGAATTCTCATGCCCAGAACATCAAGAGCATCTGTTTTCACAATATCTACATTACCCATAGATACAAATGACAACACTCCACCTCGTCTGTGTGTCAGAAAGCAACATTTGGTCTTGCACGCATTAAAGTCGACCCTGTTGGCCCGACCCCACTCAGAGATTTTCGACAGGTCGTTTGTAAGTGTGTTGTTCATATTCTGCCTTTTCTCCCCAATCTCCAAAAGTCTCGGCCTGCGATCAAAAGAATATGAATGACAAATATTGCTGTCATCTGCAAAAGAGTAGATAGGCAAAGAAGTGAGAAAAAAGTGTCGTTAAGAAATATTAGAAATGAAGTTGGACAAAGAACGGAGCCTTGCGGTACCCTGAACTCATCGGGCGAAATCCCGTCTATAACCACTCTTATAGTGCGATTTCTGAGAAAGCTCGAGAGTAACGCCAGCAGATCACCAATAGAGCGACCTTTACGGAAACCATATTGGCGATCGCTTAGCAAATTCTTGGACTCTAAATATTTCACAAGGTGATGATTAATCATACTCTCCATAGCTTTGGAAAGTGCCGAACAAACTGCTATTGGGCGGGAGTTTTCAGGGCATTGGCAACAAGATGGAAAAATACCCGTATGATAAGACGCACTGAAAAGATTAGCCAATGGACGCGCAAGCGTCGAAGAGCACTGTTTTAGTCACTGATACCCTTTCAAGTTCGGGCAGAGGTTGAACGCTCTCCGGCAGGTTCGAATTACCTGCAAACATTTCAGCCACTAGGTTTGCCTTATCAACCGGGTTAGTGAATGTTTAGTCATCCTTTATAAGTACTGGAACCGAACTAGCGCTGTTCTTAAACCTTTTAATGAATGACCAAAAGCTCTTACTTCCCCGCGGAAAAGTAAGAACTTTAGGCGCTGTTCGTATAGAGACTTTTCGCGTCTAAGTACTATGGCACACGAAGATCTCGCCTGTTTGCGTAGCGAATTAGTATGATCGCATTTGTTATTACGTCAATTTCTGTATGCTTCCTCTCTGGATCAGACTGCAAGCTTGCACGTCTGATTAAACCAAGATTTATTACTTGATTTAATCAGAAGCTTTCTGGATGGGATGGAATTATCCATCCCTAGCTTTATTATATTGACAACCATTTCGGTCATGGCATTCACGTTAGAATCAAGGAAACAAAGTTTCCAATTGAAATGCCAATAGAAATCGTTAAGCTCAGCCCAACGAACTTTCCCGTAATTGAAAACCAAGCGTTTCGTAACTGTATGTGAAGTGTGGCGAAGAGTGGAGAACGAGAAAGAGGCAGAAATAGTACAGTGATTCAAATTTCCGAGAGGTGCAAGGACCTCAACTACATACTTTCAGGGTGTGTAGTGAGGAAAAGGTCGAGGGTGTTATTTTGGTGCCCATCTACACGCGATATGTGCGTAGGCTGCTCATTCATTAACTGCGCAAGGTGGTTGTGCGCGGCAAATAGCTCCAATTAATGCAATTATAGTATTATTTTACTAAATATTTAAATTATTTTATATCGCAGTCATTGCAAACATACATTTTGGACTCCTTACAATGTTGTAAGCACATGTGTTTGCCGCATTTATCGAATCAAAACCGAGTTTTGCATTTCATTTTACTTGTAAGTTTACACTTGACACACCACGGTCGGTAATTTGATGACGATGAGGGCAAATCTACTGTTTCCATATTAGTGTCTGATTGTTTAGGCTGAGGGTTAGGTGTTGGACTCTGGAAAAGAGTATTTAGATTAAATTTGTGATTTTTTTTATTCTTATATATGTATGTACAAATGTATGATACTTACAAATACATTAAACTTTGCGGTAGCATTTCTCATGTATGGATAAGCATTAGATGCTCGACATTTCATATGCGGTCGTACTAACTGATTTGACAATTCAGTAAGGGAGCGGCGGCGATGGTCTATTTGCTTTGTTCTTTTCATAAATAATAAATGCAGCCAATCCTGATATGTCCAGCATATTGAAAAACATAGCCAAAGTGCAAGGTTTTGTTTTACAATTGTATCTACTCCTACTTTATTTCGGTTGTAGTCAATAATTTGGTTAGATTTTCTGACAATGTTTGGTTCGTTGCTCTACCTGGTTCGTCTTATGCAGTTATATACGCTATAATTGTGTTTAAATAAATACGAGTAATACAGCTTATTTTTTTTGGGATGTAGGATCACAAAGAGTACTTATTCGTATAATACCCAAACAAGGCTTCATAACTTGGACGCTCATTTGATTTTCTAAATGAAAATGGCACAAATTCTTTGTTAGCGAGACTTGTACCAACAAGAGCAGGAGGAAAAATTGTCACAGTATATACTACGTTCCTTATGAAAGTACTTTTAAGCCAAATTCATCACAACTCTTTCCTCATATTTTAACTCCCGTATACCGTCAGAGCTCTTGCATGTATAAATTTGATTTCTTAATCCATAATTTATTCATGAGTCACATACCCATCGTACTTTTAGGCCATATTTGACTGGCCGGCTTAATATAGTACGTCTGCGATAAGGAAGAATCTGGACATCAACCATCAAATTTGGATCTGGGGTATATCATTACTCTACACTAGTTGCAAGCGTTAACCAAAGATCATCTATGACAACTGATTTACTAATTCTGGGCGCTTTGGACGAGTGTTGACGTGGTAAAATCATATAAACTGTAGTAAAATAATGATGCATTTAGCGCACTATTAAAAAAAAGGGAATTTCAACCCTTAATATGTACTGATTGACTACAAATAAATTTCTTTCGATTCAGAACACTTCAGTGGTAGAATTATCGGTCTTCTTTTCTTTCTAACTTAACTAGAAAAAGAATATTGCACATTAAGGTCAAAAATCGTCTAGCCATACCAAGTTGGACATCCTAGGGTTAGTCATTAGACGTTATTTTGACCTTGTAATTGTGTGCATAAAATAAGCCGTGAGAGTATTTATTTTTCTTTAGTTTTAAATTGTTAAGATAATAAATTTCGTTCTTTAGTTAAACAATAACGAGTTCTCTTTTCAATGATGCCATATTTTTCATTACGCCTGTGTTAGTTTTGCTTTTTTTGGGGTTTAAACAGAAAAAATGTACTGCATAAAATACTATATGCTGTGAGCCACTGTATGTATGTATGTATACTGAATGAATAAAGAAAATCTTTTGAACAAATTCAAAGTTCAGCAAATGCATTTTTTTTTCAAAGAGTTTTTTGATCCAAAATTACTTTTGTTAATTGTTTTCTATATGATTTTGCATAAATGTGTTAATTCTAGAAGGGTCAGAAGCTATTGCATTGAACTAAAAAAAAAATTATTTTTTTTATTTTTTATTAAAAAAAGGTTTTTTTTTTCTTAAAAGAGTAAGAAACTTCATTATTAAATGCACTGTAATTTTGTTTGTATTTAATAGATTACCGCCATTGATATTGTTCATTACGCTTTTGCTTTGTATTCAGAGCTCCCAATCGAGATTTGTAAGTATATAGGATTCATAATAATAAAAAAAAAAAAAATTATTTGAATTATTTGTTTAGTTTGGTGAACGATTAAAAAGACAAAATGGTGCAAATATGTATCTTTCCGCAAGTTCAATTGTGCCAGGAGGAGAGGGAGATGATCCCAACGAATGGAGTGAATGGAGTTCGCCTTCAGAATGTTCACGATCGTGTGGTGGTGGTGTTTCATTTCAGACAAGGGAATGCCTGAGGACAGCGTAGGATTTGATAGAATAATTTTTTTTTTCTTTGGTACTTTTTCAAATTCGTAAATTTCTTTTATTATTTACACAGATCGAATGGTGCTCCCATATGTAAGGGTGGAAATCGAAAATACTTTTCTTGTAACACACAGGATTGTCCAGAGGATGAACCAGATTTTAGAGCTCAGCAGTGCTCGCGTTTTAATCATCAGGCATTTGATGGTATTTTTTATGAGTGGGTTCCTTATACGAACGCACCAAATCCTTGCGAGTTGAACTGTATGCCAAAAGGAGAACGTTTCTATTATCGCCACAAGGCTAAAGTTATTGATGGGACTCGATGTAACGATCAAGGTCTGGACGTGTGTGTGGATGGGCAGTGTCAACCTGTAGGCTGTGATATGATGTTGGGTTCAGATGCCAAAGAGGACAATTGTCGTAAATGTGGCGGCGATGGTAGAACATGTCGAACTATTTCGGATAAATTTACTACAAACAATCTTGCCGCTGGCTATAATGATATCTTATTGGTGCCAAGTGGAGCCACTAACATTCGTATACAGGAAACTGCTCCGTCTAATAATTATTTATCGTGTCGTAATTTAAGTAGTCATTATTATTTGAATGGCAATTGGCGAATTGATTTTCCCAGACCGATGTTTTTTGCTGGTTCATGGTGGAATTATCAAAGAAAACCAACAGGTTTCGCCGCACCGGATCATTTGAGTTGTCGTGGTCCAATTACTGAATCAATTTTTATCGTAATGTTGGTTCAGGACAAAAACGTTAGTATTGAATATGAATACAGTATTCCACAATCTGAAAGTTCGAGTACACCCGATGTGTATACATGGACTCACATGGAATATGGACCTTGTAGTGCATCGTGTGGAGGTGGTATACAAACGCGTGAAGTAACATGTAATAATCGCTTTAATTTAGAACAAGTAGACCCTAGTTTCTGTGACGAGAAGGCAAAACCAGCTGAAAGTCAAGCATGCGCAAGTGAACCGTGTGCTCCCCATTGGATAAGTAGTGATTGGGGAAAGTGTTCTAAAGGTTGTGGATCAGACGGTATTCAAAATCGTACCGTTACTTGTGAACGTATATCTCCAACGGGTGAACGTACTGTTGAAGATGATGCTGTTTGCTTGGAGGAGGTTGGAAACAAGCCTGCCAATCAGCAGGAATGTAATCGCGATGTGGAAAACTGTCCAAAGTATCATTTAGGACCATGGTCACCTGTAAGTTAAGCTATTTAGTAAACTAGCTTCGTAGAATGTAGAAATTTTAACGATATTATTCACAGTGTGACAAACTATGTGGGGAAGGCAAACAAAGGCGTAAAGTTACTTGTTACATCGAAGAGAATGGCCGGAAAAAAGTTTTAAGCGATGAAGAATGTATTGAGGATAAACCTGAAACGGAGAAGACATGTATGTTGACACCTTGTGAAGGTGTTGACTGGATAATATCTCAATGGAGTGGTGTAAGTTAACCTAACTGTCTTTGGCATTGTTATAATAACAATAATAATTAAAAATAAATTTTTCTTTTTATTTTAAGTGCGATGCATGCGGACAAACTATGGAAACTCGAACAGCAATTTGTGCCTCTAAGTCTGGAAAAGTATATGACGACGAATTTTGCGCACCAGAAACTCCATTGTTGTCTAGGCCTTGTGAATCGAATAAATGTAAAACTCAATGGTTCACATCTGAATGGAGCAAATGTTCTTCATCTTGCGGTAAAGGAATTCAATCGCGTATAGTTTTGTGTGGGGAATTCAATGGTAAAATAATAAGTAAAGTTACGGATGATTCACAATGTGATGCAGCTACGAAGCCTGAAGCAGAACAGGAATGCGAAGGTAAAGAAAAAGAATGCCCTGGAGAGTGGTTTACAGGACCTTGGGGACCATGCAGTAAAAGCTGTGGCGGTGGTGAAAGACAAAGAGAAGTTTTATGTTTAGCTAATGGCACCAAGTCCGACAGTTGTGATGAGTCTAAAATCGAATCGTTATCTGAAAAATGTAATGCTCAGGCATGCACGGAAGATGAAATTTTGCCTGTAGATAGTACTGATAAACCAGTTACTGATGAAGAATACGAAGATGATTGTGAAGAAGATGAAGAGGAAGAGGAGGATTACATCAAGTTAGTAACTGATAAAATGAGTGAAAAGTTGAAGATATCTGATGGTATAGATTTAGATGAGGAATCAACAATGTCATCACTAATGACGGATGACCTAATGTTAAGTGATAGTACACCAGCAATTGAAACTACAGATGATGAAATTTCAACCGATTTGCCACTATCTACTGTAGAGGGTTCAGGCGATCAGACCGAAAGTACTGAATTGTCGAGTGTTGTAACAGAAGGAAGCGGGGATGACATTGAATCAACATCAGATAGTTCATTCAGTACTGATAAATCCGAAGCAACAGATGACACAACTGAATCATCGAAATCTACAGGAACTAGCACAAGTGATGTGATAACAGAATCGACATTATCTACTGCTATATCAGAAGCAACGGAAAAAACTGAAACTTATGATCATACTGACATTTCGACAGATACGTCGGAATCAAGTTCCACAGAGGAATCAACTTATAGTTCGTTTGCTGTGTCTGATATAACCGAAACTACTGACCATTCGACTGTGTCATCAAGTACTGTTGCAACAGATTCTCCACAATCAACAGAGATATCGGCTTCAACAGAAAATTTCGAATCAAGTACAACTGATACTTCAATTTCTACAGATAAATCTGAATACACCGAATCAACAGATTCAGCAACAGATATCACAACTGATATCACAACTGAAACGACAGAAACGACAGAAACATCATTATTTACAGATATTTCTACAGAATCTAAATATTCTGAAAGCACTTTCACAACAGAACAAACTCCTTCTAAGGATACAACGGATACCTCAGAATCAACATCTGATTCAACAGACTCCTCATTATCAACATCTGATTCAACAGAGTCCTCAGTATCAACATCTGATTCAACAGAGTCCTCAGTATCAACATCTGATTCAACAGAATCCTCAGTATCAACATCTGATTCAACAGAGTCCTCAGTATCAACATCTGATTCAACAGAATCCTCAGTATCAACATCTGATTCAACAGAATCCTCAGTATCAACATCTGATTCAACAGAATCCTCAGTGTCAACATCTGATTCAACAGAGTCATCAGTATCAACAGAGTCCTCAGCATCAACAGAGCCCTCAATATCAACAGACTCTACAACCGAATTTTCCACAGAGCCATCCGGTTCAACAGATTCAACAGCAGACATATCTACTCAATCATCCATATCCACTTCATCCGAAATTTCTCCTACTGTTGATTCATCTACCTCTACAATTGACTCTTCTATTTCCACTGAAATTACGTCATCTACGGAAGTTTCTACCTCTACGGATGCAACAATTTCAACGGATGAAAGCACATCATCAGATGGCTCAACTTCCACTGATAGCAGCTTATCAACAGAATTTTCGTCTACTGCTACAACTACTGATGATTCTTCTTCGTCTTCAGACACTTCGCCTTCTACGGATGCCTCTATTTCAACGGAAATATCTACAGAGTATTCTGATACAACCCAATCACTGCCTACAGATTCGACTGAATCTTCTCTTTCTACGGATATGTCTAAATCTACAGATAAATTTAGCGATTCTACAGATAGCTCTACCATTTCAGTTACAGATATCGACTCGTCTATATCGACTGATTCAGAAATATCAGTTTCTACTGATGCAGGAACTTCAGTTTCCAATGATTCATCTACTGAAGGTGACAACGAATCAACAGACGTTACCACTGAAAGTGGAAGTACGGTTGATGCAATTTCTGGTGAAACTACCGATGAAACGGAAAGTGAGTCCACCGGGAAAACTACTAGTGTATTTGATTCAACGTCAAAGGCTACAGAAGAGGATTTCTCGACTTCATCAGATATTTTCGATTCGACCACTGATAGTTCTAGTGATTCTTCTCTATCTGCTGATGAATTCACAACGATTGATATATGGACAACTGAAGATGAGCTTGAGAAGAGTACTCCAAATACATTGGAAGCAGTTGTTACAAAAGAGACAAAACCTAAAAAATGTAAGGCTAAGAAACCTAAAGACTGCCGAGGAACTGCTTACGGCTGTTGTCCCGATGGTAAACACAGTGCTAAAGGTCCATTTGATGAAGGTTGTCCGATTGCCAAGACTTGTGCTGAGACTGAATTTGGTTGTTGCCATGATGGCGTATCTCCAGCAAGTGGCAAAAACTTTAATGGTTGCCCTAAGTCACAATGCGCAGAAACTTTGTTTGGATGTTGTTCAGACAAATTCACTCCAGCCGAAGGCGAAGATAATGAAGGATGCCCAGAACCGACGACGCTACCTCCAACATCAACAACTGAAATATCTGAGGAAACGACTGAAGTTTATGAAACTGAAAGTTCTGGAATGCCTGAATCTACAGATACTTCCGATGTTAGTGATGTACCAGAAACAACTGAGGCAGTATTACCTGAAGCTACTGAAAAATCGTGCTCCTTCAGTGAGTTCGGTTGTTGCCCAGATGGAAAAAATATTGCTTCAGGCAAAAACTTTGCAGGATGTGATGATGTCATTGATCCAAATAATTGTAGAAATTCTTTGTTCGGTTGCTGTAATGATGGTCGAACTTCGGCAACTGGTCCAGATGGTGAAGGATGTCCTGCTTGCACATTTGAACCATTTGGATGTTGTCCGGATAATGAAACACCTGCACACGGTCCTTTGGGTGAAGGTTGTTGTTTGAATTCAGTCTATGGTTGCTGTCCGGATAACATTAATAGTGCTCGTGGACCTAACTTTGAAGACTGTGACTGCAAATATGCGCCATATGGTTGTTGTCCAGATAATAAGACTTCTGCCCGTGGTCCTAATGGTGAGGGTTGTGGTTGCGAAACTTCAGAGTTTGGTTGCTGTCCTGATAAACTAACTGCTGCACAGGGTCCGAAATTCCTAGGATGTCCCTGTCACACATTACAATTTGGCTGTTGTCCTGACGGCATTACTGTAGCTCAAGGTCCCCACCACTATGGTTGCCATTGTTCTCAAACAGAATTCAAATGCTGTCCAGATGAAAAAACACCCGCTAAGGGTCCCGAAAACGAAGGATGTACCTGTTTGGAGAGTAAGTACGGTTGCTGTCCAGATGGCGTTACATCTGCGCAAGGAGATAAATTTGAAGGTTGTGAGAATGTTAAAGAACCACCACAGTTGTCTTGTAAATTACCTAAGGAAACAGGACCCTGTGGAAACTTTAGCATTAAATACTTCTTCGATACATCTTATGGCGCATGTGCCAAATTCTGGTATGGTGGATGTGATGGTAACGGTAATAGATTTGATACAGAAAGCGAATGCAAAGAAACCTGTCAGGAATTCAAGGGTAAAGAAGCCTGTTTATTACCAAAGAGTCAAGGTCCATGTACTGGATATATTACAAAATGGTATTTTGATGCCGAGCGAGGTCGTTGTGAAGATTTTAAATATGGTGGTTGTTACGGTACAAACAATCGTTTTGACAGCCTCCAGGAGTGTCAATCCTTATGCACCGTTAGTGATAGCATTCGTAAGTATTCATTCCAGTTAAGGATGAGCAATATATCGATATCTAATAAATAAAAAATTTTAAACTGTAGCCCCCTGTGAACAGCCAATGGATCAAGGGCCTTGTGAAGGTAGATTTGAACGTTGGTTCTATGACAATGTGACTGACGTATGTCGTCCATTCACTTATGGTGGATGTAAGGGTAATAAAAACAACTATCCGACGGAACATGCCTGCAACTATCACTGTCGGCAACCGGGTGTACATAAAGGTTTGAAAATATACTATAATTATTACATAAACAAAGTTATTTCTAGCATTAGCTGCTCATCATGCTATTTGCAATGGTGATGGTCATTTGTTTAAATTAAAAAATTTATTTTTATTTTAATTTTGGTGATGGACTGCTAATTATCTTACTCTCCATTATGTATCCCTCATTCCTCTGAATGCTATGCTTGCCTTTATGCCTGCTTTATTAATTGCACACTCTTCATCCACTCGCAAACAAATGCATGTGTTCTATGCTCCTCTCATATGATACACAGATTATTGTTCACTTCCTAAGAAAATCGGTGATTGCAGCGAAAAACACCCACGTTGGTATTATTCTGAAGAGGAAAAGAAATGCATGCCTTTCTACTATTCTGGTTGTGGAGGAAATAAAAACAATTTCCCATCTTTGGAAACATGCGAGGATAATTGTCCTAAAGAAGTTGGTAAGGTCTCTTATTCCTCATTCATAAATTCATTCATTCATCCATCATATGGAAAAAGCGGTCAATGTTGTAGCTTTAAATTGATGTCCGCAGATGTGATGTTCTTCTTCTGCATGGACTATATTCATATATACATATATACGTATAATTCTTTTTTTTTTGTAAACTTTTCTAATTTATACACAATTTAGTCAAGGATATTTGTGAAATTCCTGCCGAAGTCGGAGAATGTACGAATTACCAACCAATGTGGTACTACGATACTAAAGATCAACGTTGTCGTCAATTCTATTATGGTGGGTGTGGTGGCAACGAAAACAAGTTCAGCTCAGAAGCGGCATGTCTTCAACGATGCGAAAAGAAACCTGAACCCGAACCTGAACCCGAACCCGAACCCCAACTCAAACGAGAACCAGAACCTGAACCTGAACCAGAGAGTATATCTGAATCAGAAAAACCTCACGTTAGTGTTAACGTGTGTGAAGAGAAACCAGATCCTGGAAGTTGTAGTAATTACACTCTTTACTGGTATTTCGATAAGGAGCAGTCATCTTGTAGACAATTTTATTATGGAGGATGTGAAGGAAATGGAAATAAATTCGTTAATGAGGATGAATGTAAACATCAGTGCATTGGGGACTCGGAACCTGAGCCGGGAGCTGCTCTTGTTCCACCTGAAGTACCGTCTGAACAGAATATCTGCTTATTATCTCATGACACTGGCAATTGTGACAATTACACTGAAATGTGGTATTTTGATACTGCAACATCAAGTTGCTCAATGTTTTATTATGGTGGTTGTGGTGGTAATGGCAATCGGTTTGCTTCAGAAGAAGAATGTAATTACCGTTGCGGACAAGAGCCTAGAACGAATGTTAAAGGTAGTCCTGAAACAGAAGATTCTCGTAAATGTTTCCTTCCTGTTGAAACCGGCAACTGTTTGGACAATGAAGTACGTTGGTACTACAACAGTGGTGATGGCGTTTGTGATCAATTTGTTTACACCGGTTGCGGTGGTAATGCCAATAGTTATGCTACAGAAGCTGAATGTGAGGATGAATGTTTCCCAGCGCACGAAACTTGTGTATTGCCTCCATTAAGAGGTAATTGCAACGAGAGTCTAATTAGATGGCATTTCAATGAAGAAACCGGCAGCTGCAATGAATTTGAATTTACTGGTTGCCGAGGAAATAGAAACAATTTCGTTACCGAACAGGAATGCTTGTCTCGTTGTGGTAACGGTGAACCTTCAGCACCGGTAAGTTGTTTGCTTAAACTGTTAAAAAATATTGGTCCATTGGTCAATTAGCAAGATATTTGAACGTTTTGCATATATTTTATCTGGAAATTTAGTCATATTCTGTGTGCGATCAACCTTTGGATGCTGGTGAATGCGAAAACAGTACTACAGCTTGGTACTACGACAATGAAAATATGATTTGTGTGGCCTTTACTTATACTGGTTGTGGCGGTAATGGTAATCGCTTCCAGTCTCGTGAACAGTGTGAACGTCAGTGCGGCGAATTCAAGGGAGTTGGTAAGTTGTGTCTGAATAAATGAATTTTTCCTTTCCAAAATGGGTAAGTAATTGATTTGAGCTTCGCTTAGACGTCTGTAATGAGGATGTATCTAGCGGACCCTGTCGACAATGGGAAACACGTTACTTCTTCAATAAGCAAACTCGTACTTGTGAGCCATTCACCTATGGTGGCTGTCAAGGTACTGGTAATAGATTTGAAAATCGTGGTGAATGTGAATCGGTGTGCATAATTGGTCAAGAGCCAACATATTCACATAATAAAGGTACATATGATACATACATACATATATGATAAACTGGAATACATACCATATATACATACTATATAAGTAAAATTCTCACATAAAATTTATTAATTGTATATGAGTTCAGATATCTGTAAACAGCAAGTGGATGTTGGCCGTTGCAATGGTCCTTCGGTGACTGAACGTCGTTGGTATTACGATGATGCACGTGGCAATTGTATTTCATTTATCTATTCGGGTTGTGCGGGCAATCAAAATAATTTCCGTTCTTATGAGTCTTGCTATAATTTCTGTTCAAGTAAGCCCAGTTTGCCTGTATGGGCTCAGATTCACAATGATTTCACACTTTCTAGCACACGTAGTAGTACAACATCAATATTTCCATGCACATGCACCCAATCGCAACATCCTTGATTAAAATCCCAAAACCACTCTTTATTTAATCTTTAATTATATAATTGCACCCATACATAATGTAGTTTGTAGAATGCACGATATTGGTTGGTACTATTTTGATTATACAAAATTAAGCCTCCTGGTTCATGGTGGAGTAGTATGTTGATGTTATTTTATTAAATTGAATAGATTTAATTCCAAGATTTTTTAATGTTACCGTATGGCGTCTCTTTATAGAGCCTGATATAACTAACGAAGTGCTGCCCAATCGATGTGAAACATATGAAAACGAATGCAACTCAATAACATGTCCTTATGGAATTCAAAAAGTTCCGGTCGATGAGGAATGTCATCGCTGTGAGTGTAATAATCCATGCAAAGATTACAATTGTGCCGATGGACAACAGTGTGCGATTGAAGTTTCGTCTGAGGTATCGGGACAATTTGTTCCGGTCTGCCGACTAATCAATAAGCCTGGTATTTGCCCACAATTAAGAGCTGATGATGGTGTATGCGGGCGTGAGTGTTATACAGATGCAGATTGCCGGTCTGATAATAAGTGTTGTAGTAATGGATGTGGCTTTGTTTGCGTACGTCCCACACCACCTACTATTCGAACAACAGCTCCCACTACAGTTGCTCCGGTTGTCGTTTATCCTGGTGAGGTACGAGCCTCTTTAATACCGAAACAAAAGCCTGAGTTAGATGTGCAAACGCCAATGGGAGGCATTGCTGTACTGAGATGTTTTGCCACAGGTAATCCAGCACCGAATGTAACTTGGTCTCGTAATAATGTTGTGGTGAGTAGCAGTAATTTACGAAAAGTGATTATGTGTTCCAAAAATGAATTTTGGGTTCTATCTCAATCACCACTTCATTAGGTGGATACTAACCAAGGACGTTACGTGTTGACATCGAGCGGCGACTTAACTATTGTTCAAGTAAGACAAACGGATAGCGGTTCTTATGTTTGTGTAGCAAGTAATGGCCTAGGAGAGCCAGTAAGACGAGAGATCGAGTTACATGTCACAGGTAAGTGAAAAAAAGTATTTGCTTGTTTGGTGTTGGTTATGAGCAATAGAATAACAAATTGCGTTTGTGGTTTTGTGCATGCTTTTGCTTGATTTTTAATATCAACTAACCCGTTTAGAGCCTGTTAATATACCTGCATATGTATATGGTGATAGAAATGTTACTCAGGTCGTAACACTAAATAGACCAGCTGTAGTACGCTGTCCAGCTGGTGGTCATCCTGCACCCATGGTCCATTGGTGGCGCAACCGTAGCCGTTTACCTCTTATTAGCCAACGTTTTGAATTAGCTCGTGATTATTCATTAACATTCCGCTCTGTTCAGCTCTCAGATTTGGGACCATATACTTGCGAGGCCTGGAATCGTTTGAGTAGACGTCCAGCATCTATTAAAGTGACTTTAGTTGCTGTTGGCCCTGCCCGTGCCACAACAAATCATGATGCCCAATATCTTCAATACATTATTGAACCTCCAAAAGCGCCTGTAACGCAAAGACCTTCATTCCCGTATCGTCCCACACGACCACCAGCAGTTCCGCCACCTTATGTAGTACCCTCCCTACCAGCAGGTAAGCTGACATACAATATAACACTGTGCACGCTGAATGGCATGATTAACAAACAATATGACCAACAATTGAGTTTCACTGGTTGTGGTGTCAGAATGTCGCGATTATTATTTTTTATTGAATCTAAAGCTTACTAATTTATTGTTCACCTTAATAATTTATTTAGTTCCCGTGAGCGCAGTTATCGGCATGGACCCTAATAATCAATATACGCCTGGCTCAACGATAGCTATAGGTTGTTCAATTCAAGGTTATCCCAAACCGAATGTAACCTGGATCAAAGATGGTCTACCCTTATTACCCAGCGAACGAGTACAAATATCAGTTGGTAAGTTAACGTGCTATAAAAGCATTCCATTTCCCTCCAATGAATTTATTCCTTTTTCCTTAAGGTGAACCCCATCGACTAATTATTAATGATATCAGTACGGCTGATTCCGGTAGATACGGATGCAAGGCTGCCAATGCCGTTAGTTATAGCATCAGCGAGGAAAGTGTTAATATTGAATGTAAGCACCTATTTATTATAATTTTTTAATCTCTAAGTCTCCGTAACCGTATTTTTTAATTTAATTTTTTATTTATATTTTTTTTTAATTTTTAGCAACAATTCCATTGAATCCCGAGTGCATAGACAATGAACATTTTGCAAATTGCAAACTTATTGTTAAGGGACGCTATTGCAAGAACAAATATTATGCAAGATTCTGTTGTAGGTCATGTGCTTTGGCAGGTCAGCTCTGAGCTGATCTAGAGATTCATCAGTCAATGCCGCGATAATGATAATGAGTATTTTGATTTAAATCTCCAAGAGTCTATAAGGGATCATTTTTTTTAAGAAGCACAAATTTTGTATTAAAATAAGCTTATATTTCATAAATTATAAAATAGTAGTGAAATAGTTTAAATATGCATTCAAAATACTTACATGCTTTAATAATATATATTCCTCAGGCCATTGTGTTAAATGTTTTTTTTTTTAATATTTAGTTTGCATACACATTCATATATACCCACATACCCACATACACACACACACACACACACGCACACAAACACACACAAACAGAGAGAGAGAGAAACGCACGTGAAGTTTTTTTTAAAGATATAACGCGAAATTCAAAAGGCGTTAACATAGATTTTATTTGCAGGCGCGATTCTTTCGAATTCTTAATTCTTAAACGATTTCTGTAGAAAATTAAAGCAAATCGATGTTTTTTCTTATATAATATAAGAATAAAATTTAATAAATAATTTGTTCCTATTTATTGCCCAAGTCAATAAAATAAATGGTAACGGAAGCCACTACGATAAAGTATTAAATAAAAGCAAAAATTAAAAATAAAAATTCTCTTAAATAATATTTAAAAATTAATTTAAACAAGATTTGTGCACTAAAACATGTTTGTAAATAAAAGAAAAGAAAAAAAGAAAAACGAAAGAAATATTAAATAAATAATTCATAATTAAATTTAAACTTTTGTGTATTATTTGTAACTGGCAATGCCATTTACTGTTTATTGATTTTTCCGTTAAGAAGAACAGTCCGCACATGTACAGATTAACGCATGCGATTTAAATAGTAAATTAATACACAATATTTTTTATTTTATTTTTCATTCATTTCTATTTATTTGACTTGACACTTTACAATAAAATTAAATAAACGGATTTTTTTGTAAAATAAATAATAATAAACAGAGTTCTCTTTAAGTACCATACAATGCCATTTTTAGAAGACAGTGGCATAGACAGTGAAGATAAGACGTCGTTACTAATAGAAGAGTCAGAACCAGTCAGTGTTTTCATAATTTATTCCATTTGTTGTTATTCTTATCTCTGAAAATAACTTTATTCTGTAATTATATAGCATTTCAATAGAATGAGAAACGATAATGCAGAACATATGGCAGACTTAGAAGTCACCTTTAGTGGAGCAACTCCCATCATAACTGAACTGCAGCCTACGTCTTTAAAAACGAGCGATTCCTCTCCTGTTCATATAAGCGGTGACACCGAGGACACTGTCAGACCACCCAATACATGTCGAATCCTTCAGAGGAAACTGGAGCTTAAAGTTGAAAGAGCAAAACGTAATTATAGCCATTATCAGGAGACGAATGTTAGTATCAGCGGTTTTTTTTTATAAGAAAAATTGTAAAAAATTTTTAACTTTTTGTTTACATGACATCATAGAAACGCAAATCTCAATCTGCCATATTGATACCAATTAGCAGACTCCATATACCAGGAGATCAAGAGCGGAAGCCATTGGTTGACTACAAATCGGATAGGTAGGTTTTCATATTCCTTGTTCAAAGCCGTTTATCCCAATATGTATTATTATTTTACTTTATTCAAGTGATGAATGCGAGGATATCTCATTTTTCCCAGAACAAAAACATAAAGAACGCACAAAACGACATGCAGAGCTTTCAGATACATTTAGTATACAAGAAATGACAATTGATTCAGATTTAGAATCGAATGACTCGCAAAATTTAGAATTGCTAACACCGCGCATAAAAAGGAATTTTCTTGAATATTTAGCCACTTGTTTTTGTTTTCAGCCATCAAGTTAATAAAGATTCTAAGACAATTCTTTCATTAAGCCCAACCTATACTTGCTTTTGTCACATAATATCTTTCTGGAATAAATTTTAAGTCGAGAGTACAACAATAACTCAATAAAAACATGAATAACATCATAATAACTTTTTCATTAGAAAGCTTAATAATTAATCTGATTATTTTGTAAAAAATTTATTACGAAATATTTTTATACAACAATGTCTACATATACAAAATCAGTCTTTATTTAATGTTAAACATACGCCTTGTAACACCCAGTGACTCAAATCTTCTGACGTAGCCAGGTCAGCTTCAAATACTAGTCCAACACCCATAGCATTGCGTCTTAATGAAGTGGTGTAAACTGGAGCACGAAACGTATTCTAAAAAAAACGGAAGCTCATAACAATACACATTTCATAGTTATAAGAGTAAATTGAAATTTTTACTTGTAACTTGAGTCGATAAGATTCTATTGGGACTACAGATAGTATCGGTAGATCTTCAACAAGAACTTTAGGATGTGAGCGTGCTAATTGCATAATATTCAAGTCCCAACGTGCACCCTCTATGAATAGACCCGTAATATAACAGCCCTTAATGCAATGAAAAAAAAAGAAAACAAAATTATTTGCCCTTATTATTGGTTCCTTACGGAACGGAAATTTCAACGGAAAGAAATATCGATCGATATGCTAATTGAAATTATTCATTCCGTAAAATCGATTTAATTTTCTCAACCATTGGAAAAAACAAAAATTCATAAAATTTATTAATTTCTTATATAAAAAAACATTGTTTTATTAGCGAATTTTATGTATAAACAGTAGCCTTTTTTGAGGATCGTTACTACTATTAACTTCTACTATTGATTGCTTAGACATTTGGGTAGAAAAAAGAGTTTTGCGCTATAAATCTTATGATATGTTGCAGATAAATAATAGAAAGTTGGAATAAAGAAATTTAAATACACGCTTAAGGTGTCAAATTTTTATGTATTTTTGTGTAAATAAGGCAGCATTTAAATATATTTTATCTAAGCTCGTGTCTGTAAGTTCAGGACGTAGTCGTCAAGCATTATTTTCTGAAAAAGATATACTTTCGTCTTAAAAATAAATTGCCTCTGTTTGCAATTAGTTTCTTTACCTCTTCTTTTTTGTGAAATTTTACATCTTTTCTTTAATTTAACGTAAGCAAAATGAAAAAAATTATCTATTTTGCGGAATCAATAATACGGAAATACCGCAATGGTAGAGATGATTCCACAACAACGGAAGAATACCGTAGCAACGGAACCAATAATTTCGAATTTTGCTTTCGTACAAAAAATGCTTTTCGTTTTTATTTCGGTTTATAAACTTATCAATTCATCTATATGGTATATTTCATCTTACCGTTGTTGGTCTTTCTTCAATATCATCGGGATCGACGAATTTAGTTACACATGTATAAATTTGGGACTTATCTAAGGGCCATCCATTCTTGCGACAAGCAATCTAAATTAAGAATCCCAAGAAGCAAGTAGGTTATAATATGATTAGTTTTAAGCGATTTAGTTAAACTTACTTGGACTAAAGCGGTTAAATAACTTTGTGGAATATGTAAACCAGATAACCACATGACCAAAGGCTCACCAGATCCCGACCAGTACTTAAACTGCGTTGCACGTCGCTATATATATTTATATATGTATGTAAATAATATATATATGTATGTAAATAAATTAACGCTTAATTATAATTAATAGCATTACAGAAGATAATTAACATTAACATTAACATTAACATTAACATTAACATTAACATTAACATTAACATTAACATTAACATTAACATTAACATTAACATTAACATTAACATTAACATTAACATTAACATTAACATTAACATTAACATTAACATTAACATTAACATTAACATTAACATTAACATTAACATTAACATTAACATTAACATTAACATTAACATTAACATTAACATTAACATTAACATTAACATTAACATTAACATTAACATTAACATTAACATTAACATTAACATTAACATTAACATTAACATTAACATTAACATTAACATTAACATTAACATTAACATTAACATTAACATTAACATTAACATTAACATTAACATTAACATTAACATTAACATTAACATTAACATTAACATTAACATTAACATTAACATTAACATTAACATTAACATTAACATTAACATTAACATTAACATTAACATTAACATTAACATTAACATTAACATTAACATTAACATTAACAT
This sequence comes from Wohlfahrtia magnifica, assembly GCA_023159175.1. Taxonomy (NCBI): domain Eukaryota; kingdom Metazoa; phylum Arthropoda; class Insecta; order Diptera; family Sarcophagidae; genus Wohlfahrtia; species Wohlfahrtia magnifica. Next base: position 636,469 of record JAKWBJ010000057.1, read on the forward strand.
TAACATTAACATTAACATTAACATTAACATTAACATTAACATTAACATTAACATTAACATTAACATTAACATTAACATTAACATTAACATTAACATTAACATTAACATTAACATTAACATTAACATTAACATTAACATTAACATTAACATTAACATTAACATTAACATTAACATTAACATTAACATTAACATTAACATTAACATTAACATTAACATTAACATTAACATTAACATTAACATTAACATTAACATTAACATTAACATTAACATTAACATTAACATTAACATTAACATTAACATTAACATTAACATTAACATTAACATTAACATTAACATTAACATTAACATTAACATTAACATTAACATTAACATTAACATTAACATTAACATTAACATTAACATTAACATTAACATTAACATTAACATTAACATTAACATTAACATTAACATTAACATTAACATTAACATTAATTTTAAATGTTTTTTTTATTTTTTATTTGTTTTTTGAATTCAATTGCCAGATTGATTTTTAGTTATACGAGTCTATTCGTACATTCATTCGTTCATTCATTGATATCATTTTACAATTTATAATGCTTTAAACACATAAATGACAGTAAGCAGCAGACGGCAAAATGAAAAAATTTATTACACACGCTTATATGAAGTCAGTTATTCTAATAGCAGCACAGCAAAAGACTAAACAACAACCTTTGTTGTTGCTGCCAAACTTAAAATAATTTCTTTTTTTTGGCAGCGAAAAGCAAATTAGTGATGCCAATACAATATAAAAAATCTTAAGAATAGTTTTATTTTATTTATTTATCGGAAAACAGTATAAAATGAAATTAAGTATTGTATCACCACTGAAAAATAATTTTCTGTAATAAAGCTGTAAAGAACTGCAATCAATTGGCATTGAAATTAAAGTGATTACAACCAAACTGATTTAATTCTTTTATTTCAAAATGATTTCAGATCAATCAATGCAATCAATGCAATCAATCAAATTAAGTGTGCCGTGGTCACAATTTAGAAGCTTATCGGAAAAAGTAGATTACATTTCATTTATTGATTTGTAAACATATTTTTAATCAAAAATCAATTTTACCGATAAGTTTCTAAGTTGTGACCACGGCAGACTTAATTGAGTTCAGTATACTGTAAATCATAGTTTAGAGATGAGAGCGTCACGTCAGATATTAATTCTAATAATAAAAAACGGAGGAAAGATTTTTAAATTGGAAAATCGTAAATTGGAAAATAAATTTAAATTAATTCAAATCCTGTTAAAAAAGGTTTTATACTTGCCAAATTCGCAGAGTTATGCAATTTTGTGTTTCAAGTCAAACTCCACTTCCATTTTTCTTTAACGTAACGCTAGATTATATTTTTTATATCTTCATATCCTTAGGCTCAATTCTGATAAATTTATATTGCAAACAGTAGTGGAAAAAGCTATATTCCAATTGTATATTATTTAGTTTTGATTTCAGGGAAATGATTTTAACAAAAATTTAATGAGTAAATCATGTGACCAAAATCTTTTGAAGCTCTATTGGTAGATATAAGGTTAAAGGGACACGGAACAGCTATGGAAATCAGACACTGGCAGTAATGTTGCCAACAATTAACAATGAATTACCAGATGCATTTTTAAAAAGTTCAATTATATTAGTAAAGAGTCAATTTTAAAAGAATATTTACTAAACTTTCAATGAGATTTACTTTTGTTATATTTGCACAGATTACTAATTGCTTTATGCCTGCAGACAAGCTTATAGTCTCGCAGGGTAAAATAGACGTACTGCTAATATTAGCGAAGAACATATATGTGTAGCAATAAAAAATACGGACGATGGTTTGGCAGGTTAAAGCCCTCATCCCGGTCCGGCGAATAATAAATCTGAAAGGTCCGGTGAATAATAAATAGAAAGTAAGTTTGAATGAGGCTTAAGGTGCATGCAATTCTAAGCTGCATTAAAACCTATTTTATATTACCAAAGTTTTAGATTTAGTTAAGTTCTCTTGTTTTAGCTGCTGCTCATTTTTTAGAATGTAGTTACTTGTATGTCCTTTCTAAATTTTTGTAAATTGATTTCATAGTTATGATGTTATTCGAATATATAACATATTTAACGTACAACTTTTTAAACTACAATTTTTTAACAAAATCTTATTTTCTCTTACTGACCTGCAAATGCACTAACCAACCGCCCAATTGCTTGCATGTGTCTGGTGCCAATTTACGCCAATTCATTGGTAAAAGACCGTTAAATAATGAATTTGCAATATTGTCCAAAATGTTGTCCATACCAATTTCGCCTGCAAGTGCCTAAAAAAAAGAACAAAATAAAACAAAATCACATATACTGCGCCTCTCCATGGTGTTAATTAATTATAACACGAAAACTATAATTAAGAAAACTAGTATTGAAAACAAATAAAGTTATTATCGCAATAGCGCAAAATTTATTCTTTTAAAACAATAGTTCAAAAGATTTAGAAACTTTATCGTATGATTCAAGAGGTTATGGGTTTGGGGGGTCTTCCAAATTCATTTCTTACAATATGAAATTTTATTAATGCGCCTTAGAGACTTAAAGCCCATAATTCAAGTCATGTTATATCAGATGTAAATATTTATTTTTGTTTATGCTAAAAACACAACATGACTTGTTTATGACTCGTATAAACCAAATACTACGAGCAGCTGACAATTTGCCAACATTCAAATTTATGTTGCTCATACGCCCGGGTAGATTTGTATTTTGTGTATGTGTGTGTGTGTGTTTTTTCAATCTGAAAAACTATTCTTCCAAGTTTTAGTAAGAAAAAATTGATAACAATACAGTGCACTCGGGATAACGTCAACTAACTAAAACCGCGGGTGTTGACATTTATAAATGTAAACGTTGAATATAAAAAGACATTGATAGTGTAGTTTTAAACTTTTTTCTTTTTAAAAGCTAAAACGAAAGAAAAGTAAATTCAAAGAAACAAAAGAGCTTCCAATGAGAACAAAAACTCAAGTGAACAGAGAAAGACAATACATATGTAACTAAATTTCTATAACAGTTATAAGACGAATCTTCAAATTCGAAACTAATTTCATAAAATAAATGTGTGTACGCACAAATGTCCGTGTTTTAACTGTTAAAGAGGCTAACAGAAGCTTTATGGTTTGGTTGACGTTTTAGAGTAGACAATGTTAGAAAAAAAAGGGTTGATGTTTTGGAATGTTGACGAAAACGAGTGTTTCCGTTTTCCCGAGTGCATTGTATAGACAAATGTTGAATATTTTTTATATTTTTAATTTCGTAGGTAATATATATAATTATACAAATTAACTTAAATTGAAATTAACATTAAGCAGCGTAATGCGGCAAGTATTGGTACGGAAATCATGTGAAGGCTCGATAGGCGATCATGCAGCATCAAAAATGTCAAAAACGCGCCAATATTTTTTGCGTTATTGTGCGACAATCGAAGTAGACAATACTTTTTTATTATTTAAAATTTTAAATGGGATAATTTTGCGGCAATAAAGAAGAATGTAAATTGTTTTATCTTGGTTCTTCTGCGAGAATCATGTAATCCAGCTTTAGAATTATAAATTTCTTGATAAAGGCCAATTGTCATTTGAAGTTTGTGTCGTAATTACCATATTTATATATGAATTACCATTTTTACCTTCACCTTTCTTCTGAGACGAATTAACAAACAAAATATTGACTTTTTGTTGTGCTTTTTTATAAATATTAAAAAGCAAAATTAGTGTTAACAGGGTTTTTTTTCACCGGTCAGAATTTTGTATTGTAAAAAAATTAATTTAAAAAAAAAAAATAATATTTAGTGGGATTTTTTTTTATTCGAAAAACTAACATGCGTAATTCCCACTTGAAAAGGATTTTATGCATATGACCGCCACAGTTTTTCTTGTTGAAGTACATTCTTGTCAAAGTGCATTCCGACGTTCAATTTTGTTCAACTTTTTTAAGTATTACTGGCTATACGAGTATGTCACAAATAACACGAACAATGTGACAAATCCATTTCTCAAAATAAACTTATCGAAAACTTATCTTGATTCCAATAAGTTCATGATTACGATTATGACACTTCGCATCATCCTGTTGAAACCGCATCTTTCAATGTTATCCATATGATGAAACAAAAAAATCATTGAACATGGTGCGGCAGCGATTTCCATTGAACGTAATGCTAGCTTTGTCTTTATTTTTGTAGAAATGATGCCACTAGCGTGCAAATCGCAACTAACGGTGTGTTTTTCTGACTGTAATAGGGTGGCATAGTGTAGTGGTTAGATTGCAGCTCAAGCGGCAAAGTAAAGATCATCACGATCACTTAGCAAGGATCTTCACCACTACATAATCACATAGAGGCGAGCTACAGTAGACTAATCACCTACTTAATTTGAAAATCAACTTGATTAATGAAACTAAAACCAGGTAGTGAAAACTCTCTCTAAATGATTGACGCTGAAAAAAAGTAAAGTCTAAAGGCATTATTTTCTGTTGCGAATTGGTTTCATATGCGAAAATTTTGTTTATTACCAAGCCCGTTAAACCAAAAATGATCTCGTCGCTGAACACAATTTTGCGAAAAAACTTTGTCTATAAGTCTTTCGTAAATTCTTTGGAACTTAACCCTTCGTTGTATGATTTAATTTCCTTAGGGGACAAACATTATTTTGGAATGGTATATGTGTTATATCTTGAGTTTTGGGTTGTGGTACATTCAACAAAAGTCAGTACAAATCGTGTCATCCTAATGTATGCACATTTGGACATGACAAAGAAATGCCACAATAAAACCAGCACCATCGTGTAATGTGTAGGGTTTACAAACGAGATTCTGAGATCGAACCAATTGGTTTAAATTATCGTGTGAATGTGTATTGCTTTTGCTTGCTTTACACTTTTTGTTAAAAACCTACGCCATTATAGCGAAATGCCGTAGAGAAGGCCGTATAAGGAAGTATGTGTGTATACTCTTCTTCTGTGTTTGTGTTTATTTCCAATTAAAGAAAATCCAAACAAATAGAAATTAAAATTTTTTCAAATAAATTTGTTGTCTCATTTTCAAAAGCAAGAATAAAAAAAAAAAACTTTAATGCAAAAAGTTTGCATAAAAAAAGGAAACAATGACTGAATGCACTATAAGCAAAGAATTTTCTGTATTGTAAATACATGTGTATGTACGTATGTACATGAGTTTAAAAATCACTTGAAAAAGAATCTAAAATTATTAACAAAACATACATAAATTTTAAAATGCAAATTATAATTAAACATAAAATGAGTAAATGAGCAACTTTTTATGTTTTACTTGCCTTTCTTAGTAATTCAAGTGTTTTTTTCATTCGAATAAGCAGCAAATTAAAACGATCCAATTCCTGGAGAAGTACTACACCGGTTGGTGTTAAACTCATTTGAATTTGTTTTTTTACACGCCAAGTTTCGAATGCGGCTGGTAACTTTTCCAGAATATCGGCTGCAACATTATCAATAAATTCGTCTCGACTAATGCCTCCCGAAGTATCTCCTGTTCAAAACAGAAACAGTAGATCAAATTATAATACTTTTATAACTATAATATAATATACACACATACATACATACATACATACATACATAAATAGATACATAGATATCAAGGGTGTTATAGAATCCAAGTCGTTTTTAATTTTTGTCGTTTTTGTGAATCAATATTGGATTCGTTCATTCATTTTCAATTGAAATAAAACTAACTTTCAAAACAGCTGTTGTTCACGTTTGCGAATTTGTTTACAATTTTTATTCAGCCTTATTATGAACAACGTTTTCCGAGGAATTTTTTCCCTGTTCCCACTTCTCCTATTTTGAATGAATACTCAATGGAAAATTTTTCTCTTTTCCCTTTTCCCGCATTATGAAAAATTTCTAAAAAGGGACTTTTTGCCGATAAAAAAGAGGGTATTACGCAAGTCAATTAGAGGGAGAAAGTGAAGAAAAATGTTGGGAAAAATTCCCCAGAATATTATAAGGGAGTTGTGCTTAAAAATAGATAGATATTTGCATTTTTTTTATAAAAAGACTAGCTTTACCCACCCAAAGTATCTTAGGAATCTTGTATAAACCATCGGTAAGGGACTCAGTAGAAGTAATGTTGTCATAGAAATTGGCAGTCATGAAAATCTTACTTTAAATAGATAAAAATGCCATTCTTTGCTGTCTTGTAAGCAAACATATTCTGCAATCGAAATATTTAGTCGCTCCACAAAGCCACAAGCAGCAAAACAGTCAAGAATTGTTGGTTTTTAGACACTAACACTAGACACAGCTTAAAGCTAGTGCTTTAAAGCGCATTCTACGGCTCCTCCCGATTTTTATTAAATTGTAGAAAGAGTACTCGCCGGTAATTTAAATTGTTAAGCAATTTTTTGCTTAGATTCGTTAACACTATCGACGGCATCAACAATAGGAATGGTTTCACCAACATATGGACTACATCACAATTGAATACATTTGTGTCGCAAGTACGTTTAGATTTTGTTGCTTTAAAAACGAGAATTTCCGTTTTTTCATAAAATTTAATTTTTATTTATTTTGAATATATATTTCGCTATATAGAGGCTTTACATATGTATGTATGCAATTGCATATGGACATTTAGATATTGTTGTTTTACGACTACAACTTTCCCATTTTACTTCATTCTGACTTCGTTGTACAGAGACTTTTAGATGAATACATCGCTAGATAGAGGTCTTATAGCTCAGAATTTCTTCGTTACAGCTATAGGACACCTTTGTGTAACAATCATTGTAATAGAGGTTTTTTATGGTACTCGGCAAAAATTCATTATATTGAGTCTTTCGTTATAACGAAGTTTCACTTTACTTATCTTCAGATACAATTTGAGAGTATTAACTTAACTTTTAATGGTTGGATACTTAATATTTTATTACATACGAGTATATATGTATGTACGAGTATATATTTGTAATTTTGTTATTATCATAAAAATGTCAAATATATTTCTGTTATTTTTTTTTTATAAATTTCTTTAATTTATCTATGTATACATATGTATGTATGTAACAGGTCACTCAATAAGTCCGTAGGAGAAGTAAGAAAAAAAAGAAAATCTTGATTTTATTATTCAACATAGTTGCCGTCGAGGGCGATACAACGATAATAGCGATTTTCTAATTTTTCGATACTACTTTTCTTTTTCACGTCAAAATAAGTCTCGGTGTCAACGATTACTTCATAATTGAACTCAAATTTCTTTCCAGCAAGCATTCTCTTGAGATCTGAAAACAGGAAAAAGTCGCTAAGGGCTAAATCTGGAGAATACGATGGGTGGGTAAGCAATTCGCAGACCAATTCATTCAATTTTGACATCGTTATCACCGATTTGTGGCATGATTTGTGAGCGCACGCGGCATACACTTTGAACAGAGCTTTCGTCTGCCCATATATTCGTGTAAAATGGTAAAAACACTACCATTTGATATTTTCAATTAACAGATAACTGATCAAAACTCGGATCTAATGGAAAATATATATATATTTTGTTGAACATGTTAAACTTATTGAATAGAAGTTTAAGAATAAATTACTTGGAAATGTTTTGTTAAATTGAAAATAATGGTCTTCGCAATATGGCTCTAATGTAAGAAAAGGTATGGTATATTTGGGTTTCGGCTTCTGGAGAATTAATGCCGCCAGGACACAGGTTGTTGAGGGTTATGAGGCATTGCATCATGAACATGGGGTGTTAGTTTAAATTTTGCCTGGTTATTTTCTGTTAGTTCTAGTCCTTTAACTTATGTATGTGTATACATACGTCCAGATATAGTTGAAATTTGTTTTAGTTTAATGGGAGTCCATAATAAAGAGTATGTAAAAACAATTTAAGTTGAGACAATGGGGCACGAACCCCGCACGGGACTAATAGCTAGTTTTTTTTCAATGGCCATCTATTCGTCCTTATTACCTTGACTTAATTAATACCCAACACTGGAATATTAACAATTAATTCAATTATTTAGTTTAGTTGAAGTTAGAAAGAGATTTGATTGTCAGACTTTTAGAAAATTTAGAGTTTGGTTTAACACATCTACATTGTTGGTGTTTTTTTTTTAGAATTTGTGGTATATTTTACATTACAATGGCGGACACAATTCTTCCGGACATTCATCTTCACGTGAGGGCGGGTGTGCCTCTTTCCCGCGTTAATTTGACGATCGAGCGGAGGTATGTACATGTTGGACGCTGGAAGTGCCTAAAAGGAAGGTGACGCTTGCTTTATTGCTGGACTCATCTGGCCCAGGCTGGATATGAAGCGTACTAATCAACTGTTCAAACTGAACCCTCGTAGCATTTTCTCTGTCGTGTCCATCCACACGTTTCATTACGATATGAGTTGGCACGCGCAAAGGCTGCGCTTACCTGCAAATGACTTTTGTCGTGGCTATGAATTGGCTGAGGAGATGCAGACACTGGTCCACTTTATCTGACTCTCCCTTTCTCGATGGCTTGTGAGAGCTGTAGTGCTAGGTTCATTAGACTGTCGGGCTGATGGCGCAACCCATTCAACGTAACAGTTGCTCCATCCTCATTAAAAAAAAAAAAAAAATTCCCAATAACCCTGATGGTAAGACTTTTCAATTATAATTCTTGGGTTTTCCAAGTCTCAAGTGCGACAATCCTGCTTGTTAACATATGTAGTCATTTCAGGGACACCTTCAGCAAAGACATGACACTAACTTGTGGCAATTGCTGGTCGAGAAGGTTTTTTAGGTAGACTCAAAAATGATTTACGAACGAACTTCCAATAAAATTTAATAATTTTAATGCGTTATTGAAGCGCCGTATATCGTTCCATTTTTATAATCGGTCAAGTAGTTACAGGTTGAAGCATGACAATTGTTTTAAAATTAAACGTCTTTCAGGAACACTCAGCACTTTAGCGACTTGATACATATTCGTTTATCGAGATATATTCAATTAAACAAAGTATAGAAATGCCAATTAAAACAATGATTGAAAAAACAAAAAAAAAATTTTTTTTGATTCAATGAAAGTAATTTTAATTCTTTACAAAAAAAAGTTTTGTAAGCCTTTACCAAAGTTTCTCAGAGTTCAATTTATAACTGACATGTACTCGTAGTATAAAACTAACCAAACAGTCGATTTCTTTTAGTACTGGACTTTTATAACTTGTTTACTCATTTTTTTTACAAAAGCATAGTATTTTCGTACTTCTACATCTTTTCTTTGAAAATTATACGATAAGTTGTAGGCACTTTTAACCCATTCTAAGCAGCCGTGCCAATTTGAGAATACCTAGTTTTTGACAAATTATACAAATTTCTTGGGGATAGTTAATAAAACATTTATGTTTTTTAGTAGTGAAAGGTGAGTTATTAAATATAATATTAAATAAAATCATACATTATTTTTTTTTCATAAAATTATTAAATTATTTTAAAAAAATTATGAAAATTTATGAAAATGTTTTTTCATAATTTTTTATTTTTATTTCTTTGTTTTCTTTGCATTGCCAAAAATATAAAAATAAAGAAATCTTTAAATCTTGGGTTGGCTATTAATGGGTTAAGACAAGTGGACTTATTTTAGTGTTCTTATTCATAATTACCATCAATTGTTGGAGTCCATTTATCCGCTAAAATGATTATGTGCATGTTATATAAATGCGAAAAATTATGATTAATTTTAAAATTTCATCATTAAAAAAAAATTGTTTAATTCAACTATTTTGGCTTTAAGTTGTACTACTAAAATAAAAATAAAATTCTTATCACTTTGCCTCTAACGTTGTGCTTCTATCATTTACATATAGAATATGACAAACGGGCAGCTACTCGTAAGATTAACTTTAAAATGTTCTGCAATAAATTTTTGCAATTGTTTACAGTGCCTTTTGTGAATTAAATACAACATGTATTAGGGAGGTCGAACTTTTATTACTCGACCGGTTTTAACCGGTTTTCTGGTTTTGTCGAATACGCTTTTTTTAAATATATCTATTTTTCGAATACCGAATAAAGCGGTTATTTTAACACGGTTAACCGGTTCATTTAAATATCCACAATTTTTATACTTTTTCATGTTTTTTATTGCAAATATCTTCATCGTGTGAGCATTTTAATACATAACGTCTTATTATTATATATATGACAACCTTGAATGTCTCACATAGAACGTGAAAGCCATGGTAGATCGAAAAAAATTTGCACACTTGAGCAACAATAAATTTTTCTCATTTTCTGTAAATAAATATTAATTTGTTTACATATGGAGAATTATGATTAACTAGACTCATTAAAAGGAACCTACAAACGGCGGCTTCGAACGTCAGGTGTATAAGTTAGTGAGGTTTTTCAAAGCGTAAATGCTCGTAACCGGTCGCTAACACTGTTGTGATGTCATACCGCAGTTAAAAGTTGTCAGATTGTGTGGCCTGGGATTAAACCGAGGAGTTCTTAGTTGGTAGACGGGTGTCTTACCTAACATATCACAGTGGCACATACTAGCAGTAGGCTCCCCTATTTTCTGCTGAGCTTGCGGCGATTCAGGGGAGCCGGAGACAGTGGAACACATCCTATGTCACTACCCGGCTCTTTATGGGCGCAAGCTCAGATTGTTTAGCCGGGCCTCTTTCGATGGCCTTAGTGACATTGGGTCGGCCAGGATATGCGACCTGGATGGCTTTCTGACAGGTTTAAGCTGGCCCCTTAGGTGATGCCTGGTCCTTTTTAGCATCCGTCTCTTTTTTCTTTATGCCTCTTCTGGCCCTCTTCTTCTTCTTCTTCTCCTATTTCCTTCTCTGTCCTTCCTCTCTATTTGTTTTTTAATTCTTCTCTTCACTCTTCTTCTTATCAGTTGAAAGGTAGTTACCTACCTACCTACCCAACTGATGCAACATGAATTGAGAAGAATTAACTTTTGATAAAAGAATCGTTTAAAGGTTCGTAAACCGATTTTTGGAATAAGTCGAATAATCGATCTCCCTAATGTGTATTTATGTTAAGTCTTTCTCAATAAAATACTGCATAAATGTCTATGCTGTGACATTAATTAAGTGAGTGCATACTTATAGCATATAAGCAAATTGACTACAAATATTTACTACTATCTCGACATCAATAAGTCAATACTAGTTATGTATACTATTACATTCTATTATTATTTTCGTGAAATCCCAATTTCTCTGTTTTTTTGTTTTGTTTTTTTTTTTTAACAAGTTATTAATAAAAACATCTTGACCTAAGTCGCAATGAAGCCCCATGGTATAATAAGCGCCGAAATATGTTTACGAAAATAAAATTCCATAAAATTTTAATTTATTAAAATAGCCTATAATGACTTAAGCTGTTTTGTACAATTTTAAAAAAATTAATTTTCATAAAAGAGATAGTTTTTGTGACAGTTAAAGTAAAGATATGAGATTATTCCAAATGGAGAATCACAAATTTCAATATACAATAATCGCTTAATTCAATATAGTATATGAATGGCAGCAATTTGTATGTTACTTTACAATAAAATCTTAAGTTGACGTATGCTTTCCAATTTCATATTTACCATTTACAATAACACCGTAACCAAATATGTTGATAGTATTATGTATGTTTTTGTTTTTATTAAATATCTTCCAAAGAATTATCGTTTTCGATTTTACGATTGCCCGTGTAAGTAATAACGTATCTTTAATTTTGCAATAATGCACTTTCTAAATTTTTTCAGAAACACTTCTGTATATTAAAAGTAATTTTTCTCAAGTGTAACGTTTTAGACTTAGGCTATTATTGCTTGGGACCAGAGATATATAAAAATCAGGCCAGTACAGACTATTTAGTATACTTTAAGGGGTCTGATTGTGATGATAAGGATTAACGGTAACGAAAATTTTTTTGAAATTGGTTTTATTTTACAGATGAACTTCTGAAAATTATGTTGTATTTTCGTTTTGCAATGATAAGCAACCTTAAAACTAGAGTGAGGCAAGTATACATACGTAAAAGAATACGTAGATAAAATAATATTAAAAGAAATCTAAGATTTTTATAATTCAAACTTGGTTTTAATAAAAATTCGGATACCCCCGACTAATAGGAACTGTATTAAGCTGTTAGTTTCTAATTAGTTATTAGAATTAATTATTTCCCATTCCCCATTTAGTACCGTTTGGATAATCTTTTTTGATGTTTTTATCCGAATTCCTTTCTAGTAAATTTCTTAAATGTTTCATGGGACTAAAGTCCGGTTAGTACGTTGGAGTTTTCAGTTGTGTTTTACAATATACAACAGTTAAAACCTTCTAATTGTGTGCAATATGTTTGGCGACATTGTATTGCTGGAATATTTAATCATCTTGAATGCACAGTTTTTTGTTTTTTTATGTGTTCCACAGCAAACGAAGTTCGCTTTTGACTGTTGATCCGTTATACTAGGGGCTTTTTCCGTGCTTTATTGCTTCTGCAGTAGACACATTTCAAAGCGCTGTGGATAGTATTTTTAAAGCAAGGAGTGGCCGTTACAGTCAATGGCGATCGTTATCGGGCCATGGTAAACGAATTTTTGTTCACAAAAATTGAAGAGGAGGATATCGCATTATCAGCCGCAGAGCTGATGTCGTTTGGCCACCTCGGAGCTGCGATTTGACACCGTTGGACTATTATTTGTGGGGTGCCGTCAAAGATGAGTGTTACGCCAACAAGCCAGAGACAATTGACGCTTTAAAGGACAATATTAGTGAAGCCATTGGTGAAATATAGCTGCACACAATCGATAATGTGCTTGAGAATTGGACCGATCGTGTAGGCTACTGCATGGCTAGCCGAGGCAGCCATTTGAATGAAATTATTTTCCATTATTAACCGGACGGATTGTACTTTCAAATAAAAAAGAAATTTGAGAAAATATTCAGAAGTTCTTTTTATAGCATTTTCAAGAAAAAAAAAAAAAAATTATTTGGCGGACCCTTTATAACACTTCTTTTGCGTTCAGATAATTTTCTTGAGCGACCAGAATTAAGTTTCGAAGTTTTGAGTTTAAACTCTCGAGTTTTTAACATCTTGTAATCACTCTGTGGATAGAGTAGTGAGCCCCTTCAACTACTGGACCAATTTCGCCTTAAGTTTTTCTTGTTTCCATAAATGTACTATAATTTTACGTTCAGTAAAATTAATTTCTTTACTGGTCGCCTTTTCTTGAATAATATTGCACTTTGAGCTAAAAACCGCTACATTGATGTTTTTAATGAGCGTGGAACTAAAAGTTCAGTTTTATGATATCATTCAATGACAAAAAACAGTTCCGAAGTAGCATCTAGTTTTGTGTACACTTACTTTTGCATGTGTATAAACTTGTCATACCATTTTTTTTAAGATTGATTATCATTGCCGAACTATGCAAATGCTAGAGAAAGATACCTAATAATTTTCAACAGTTTATTTTATTGGCTTAAAATTAAGCCACTTTCAAAAAAACCGTTTCTCCTTAACACCACAATCTGACCTTAAGGTATACTATATAAATAGTCTATACGAATATTTATGCACCCTAGTGTATGTATGTATATATACACACATAAATGCATACGTATGTGTATTGAGATGTGTTTAAACAGAGAAAAAGTATGAGATTTTTGATTTATTCGTACTCGTAAGTGTTTAAAATATTTAATTTTTCCTTTTATTAAAATTTTTTCGATAAAATTATTTTTTGTTTGTGAAACAGAAACGTCGTGGGGGGGAGGATAAAATTTTAGTGATGGCGGTGATAAATAATTGTGAAATGCTTGTGATAAAATATATGTGATGTAATTAAGTGGTTGTTCCAATTTATATATGTATGAATGTTGATGTTTTTGTGCCTAATATAGGTGATGTAGGGTGTGCATACATGCATACGTATGGTATGTACTCGTATGTATAAATAATTTACAATGCGGTGTTGCAATTCTTCGTTTGTATTGGTGGTGTTGGTGTAAAATGTGCAATAAAGTTAATTGCAAAACCACAACTAATTAATTAAATTTAATTCAATTGAATTTTTATAATAAAATATGTATGAATTGAACTTGTGTGTGCTCTTTTTGTTTTGTTTTTTGTTTTTTGTTTTATGTTGTTGCTGTTTTAATTTACGTTGTTGTATTTTAACCAAAAAAAAAAATAAAGTAAAATAAAATAAAAAATAAAATAATAATAAAAAAATGTGGATAAAATTTGCCTTTGGATGGCTGGCTAATAAGTAATTAAAAATTGGATAATTTTGCAGTCCAAATAGTATTTAAAGAGGAATAAAAACGAAAAAAGAAAATAAAATTCAAACAAAAACTTACTTTAAATAGATATAATGAAGTTTAACTTTTAGATTAAGTAGATTACCTGTTTGAGGTTGTAACTCTATAAGAGAGTTCCATATACTTTTAGCAGCTTGGGTATAATAACCAATTTCAGCATTTGGATGTAATCCAAAAACATCTGGTTTGTTGACTAAAGGCAATACATCAATATGAGCTAAAGTATATATGTATACATAGATATATAGAAAATAAAGTCATGAGACATCAATATGTATATTTTTTCTAACAATTATAGTACATATTTACCAATAAAATCCTCCTTGAGTACAACTTCTTCGTCAGGAAGGCAATAGTCTGTATTTTCATCTTTATAGAAATGGAATGGTTGAAATGCATCAAAAAGAAAATCGCCCATGTATTCATTCATATATGTGCGAGTAATACGACGATCGAAGTCATCAATGACACGGCCTCCATACATGACCTAAACAATGAATGAGTATTTTAACCCGTTGTAATAGCTTTAGAGATATTACCTCTCCAATCAGGTACTTTAAACTATTCCAAGGTACTTTATCGTCTTTAATTCTATTTAAATATGTCTGCAATATTTCTAGGCATACATTGAAATCCGATTCATTGAAGTCATAGCAAATATTCCATCCTAATTTATCGTATTTACGTCTTTCCTATTTTAAATTTTAATAGATCCAATTAAAGGAAAAATCACATTAATAAAGAATTCAAAACTTAAAATATCAAAAAAAAAAAAAACATTTTGTTTCATTTAACAAACGACGAAAACAAAAGAACAATTCAGATGGACTTTTTAAATTATTGCTGCATTATGTACAAATATAGCAATATTTTAACTACGAGACTATGTACCCAACATACCAAATGACTAAATAAATAATATTATAATAAGCTTACCAACACAAGCCTTAAGATTGAAAAATGTTTTAGAATTTATTCGAAAAGACTATCGTAACAATTGTAAAAAATCAAAACGGAATCCTTCCGAAAATATGCATAGTATTTACAAACTTACTGTAAGCTTAACCTTGCAATTGTAGAATAAACTTACTAAAATAATAGTATATTAATAATTGTATAAAAAAGCTTATTAGCCTGCCTATATATATTCGCCACTATACATATTACTTATTATTATTTTATTGAAATAAAAATTCTTTAATATTATTAGACAACAAATACAATAGATGTTAAGTGTTTTTCTTTTCTTATTGTTGTAGGGTGAGTGCACCTAAGGTCGGCAATTTTTGTATTTATACTTAAATAACTAAGAATAAAAGTAATTATGTATTAAAGTAAAGCTATATAAAATCTGAAAATATTCTCAACTTCCTATATGTTAAAAACAATTTGAGCTTAGATATGTAAGTATTTTTGACAGTATTTTCCTCTAATTAGTGACTGTCTTTAGGTTTTTGCGAAAATGATTGTTTTCTTAACGAAAAATTAGTGGGAATACCGAATTAATAATATCATGTAGGTATGTAATTACTTTAAAATAATCAATTTTCAATAGGAAATGTTTTCTAAAGGTAGAAAACTATTGACATATGGCTATAAAAGTGAAAGAGCTGGAAAAAATTATTTTTCTCTTATCTTAAGCGATACCGGCAATACGAACGAAAAATTTGTAAATGTTTTAGTAGTCGGCACTCTAATGTACTCTAATGCAGACTACTACAACACCACTGAAAATCACTTGTTCCTATGGTCGGCAGTGGCTTTTACTACTAGTTTTGTTAAGGTTGAGATCTCAAAATACGTTAAGACCTCTTTCAACCTCGTCACCCTAGCCAATGATCAATAATTGCACACACGTCAGCCATGTTAAACTATTTATTTAAATATTGATTACCTTTTAATATGTTTTACATACACTTCAATCAAAAATTTCAACCTAAATGAAAACGTAAAACGTTTTGACATTTCATACATAGCACATTCGTCACGTTTTTTTTTTATATATATGTATGTATATATTTTTTCCTGCACATAGACACAAAAAAAAATTTAAAATTGCTTAGAAATAGTTTTGTAGTTGAATTTACTATTATAAATGAAATTAAGAAATGCTTGTATTTCACTGCTCTTGTAAGCTTAAAGCCCAATTAGTCTAGAAGTAACGTAGACGTGGCGTAAAAGTAACGTGATGAGAACGTCAAGTGTGTCAACAAAAGAAAAGAGAAAGAAAAAAATTGATTACAAATCAATACATGCTCTTGCACCAACAATTTTAATTTTTCATCATCCATTGTATTTAAGTTTATTATTATTTAATAATTATAATTTAAAACATATACTTTTCAATTGTACTTTATTTATTTCATTTAAGCGCGAAGTAGAAACATAGAAAAATACTGCTGAAAACAGAAACATCACGTCTTTGTTACGTTCGTTACAGAACAACAAGCCATTTGTACATATATATGTATTCTCCATTTAGTTATCGTATCAACTGACACGTCACGTCTACGTTACGGCTAGACTACTAATTGGGCTTTTATTCTCAAGTTGCATTGTAGATTGATTGCTATATGGTATGTTGGGATGCATTGTATAGTATGTACATATACATATGATTATAATGTGTGCAACACACATATGTGCATGTACATACATATAAAATGAACTGATATTGCATTTTTTACTAAAACACTTTGGGCTAAAGTAAAGCAACATATATACAAACAATATACATATGTACATACATACACATTTATCATTACCCAGTTGGCAGTGTATTAAAAGAAAAGTATGGTATGTGGTTCAGATTAATCAGTTGACCAGAGACCCACCCAAGCCAAGCATTTTTAAATGTTTCCAAGTTATTTTTGTATTACATAAGCAACCTAATATTTGCTATAATAGAAATTGAAGGAACTATAAAAGGACAATGTTCGGGAAAGGCAAAAATCCCTTTGCAGCAAAGAATTGTTCTTTTCAATTAAAGAAGATTGTGATTGAAAATACATTTTTGCTATATGAACTGATTTATGGACTGTTTTTGGATTTGATTGCTACTTGTACTTTTCTCTGGGCACTAATTACGATGATTGTTGCCAATTGGGTATCGGTATTTTATATATATTTGTATTTGTACGTGCACTTATTTTTTGACATGCTGCTCATCAGGAAGACACTGCAATCGGTTTTTCTACAATATACACAATATAATATGAATGAACATACTCGTGTCGCATATTTTTTTGTATCTTTTAATTGTATTAGGGTGCAACGTGTTTAAAGGCGTTTATTTTTTATCAATTCGTTATATTTTTGTTAAATAAGAACAAAATAAACTAATGTACACATATTCACTTGGATTTATTTTATTCCTGAATTTAATTTTAATTTTTATTATTAAATTTAATTTTATTATTGTCAAGCTGGTGTATGCTATTATGAAATCTACAGCACTTGCATCAGTTGCACTTTCAATTTAAAAAATTAATAAATAAATAAAAGCTGAAGGAAACAACGCAAAGAAATGAAATCAATTGAGAAATAAAAATAAATTCTTGATAAACAATAAATAAGACGTCTTTTAAAATGGACGTTACTTATTAGAGATACACATCTCTTATACAGAGTATATACATACGTATCTATGTATAAACACCAGATTCAGGCAAGCAGCTGCTCTTCTCTTGTAATTTTACGCGTATGCAGTAGTCACACGCATAGGCAAAGAGTAAGCAAAAAATAAACAAGTGCAAAAACACAGTTCAAAGTGGCCTGAGTGAAAGACTCTCTATTACTACGGCAATTGTAAAATGCATTAATATTAGTTTGCCTAACGCTGATACATCCATCTATACATACATACATACAAACTTATTGTATTGTATATAAAAGAAGAAGAAAAACATACATTTCCTTTAACTCCCATTTTACTGCGCCGATTTTGGAAAGATACTAAGAGGCATTATTACAACTTGCCTTTATATGTAGTTCGAGTTAATAAAAGGTCACTTTAACGAAAGTAAAATTCAAAGTCACCTTTAAATATTTTCATTATTAAAAGTATGGCAGTGCCAGAGCAAATGCCAATGAAATAAAGAGTGTTTTAAAATATATGGAGGGTTTTTCTTTGTTAAAAAAATCAAATAATCGGGTATGTTTTGTAAGCCAAAAACGAGTGAAATACAAATCGAGTAATTTTTAAAAAACAAATAAAACTTGATTGCGACAATTATTTTTAAGTTTTGGTAATCAGAGAAATTATTTTAAGGGTAATTAAGCAAATTTTAATAAAAGAAAGTATAAAAATCTTGTCAGATCTTAAAATTATAGTCATTTGAAATTTCATTCAATTTCAATTTTACTCGATTTCGGTTTACTGAACATACTCGAATAAAAATATTTTGTTTGGTTTTATTTGTTATTTTGTGGAAAAAATTAGCAGTTTAATAAAGAGGTGCCCAGGAAAATGGAAATATAGTAACTTCAAACAAAAACTTAACACTAAGTATTGTTAAGTATCTCGGACATTATCTGGATCGAAGGCTAATATGTTTCGAATTTTCGAATTTTTTTCCGTGTATTTTGGTATTTCGTATTTATCGTCCGTGTATGTCATATATTGAAATTTTTTTTTTTACATATATCGAAATAAAATGTTGTTCTTTATCATTTTTTCCGTGTATTTGAGTAAAAAATCACATTATTAGGTGTTCCCTGGCAATTTTGTCAAAAATATATAGGTCAACATTTTTGGTTTTCTTTTGATTTTTTCCGGTGTTATTGGGTTTAGAACCACGATGTCAAGTGTTCATAGTCATTTTTTGCGCTCAATCTATTCAAAAATGTATAAAAATCATATATATTTTTTAAATTTTTTTCCGTGTGTTTTTTTTAGTCTGCACATCAAAATCCTCCAGTTCATATTTTTTTACTAAATTTAGCCAAGACGCATACCAAATCGCACATTTTTCTTATGTAGCCAAGGCTTCAACTTCCCTCCAGACAATTTCATCTAAAATATGAAGAAAAAAGCCACCTGACATACCCGCATACCTCTGGCTATGATGTCAAACATCAGACGAATGATCAGGAAAAACACGCCACCTACTGGGAAAAAATTACGATGCTGAAGTAAAGATCACCACCATTAGCAAGGATCTTCACCACTACACACACCAAATCATATGGAGGAAGCTACAGCGGATTAATCATCTACGAGTACTTAGCTTGAAATATCAAATTGGTTAAAGAAAGTGAAACAAAGCAAGAGATGCTTTGTGGAAAGCCAATATGCTCCCTAGAGGAGTGACGAAAAAAAAAAATTTATTTCATATATTTTACTTTTTGAGACAAATTTAAATTAGTGGGTTTATATTGCATTATGTTGTAATATACTTAATGTTGTATATTCTTACAATAAAAATTGTTAAAAATGTTGCTTATTATCATTCGATAGATTGCAAATAAATAATATTGCTACAAAAGAAAAAACCCTTAAGTGTTAAAGTTCAAACTCCTCGTGCCCAATGCGGCTGGACATAATGATCTCAATATATCCTTAGTTAAAGACACCATAACTGAATTTAGTTCTAGATATGTTGAAGGACTGAGTAACCGTAGCAATCTATTAGCCATTAGTCTACTAGATGAGACAGAGGAAGTACGAAGACACAAGACCCATGTGCTAGATTCGCCGTTTAGATAGTAATTTTGTAAATATTATAAATAACATACATACATAGTTTCTTTTGCGAATAATTTTTTTTCTATTGTTATTGTAATATAATTTAGTAACAGTTGTTAGTTTTCTTATAAGCATTATAAAATTTGCTTATTGTTGTACAAACAGATTGAAAATAAAGAAATTAAAAAAAAAAATTAAAGTTAAATGGTGATAGCATAACGCTCACTTTTAGCTTAAACACATGTACTTATAATAATCAAAAACAAATTTGCCAGATAACATCCTACTTTTAGCTGCCGGCAAGTTGTAATAGTGGCCCTAAACTATATACATACATACACAACTCAAATGAATGATATGAACAGACTAGTTTTTTTTAACTTTTATGTAGGAGTACATTTGCTGTTTTAATAAGATTGTTATCAATATGTTAACTTAGTTTTTATTCTTAGTAAAAAATAGAGGATAAAAATTACATAAAATTGGGAATACAGTAAAACCTTGTTAATCCGAACCTCGCTACTCCGGCATTTCGGTAATCTAGACATCATTTTTCATTCCATTTTGTACTCTATAGTACGGACTGATTGCAACTTTAGAATCCAGATTGCTTTCAAACTGTTGTGTAATGTAAATCTGTGTTAATTGTTACTTCAAAAACATAGTTTTTTCTCTTTCCTCGCTGCAAAAACAAACTATTTTGCTAGTTGTTATTACTTTTTTATAAAACAAACACATGTTCTTGTTTCTTGTTCTTTTTAAATAAAATTATTTATTTAAATGATTAATAAATATAATATTGTATTCGATATGTGTTTGAAAAGCATTTTTGATACAAGAACAGTATTCTAAATTTTTATTCGGTAATCTGGTTAATTTAAGCTTGCGAGTTTTTACCCGTAAGCAAAGAAACGTGTGAAGTAAGCTTTTTTCACAAGAAAATTAATTTAAAAAAAGAAAGTTAAAAATTTATTTAAGAAAATTCAGTATATTTAGAAATTTTGGATCCAAAGTGAAAAAAAAAGGACACATAGGAACTTTATAGTAAAGCAGAGAGACTTAGCTAAAAATTTAAAGCTAAATAGCTTCTAAGGAAAAGCAATGACTGACAAACCTTACTCTTAAATTGAAAACCTAATTTCCATCACCAAAATATTTCAAGTTGTAGCACAAGGTGACATACAAAGAACACATTTCTTGTTCTTATTTTAAGTAATAACTTTTTATTTAGATATGTATACGCTAATCAAGAAGAAATATAGGTGGTGGGCCGAGTGAATAGCAATTTTTTTGCAAGTAAGAGAAAAATTTTTACTGACTTAGGTTTAGAAGTCCCTGGCGAAAGTCTAAAAACTTTTAAAAATTTTCGATCGCTTTTGCTAACAAAAACAATAGAAGATCTATATCAACATAATTTTAAAAAATCAAAAAAAAAAAAAAAATTATTTGACTTTTTGTGAGGTTTGAACCTACTCGTATGCTGTTTTAATTTATCGGAATATTTGTCGATTCGAATTTCATTTCCATTACGAATGTCAGAATTAGACCACAGGGTTGCATTCAATTATTCGGATTATAAAGGTTTTGCTGTATCTCAAAACTTCATTTTTCAACTTAAGCTATATATACAGTATTATTCCATATCAACAACAATATATTTAAATTAAGTTTTTATAGGGTGGGCAATTTAAAAGTTTAAATTTAAAAATGCAATAAAACAAAAACAGTTTGAATTTTTGCCAAATGAGCTTCATCCGAAAAGATGATTTTAAATGATGATAAATTTCCAATAAATTACATCGATGCACAAGCGTATATCGATTCATTTCGTTCAGTGAAGATTATATACTGAATTTTGTGATAGAATAGAATGACATAAGTATTGCCAGATTCAAAATAACCGCTGGTTCAAATTCAAACTTTTAATTTGCCCACATGCTATATATTCATATGTACTCGTATACTTACTTGAACGACGCCATGAAAGAAAGCCAAAACATACACCAGCGGCAAAAATGCGCTGTGGTTACAACTTTCTAAGCGATCCTGACGAACTTTAATGAATGTCGATCGTAAATTTAATTTTAGGCCATTTGGTGGTTCAGTTACAACTGAGGTTATTATAGGAAAAAATGAAAAAAAATTAATTTTTATTATTACTTTTATAATTATGGCTTTACATTCTTTATCTTAAGATAATTTACAATCTAAACTAAGTATAAAGCAATCTTTGCTTGTCCAAAAACATAATTTAGGAATTCCGAGCAAATGCTAGTGATAATGCCAACAGCTTATAAAAATAAAGTAGGAGCGGACTGGTTATCACCTCGCTCAAAAGGATTAAGAAACTAAATCGCAGTAAGAGCTTACAATTAATATTTTTCATTCGAGTTTTTAATGTCAAATGAATATGATGAATTCAAATTCGTTATTTGATATACGTACATACATACATACATACATACATACATACATACATACATACATACATACATACATACATACATACATACATACATACAAATGTATGATCTAAACAAAAGAGCCAAACTTCTTGCTTTCTAAGGCTTGAAGCAAATGAGACATAATTTTGATTTTTCACAATAAATTCAAATTTAATTGTAAGGAATCTTACATAAGTCCAGTAAAGATGCTTTGTTACTAAGGTACGCTTGATTATATGGTCATGAATAACAGTCGATTGATATTTACTAAATGAATTTACCTTTTAAAGATTTTTGTAAAATTCCAATAGGAAAGTTATCGTTGGCATCAGTTGTAATCCACAACCGAAAGTCTGGATGTGGTTCATCTATCTTTTCCAAGTACTTTTCCAATTGCCGCACAAAACTTATCAGCAAATGCCCATTTTGCAACATTAACCACATGCCTTGGCGAATTGCATTATCCAGCAAATTTAATGCGGCCTTTATACAAAATATACAAAATGTTTTAATAAAATTTTAAGATTTTAGTAAATATTTGAGCTAAACAAAGGTTGAGGGTGACAAACACATTAATGCAAATATGTAAATAGAAGTAACGGGTGATTTTTTAACCATTTAGGTTTACTTTTTTAATTTTATTTCAGGTAAATATTTCCCGCGGCTAAGCTCCAATTTAGGCATACTTTTTCCAGCATTTTGGCCGGTATCTCACCAATGGCATCAACCGCACCAAACAGAACATCTTTCATGGAGAATTGGCTGCTATTCAGACCAAATTCAGCAATTCTGTTTGTCGTTGTACACATTGGGCCAAAAAAGAGCTTCGTTGATCATGACGACCATAAAATGAACGAACTTTACAAAACATAACGAATTTTGATAATTAAACTCAACCGTTGTTCGCTTGTTAGTCTATTCACGGTGAAATGGCAAACCTTAATGAGCTTTTTGCCATTGCCATATACGGTATTACGAATCTTTTTTTTTCACTAAAAAACCAAACAGCAAAAAATCACCCGTCACATATGTAGATACTCGTACTACATTCTCAAATTATTTTTGAATGTGTTGAATATATATACTCGTATGTACATAAAATAACGTTTTTCACTGTCTTTTTATTTTCATTCATTTTTTTTATCAATGATTTTAACTTGTTTTTCAGTGAATAATCTCATAAGCATAGAAAATATGGAACATGCATAGTAAGACAGTTGATGCACTAGCTTCGCTGTTTAATTCTTCTGAATTCAATTTTAGAACTAATTTTCTTTAAGACTACGTAAATAAATATTAATGTTTCTTTCATTAAATATAAAATAAGTTGTTCTTGACGATGATACATACGAGTATGTGCTACAGAATAATGAATAGCTGTATTGACTTATTTCGATCAATAACAAAAAAGGTCATTTTTATTTTACTTTTTTTTTTAGAAAACGAAAGGGAAGATCGACATTACAGTTAATAGATCTTTATAAAGAGTCACACTTTAATGTCAAGTTTTTTTGTCCGAATCAATTTGACATTTCTTTGTTTCAATGTTTGGCAAATTCAACCATGGAGAAGTACACAATTGAGTAACGCGTTAAGGTTATTGAAGCCTTTTACAAGAATAGACGTTCAAATCAAAATGTACTCGTATTTCGAGCACTTAGTGATTTTTTAGTCAGCATAATCGCCCAAATGTGTTCACAATCGGGAAAATTGCGTGCAAATGGCGGCGTCATCGGACCGTTCTTCTTCGAAAATGAGATCGACCAAGCACTTACGGCATGTGGACGATATGTTGTTCCAACAGGATGGTGTCACTTGCCACACAGCCAACGAAATAATGGCTCTTTTGCGAGAGAAATTCAGTGGCTGTGTTTTCTCATGCCGTGGCGATGTTAATTGGTGGCCACGATCATGTGATTTGATACCGTTGGTCTGCTTTCTTTTGAGGATATTTAAAAGAAAAAATGTAAGTCAATAAGCCAAGAATAATTCGAGAGCTGAAAGATGAGATAATTCGATACATTAACAATATTGGACCTTAATTATGTCTCAGAGTCATTCAGTGACGGATAGAGGTATGCTACCGAATCCGTGGCGAGCATTTGTCCGATATTTTGTTTCACTCATAATTGTCATAGATCCTTCTATCATAATAAGGAATATTAAGATAATTCTCTGAGAACTTTTTGTTTTATTTACAATTAACATCGTGCGCTATGGTGGTACCACCCTTTACTTGATTTGATTTTTTTTTCACCCATTTTGAATTTGAATTTCAATGTGAATTACCATTAACTTCGATTCAATTATGAAATTTGTTTAATATTAAATCACTAGACCACCATATTCTAGATGTTTAAATTTCTGTTTTCAGTGTACATATGTAGTACAACTATCTCTGAAGGCAATTTATGTACATATATATGTATGTATGAATGTTTGTATTAATGCGTGTGTGATGGGAAGGAAAGGTTTTCGTTTTATTGCGACTCAATTTGATTCCATTCGATTCGATTCATTTTGTATCATTCGCAGCTGATACATAATATGTAGTTGGCTGGTTTGTTCTATTGGTTGGTTGGTTGATGGTTTTATTGTCTGTTTGATCTTTTCCACATTCTTTATTTATCGCTTTTTCACGTTTTTGTTTACTTGTTTGTTTGCAGTTTTCTACTGTTGTTGTTGTTGTTGTTGTTGGTGTTGTTATTGTTGTAGTACTATTCTCGGTTTATTTATTTGATGTTTATTTACTTAAACAGCACAAAATTGACACAATAGGCGACATGTAGCTGTTGTTGTTTCCAGTGTTATTCACTGAAACACAACAAATAGGAACTTTTGTAAAAGTGTAAAAGGGCTGATACACTGGCAAACATGTTTGTGCAAAAATTGTGTATGTAGGTTTGAAGAATATTAAAATGCTTTTGATATTTATCAAATGTTTGTAGCGTCTGACGTTTTTCTGTAATTGGTTGATGTAAATTTACATTATTTGTGCCGCCGTAGAAATGCTTATCTCGTTATTACACCAGTTTCAGATAAAATGTATGTATATGTTAATTATGTATGTATATATTTTAATTATTTTAAATGTTTTTGTTGTGTTTTATCAATGTAAGGAAATTTAATATATAAATACATACACACAGAGGAAAATTTCAATTTGAAATCAACATGAAAAATTGTCAATTACAAGACGTTAACAATTTTTAAACAAAATTTTATTTTAACGATGTTTCAGTTTAATCAATAGTTGTACATGTTATTTTAATATTCAACACTGTTGATTTCAAACTGTTGGTGTTAAAATAAAATTGTTTAATTAATTAAAATTAATTGTAACCTTTTTCACAGTAAAAAAATGATTGCTTTAATGACGTACATTTGTTTGTATACATACTAGAGTATCCAATTATTCGACTTTTACTTTTGTTCGAGTAAGAAATTAATTGAATTTAAATTTCTAAAATTGCTCGATTAATCGAGTAAGGTTTTCAAATTGTTCGAATAAATCTAATAACTTGAATAATTACAAAATTATCAAAAAATTTAATCCAATGGAAAAAGCAAACATGTGTATTTGGTTTTTTGCTTTCTTTATATTTAAAAACGAGGTTGATGTTTTTTTTCAGTGGATGGCCCCTACTCATGTAGTAAATTGTACTGGTATTAGGAAAATAGGTTACGAGAAGGAGGATAGAATCCAGTATGGACGTTTGAATTAAATTTATTTATATCGTAAGTGGCAGGGTTAACTGCCGCTGTAAGGTCGTTCCACAGACGAACAGTGCGGCAAAAAAACGAATTCTCTCTATGATGCATTGTGCGAGTCATTCGTCATTCCGTTATAGTACCGATAGCACAAAGAGACACGCACTACATTGCGACGATGCTCTAACGAATCGATAGAATTGATTACTCTACCGTCATTGATAAGCACCTTCGTCCTCTCCCAATCTAAATGTGAATGACAAGTGTTGCTGTCATCTGCGAAAGAGTAGATAGGATTGGAAGTAAGAAAAATGGAAGTTAGAAAAACATATTAGAAATAGCGTAGAAGAAAGAACAAACCTTTCGGTGCGATGTTGGTGATTGCTACCCTGTCGGATAATGAGTAGCTAATTAAAAAATAACCAACTTAAAGTGGGGATTTTACTTCAATCATCTACTTTACTTTAATCTATCTACTCAATGAAAAATGTACATCAAACAAAGTGTATATTCTGTGCAGTAAATTTTAGGTTTTTGGTAAGTTGTTTGACCTCTATTCGGGTTTTCGCCGTTTTGTTTCACACTTTTCGTTTAAAAGACGTTAAAATTGATTAACAGAAAAGTGCATCCAAGGTAAAGAATAAAGTTGAGTATACATATGTACATACATATTTTAAATTATTTTTTTGTTATTTATCTACACTAGCTAAACCCCGGCATGCTATGCTACCCTCATCTTAATTATTATCCTAAACGTCATTTTAGTTAAATTTTTTTAACTTATGTCCCTTTCTGGTTCAAATCCAAACACTTGAGATAGCCTATAGTTCCTTCCAGAAAGACACTGTAGAATCTACTTAATTCCTAGTTAATTGTTCTAATTAAAATTCCGCATCATTCAGCTTCAGCAGCTGTCGGCCACTGTATTCGCCTAGCTGTTGACGCCCTCAACTTCAGTGAACAACTTAAGATACATTTTCCATATATTTAACAAAAAAACAAAAAATATAACCACTCGTTTATAGAAACATTTCATGGAAACATTTGCTTTTATATTAGTGTTTCTTAAAAAATTATTAAAAAACAAATAATAATACAAAATATATATAGATTTTTAAATTACTTAATTAAAAAAATAAATAAATAATAAAATAAATGAATATTTCAATAAAGTATTTCATTAAAGTAGCATAATACCGGTGATCATGTGCATGTGTGTACTTATGTGAATTATATATAAAAAAAATATTAATTAAACATTAAAAGATAAATATAGCAGCTAGAAGAAGTTAGTTTTCATCTAACATGCAAACAATCAACTTTTAGCTGATTTAAATACTAAATACTTATAACCAACGGAAAAGCGGTTAGCTTACAGCTTGCCACAAAGAGTCAATTCAAAGCTAACGTTTAGAGAATCATCTTAAAGTTATTTGGAGATTAATGCAGAGTTGGGCTATCGCCTAGGTAATCGCAATGTTAAAACAGTGAGTAATCTAAGTGTCAGTTAGCACTAGTTGCGAAATAGTTTGCTAAAAGTTAATTCAATTTCCGACAGGGTACAAATAAAAAACAAAAGAAAATGTGTATGTGTGTATGTATATTTTTTATTTGTGATATAATTTTTTTTTTTGATTTTTTTTAAAAAAAGAAATTTTTTGAAACTTTATTTTATATTTTTAGGATCTTATATAAGAAGTGTATTTGAAATCCGTAAAATCTGAAGAAAATTTTGTATGAAAAATTTTAAATGAAAAGAAATAAATATTAGATGCTAGAATGCGGCTGATCGTGTCAAGCGTTTAGTACACTAGTATGTATATACATAAATAGGTATGTATGTTTTTATTTTCAAAATCTTTGTTAAAAAAATTTTCTAATTTTATATGTGTGAATGTTTCTTGTTTCATTTGTGTGAATAAATTAATAAACCATTTGTTAAAAAATAAACAATATCTCAGCTAAACAGACTATATTATAGACTATAAAATCCATACCCGAAAAATGACGTGTAAGTATATATGAAACATAAATATTCATATATTGAATATACATTTGTATGTGCATACATACATATGTATGTATGTATATGCTTTATAGATGTAACTGTCCATATACACCAAAAATTTTTGATATGGACATATGTAAGTATATGGTCCATATATAACAAGCTTAGAATCTACAAATCGTTTCAAATTAACATGTAATTTTATGTTATTTTAACATGTTTTCATGTTATTTTAAAATGACCATCATATTAGTTTTAAGCAAATTCATAGTTAAGTAAACATTCATTTGGTATTAATTCAACAGTGAAGTCACTACTTTAACTTTTCAAAATGATGATTCAATAAGAATTTCACATTATTTCAACATGATTCTCACTTTGATTTAACTAAAACTACCATATGAATTCAACATGATTTCTATCGTGAAACTTTATTATCGTTTTACAAAATCATTATTAAAATCTGTTGTATCAACCTTGTTTTAATCGATTTTATAATGCTTTTTTTCCGTGTGTATAATATACACTGTATACATATGTATTTACATATATTTATTTGTATTAAACAATGTAAGCTATTAAATAAAACGAATAAACTCTGAATATTAGAACCAAAATAATATTACTATCAGAGTCGAAGGCCTTACTTGCTCGCGCCCTACTTAGAGTGAAAGCAATGAAATGATATGTATTTTCATTTTTTAATGGAAATGGTTGTTTAGATAACATTTATCATCCGTTAAATATGTACGAGTATGTTGTTTTGTTTTTAATATTTATATACACACCTCTATTGTGTGGCTATTAACTGAATGAAATTTTGAAAAAAATTGTTTAAAAAATATCTTCAACAAAAATGTTTGTTCATTGGAAACTGCTTATACATAAATGCATAGTTTTTGCCGGCAGCAAATTACTTCCTCCATCCTTAAAACCATTCAAAAGTGAAATCTGATTGTCAAGTTTGACATAGTCTATCAGCGATTCAAACATTTGTTTTACAAGCACAATGTTTGCACAAACATGTTTGTCAGTGCATAGGCGCTTTAATGGAGTTTTAGTGAATGTCCGTCGTCAGCCTGCCTTGTGGAAGGGCTCTTCAGTATACATGTGTTTGTGTACAATAGTTGTAATCGTAAATAAAGTGGTTGAAACGAATATGGAATAAGATTGTAAGAATGAATTTACCTTTTCCTGTCCCTGTCCCAATGAAATGTGGCAAAAGTTAGCCAAATTGCCGACGATTTGTTCGGCCAACTTCATTAAATCGTTGGTAGGATCTGAGCCAGCACTTAATATAAAGCAGACTGGGATGTGGCATGTTGTTTGTTCATAGATTGCTGAAAAACTTACAACGGGTGGCATAATAAAGAACTCATCCATAGTGTCGACAATGTACTGATTTATTGAACGGAAGATTCGATCCACGCGGAAACAGCGTAAGAACATTAATTTCTTTGGAAAAATTCAAACAAACATATATGGAATTCATTTAAATATAATCGTAAAAATGTATTCAATTAATTCTTAGGATATTTATTTCCTACTCAAAGACTGGTTTTCAACGTAGCAACTAATAAATAGTAAATATTTACCTGAAATGGATTGCAATTTATGTTAAATTCGCCGGGACAAGATACTTCTTCGGGATTTTCCAAGTCATACCACTAAGAGAAAGACATGAATGAGAATTTGTTGGCATGCAATTATTTTAAAATAAAAAAGCATTTAAATATTTGTGTTTCGATAGCTCACCTCCTTCCATTCATCTGTAAATTTAGAAAAGTGATCGGGTAGGGTCTCGAATGGGTTTGGGAATTCGGCTGAAAGTTTTAGTACATCCTCCCAATTCTTTTCTGGTAACCATTTAGCTGGGCATGCTCGTTCACTTTTAGTTAATACAACGGAGCCCTTAATGAAGAAGTCTAATTCGGCCTGATTTAAAATACCTTCTCTCTGGGCTAATTTCGTAGCAATTTGAAAAGAGAATAAAAGTTTATGTCTCTCAAAAATGCCGGTACAGCCGTAGGAGTAAACATTTTCTGTCAGAGTTTTTATGATATTAGATAAACGCTTAGCTAAGACAGTGTCGGGTACAGATTTTCGTAGAGAAAATGAAAAAACATCAAGATATGCAGCCAATGCATATTGATACATTGCATTAACTGTCGACATATCAGAGAGGGCAAAGAAAAGAACCGCTCCCCTTTTGGCAGCCGGTCTGTAACCGTCACGTAATTTTTCAATGTCTTTTTGGGTTTCGGCTGAAAGTATTAATTGTTCCATTACAACAGATGCCTTCGACTTGGTGTTTTCGAGTGTTTCAATCAGTTCGACATTGTCCAGCATATTTCCTGTGGAAGTGGCAAGTTCCCGTAGCAATGAGTCCTCCAACTGTTGGAGTAGTTGTTTGTTTTCACTTGTGCGCGCTATTAAGGTTTCTCTTTGAGCTTCTAAGTCAGGTCTCTCAGCTCGAACTACTACACTAAGAAGTTGATCTTCTAGGCCGGTTTGTGTAACA
Organism: Wohlfahrtia magnifica; assembly: GCA_023159175.1. Lineage (NCBI taxonomy): Eukaryota > Metazoa > Arthropoda > Insecta > Diptera > Sarcophagidae > Wohlfahrtia > Wohlfahrtia magnifica. The sequence goes on from JAKWBJ010000057.1 coordinate 667,182, forward strand.
GTATAGTTTATAACCATCGCTTTTGCATAGACGGCTGGATCAAATTTAGGATTTGAAAATTTCGTTGTCAGATACAATCTAAAATTTGGATCGTAATCGACGTCCTTATCGCCCAGTATGACAAACTTTCTTCCGCTAGCTATTTTAATATTCTTTTGTAAAATATTGTCTATAACTGGATCAATATAGTCGTCGACATCTTCAAAGAGCACAGGAATACCATACATAATTGACATTTCCAACTGCTTGAGAAAGTCGCTATCGCTAAATGACAAGACTTTCAAGTTGTTTCTATGTTCTTTCTTCTTAATCCAAGTCCAAGCTTGCAATTGAGGATCTATACATAGAGGAAATCGAGAAGATCTCACTGTAAGTATACCATTTTGAACAGAGAGTTCGTCAGGTGGAAGTCCCTCAGAAGTCCAAGTAGAAACTTCTACATCTGTGGTAAGACTTTCGTCAATGCGAAATGGAAGCTGTATGGGAATGTTTTTCTCTTTAATGTCCTCCAACCAATCAGCAAATACCATTGTTTTACGAAATTCCCAAGAAAATGCACCCGTATAGGCTAAAAACGAAGCACACAACAAGCATTGTCCCACCATTATCACCAATTGTTCGCCAAATTTGTCAAAATCGTGACTCCAGCGAATACGCTCAGAACTAAGTCCACTAATTAGTTTATTGGAGGCAATCTGAAAGTCATTTTAGCTTAGGATATAGCATTTGAAGAAATAAATAATTGCAAAGAATATACCAGTCTCCGTTCTGCCTGTTGCATCATCTCGGTTAATGCCCTCATTTCAGTCATGGAAGCCGCATATCTTTGATTTAAATTCTCCAATTGATTTTCTAACTTTGTTATTTCATTGTTCAAGTGATTCAGCAACTTTATTTGCTGTTCCTGTTCTTGTACTAAAAAGTCGACTCTTTCCTTTTTAGGTTTTACTTCCTTGTAAACTTCAAAGAAACCAATGACCGCTCGCACGAACTTTAAAAGTCCAGCGCCTGCAATGGAAATCTTTTCCATCTCATCAAGATTCTGAGTTTTCATATGAGCTCGACATTGACTTATTTGTTTTCCGGTAAGTGCTTCGCAATCCATTTCCATAAGACTTTTCAAAAAGTTTACATCCGACATCATACCTTTGGCTGCTTTCCAATTGATTTCCTTTATGCCTTTTAAAATGGCAACACATTCGCACACAACTTGCACTTGTGGCGGTGGTGTTGAAAACGATCTGATTTCAGTTATTTGTGCTTTATCGAGTTCAGATAGAGCTCTTCGAGCTTCTTCTAAAGCAGGCATTGCTTCGGCCAAGACCACCTCGGCTTCCTCTTTTTCAACTGCTATTTGTTTCCCCTTTATTTCGACCTCTACTGACTTTTCCGAAGCTTCGGTCTTCTTAACATTTGCCTTTTGAGTGGCAGCTTCGATTTCAACCAACATTTGTTCGCATTCCTCCGATGCTTTCGCAACATTTTTTTTTTGTTCGGTAACTATTATTCGAAGTTCATCAATTTGCTTAGAAGCTTCGTCAATTTTATGGATGCCCTCATAAAGACGATCTCGCTGCATGGTTATAAACAAATTCTTTTCCTCTAAAAGCCTTAAATACGTGTTGATATAGTCCAAATAATGTTTCGGTGTTACGTAATTATTACGACGTAGCTTTTGTAAATAATCCTTCGAGTAAAAAGCCATAGTACTGTGAACGTAGACCACATGCTGTATAATGTTCTCACGGTGATTGACTGGAATCTATAAGAAGATAAAGTTTTATTGACTGAATTCTTTAACTATGTATTAGATTGAGATTTACTAAAGCGTGTTCTATAAGGAACAACTTTGCGACGGCCGATAATGCCTGCTGTGGCCATGGGAATACCCAATCAATATAAGTACTTCCAATTAGTCCAGGAAAATTGCGACACCGATTACGAAGCGCATCACCAGCTGGTGACATGGATAGAACCACATGCAAATTTTGAGCACATGTTGCTAAAAAGTACGACCACACTGAGTCCCTTAAGCAAACAAATACAAAATTTAAATATAAATTGAAAGTAAGAGGGGAGAAAAATATAATTTACTTTGAAGCAGAATAGCCTTCTTCTTCGGCAGCTGAGCGGCATGCATTTACAACACCATCTTTGTCCTCATCTGTGAATAGGGCTGGAACAAAACCCACAGTCAAAATGTTGTTTATTAACTCTAGAAATCCTTCTTCTACAATCTAATCAAATCAAATCAAAATATTTAAATTGAAATTTTAAATTTTCTGGATGATATACGTATGTATGTATCATGTACCTGAGCAGCCATGAAAAGAAACACAGTTTTCTTACGGTCGACTCCAGCCATAGTGTACAAAGCTTTAAGGTCATCTCGAAACGATTGTTCATTGTAGCCTCTTGCAACTATAATTTCATAAACTTCGCATTCGGCAGTGAATGCCGAAAGTCTGGTTATACATTTTTTACCACAACCTCCAACACCCACAAGCATTACGTGGCCACGATGCATTCTTAGTGTGCGATGTACTCTAGTCAAATGTTCAAGGCAATCTTCGAAGAGCACTAGTGCCATTTTTCCCCTACGTTCTTGATATTCTTCAAGAATCTGTTGAGATTAATTCAATACGCAATCTTATAAGTATACACGTAAATACTAGAATCCACTCGATTAATCGTTGTTCGATTAATTGAAGAATTTTTTTGTCATTATTTGATCGAATAATGAAAACATCCAATTTCGAGCATCAAATAACTCGCACAATGTGTGTCAATTAATCGAACAACTTTTGTATGTTAAATTGGGGGTGTTAAACAACAAATGTTTATGATTCTTTATTTCACGCTTATAGTATCGATTTGGTGTGTGTATTTTATCGAAAAATCGTAAAACATGTCGTAAAGTTAATTTTGTTTTTCGGCTGTGTCGCTGCTTTTTTTGGAAGCATTGGTAGCCGTAATGAATAAAGTAAATTGTAGACACAAATAAATTAATAATAAACATTTTATTCAACGTATCTTACGCAATATTGCTAAAACATGCTTCTATACTTCAAAATTAAATCATTTTTTTTTAATTCTTCTTCGTATTTTTCACGTTTTTGACAGAGTTGCCAGTTGAAAAAGAGAGTTGTCGATTATCGCTAAAGTATACGTAGTGAATCACATAATCGTTACTGCAAACGACAAAAAATATCGACATCTGTTGCGATTGTCGTATTGTTAAAAGTTACTGAATCTCACTACAGAAAAAGTTTTTAATGCACTTTTATCGCAATCACCAACATTGCACCGCAAGGTTTGTTCACTCTCCAACGCTATTTCTAATATTTTTTAACGACTTTCTTCTTCTTACTTCCAATCCTATCTACTCCTTCGCAGATGACAGCAACATTTGTCATTCATATTTAGATTGGGGCGTAAAGGATGAATATGAACGATACACTCACAAGCAACTTGACGAAAATCTCTTATGTAAGCAAGACCCAATGTTGTTTTTTAACACTCAGACGTGGTGGTGTGTTGTCATCTTTGTCTATTGGTAATGTAGATATGTATTGGGAAATCAAATGCTCTTGACGTTCTGGGCATTAGAATTCACTTTGACGTTCGTTGGAGCTATCACACATTTCATGTGTCGAAAGAAGCATTGAAGCATTAAGATGTGCAAGAAATACTTGATTCCATCTGACTTCTTAAGATTTACAAGACTTAAGACCGACCCAAAATGGAATACAACTCTCATGTTTGGGCTGTTGCTTCAAAGTCTATTTATGAGCTTCTCTACTGCATATAGGAGAGGGCGAAGGTACTTATTGATGACGGTAGAGTAATCAATTCAATCGATTCGTTAGAGCATCGTCGCAATGTAGTGCGTGTCTCTTTGTTCCATCGGTACTATAACGGATTGACGAAATAAGGGCATTAATTTTTAATAATCACATATTTTCACGTAGTACTCGTTTTTCTCGTAGAGCGTATCCCTTTGTAGTTGATTGTCCAATGTATCGCACAATGCATTATAGAGAAAATTCGTTTTTTGCCGCACTGTTCGTCTGTGGAACGATCTCCCCTCGATAGTTAACCCTGCCACTTACGACATAGATAAATTTAATTCAAACGTCCATACTGGACTCTGTCCTCCTTCTTGTAACCTATTTTCCTAGTACCAGCACAATCCATCCACTGAAAAAAAATCATCAACCTCGTTTTTAAATATAAAAAAAGCAAAAAACCAAATACACATGTTTGTTTTTTCCATTGGATTAAATTTTTTGATAATTTTGTAATTATTCGAGTTATTAGAGTTATTCGAATAATTTGAAAACCTTAAGTTTAAATTCGATTAATTTCTTACTTGAACAAAAGTAAAAGTCGAATAATTGGATACTCTAGTAAATACGAATATGTGTTTTATGTATGTGTGTGGTTGTTAGAATTCTATAAATAGATAAACGGCTAAGTCTATTTTCTTAGAATTCTTACACTATCTATCTGCATGTCAATCGATTATTTGACCACATGTTTTTGAAATTGAGGCGAAGGAACTAAACTCGACTAAATCGCTAAAAATAAAAGGACCTTTAGATTTGAACACCACACACAATTGAAAGATTTACCTTTCAGTTATGTTGTATACTTAAATAAAACACTTGTTTTGCTGAACTATTTTATTATTATTTAAGTTTTTAAAGAAAAAAAAATTTTAATTAATAGCTATGCCGCTGATTGGGAAAAGTCTTCGTCTCGCAACTCATTCGTCTCACTCAACTATCAACGCTAAACTGTATCGTGCGTCGTTAATCTTAAAAAATCCTTACTTTAATCTATCTCTGCTTCAATTCATTTGTTATCATCTCGTCCTCTGTCCATACGTTCGTTAACCATTCTACTGACTGTGCGTTTAACCCTCAAATGCGTTCATCCGTAATAGTCCGATCCTACATAATGAAATAGCAAGTCTAGTAGATATATTTGTTGGCATGATGTTCAATGTTCGAATGATAGTAAGCCCACTGGCCCACCAAAAAACTAGCCTGAACTAAAATCAGTTTTTACTGCCAGATTGGAAAGATGCTTTGTAAGACAAAAACAAAATTTGGTTCTTACCAAAATGCTACCGAAATAAGACGTGATCTTCTCCACAACGAAAGAATAAATGTGGCAATTAAGGCCATTTGAAAGAAACTGCGGATGATTGGCTTTCACATAATATGATCAGAAGAAACTAAAATAAATCGTTTAGGAAAAGATGGACAGCAGTAGAGTCGCTTATAAGCCTTATAGTTAAATCAAGAGTGAAGTGTGGCGGGTGTAACATAACGGTATACATAGGTAATTACGAGGATGGAAGGAGTGTGACAGTATCATCATCATCAGAATCCCTAGGCGAATGAATGCAAGCCAGTACATCGATGTTCTTCAATAAGCCCTATTTTAAATAAAAATATATCGGACGTCAACTTCAAACGAGATAACGACTCTAATAACATACCACATGTTGCGACATCTTGACTTAAGAATCAAGGCTTTGAAGTGCATGACTTACCTCTCTATCCACAGGCCTCAACTCGATAAAAAATTCATGGGTTGAGGTCAAGAGTGCAATGTCAAATGTCACCAGTGAGACCTCGAAGCTAGACGATTAATGGCAAAAGTCGAAAATGGTTTGGCTAAATATTAGTGAATCTCTCCAGAAATTTACTGCAGTTTATGTCAAAAGGAATTGAAACAATAATAAAAGGTGGTTCATACTAACAAATATTTGACGAAAAAAGCGTAATCACTATTGTAAAGAAACATTTTTTGGCAACATTTCCTTTTATGTCCACATAAAAAAAAAAACAAAAAATGATTTAAAAACAAATAAATAAATGTGATGAAAAACAATTAAGATTGGAAAACGATTAGAAAACGATAAAGGATGTGATGAGTGCACTTTATCGTTTTGTTTTGTCGATTTTATATTCCGTTTTGTTTCAAGTAGAAATCAATCGTTTTGCTATGAGATCAAAAACGATAAAATATAACAGATTGAAATTACATTTGATTTTTAAGATTTTTTTCAATTGAAAATACTTAGATAATGTTTTAGATGTTTTTTTCTTAGAAAAATGCATATTTTAAATAATGATATTGTATAGGGGAAAAAAAGTAAATTCTTTTGAGACAAAAGTGAGTTCCTTTGTCTTCCCAGCAATTGAGATCGAAAATCTGTGAAATGATTTGGTTAGAGACTTAACTAGCATAGGTCGTCTTCCAAAGCATGATGGAAAAAATGTGAATCGATTTTTTTTTTAATATACATACACGTACAGTCATACGGATGTACGAGTATATAAAAGGTAATTGCCACTAACAACCGGTAGTGGCCCGTAAAACCAAATCTATATCTACATACTCGTATATAAAAATAAGTTGTTCTAAGTCTGTAATTTTATAAATCGAGAAGCACTAAGCCGATTTACGTTGGAAAGGCGATTGTTTTGGTTCAACTGGGCGGTGCCACGTCTGTATAATATTTTTGTTATATGTCTATTCTTTTCAAACGGTAATAGTAAGAGTTTATAAATTTGGTCTAAATAACTCTGTGGTCAATACAAATCATCAGTCAAAAAGTGGTCGGAATTGGATAAGTGGAAGTGGCACCTTCCATACAAAGTAAATACTGATGTTTGTATATCTTTGGAACGGTAATAGTGGAAGGTTTTGAGTTTGGTCTAAATATCTTCGTAGTCAATACACATCATCAGTCGAAATATGGGCGACCTTACAAAGTAAATATTGATTCTGGTATAGCTAGAGTTAGAATGGTAGCTTCAGAAATACACTTAATAGGTAAACAACACAAAGTCTTTCAGCAACGCGGTAAAGGTTGCTTTAGTATGTATGTATATTAAAATGGAAGTAGTAGGACAGATATGTTTTAGGCTGTATTCACTTGTTGTACTTTCACAACGTCTAAAGATGAAAAAAGTGGCAAAAGAGAGATGACTAAGAAATTATAAATGAAAATCCAGCAACATCTGGAAGAATGTTTTACAAAAATTTTCAACAGTCGTCGGGCAATTCAAAGGATCATTTTAATGTACATATGTATCGAAAGTAATGTAAAGACAGGAAAGGAAAGATCCGTATCATATAAAAATTTCTTCCAAATTTTTGAAAAACTAAACTAAGTGCTGATGCAGTTGGAGCTTATGTTGGACGTGTTCCACAAGCCCTTAGAAACTTTTACATTGGAACATACATGTCATCAAAATGAATTGAAAAAACAGCAATGAATAAAATACATTTTACTAATTTATTTGGAAATAAAGCAAATATAGTTTGATTTTCAAAAATAACAATTAAACAAATATACCAACAGTATTGGACAAAATAAAGGGCAAATGCAAAATATTGAGTGATAACTGTAGAAATATGAAAGGATATTATGATAATCAGTACATAATGACTTCACGAAATATATTAGACTCTGACAAAATTTCCAGAAAACTATAAGGAATCTGTTAGTAAGAAATGGGAAAGTGAAATGAGATACAAAGAGTTGTCCAAAGTATAGAACATTATCGAAAATAGTTCTTGAACTCAGCAGGATGCGAAAGTCAAATGAAGTTTAAGAATTGTGTGAGAGAAAGATCAATACTACAAAGCGTAAGTATGATTGTATAATAGTCCCAGCCAAAATATAACGATTTTCTTCTCTTAGAGGCATTCAGGACAACTACATTTAAGTGTTTCGTTACGCACTATACAGAGAAGGGTTAGCCAGAGCAGTTTAAAAGCTTTTACACAAAGATAAGAAAGCCTTTGGCCTTTCCCAAACGCATGTAACTGTGCCAGAATCATATTTGAATCGGGTGATTTGCGCCTATAAGTCGAAACATAAACTAAAACAAATGCAAAGCATGTAAAAAGAATATGTTGTGAATTCTCAATAAACTTAAATCTAAGCACACTGCATATACTATAAAACATGTTGGACAAAGTGTCATGGTGTAGGTTTGGTTTCTTCAGATTTCAAAGAAAAATGACTGATGAGCATTGTGTTAAGAGTAGTGATATGGTCATGGGGTTGTGGTACTTCATCTTCCAACAATATAATGACCCCAATAATACGAGAGAGTCGCAAAGAACTATTTTGAAGAAAACTGTACCGAAACACTGGAATAACCAGCTTAGAGCACCGATCTGAAAGCCGTGGAAGACCTGTGGACTAAATTAGATAACAATATTCCAATGGAATATCGGACTAACACTATACTTTTTAAAAAGAAATACATGGCGAATTGAGAGAGATTTCTATAAAAATGTTTGCAAAACTTCACTGCAAGTCTACCAAAAAGACTTTGTGAGGTCATACATACTTAATAAAGGGAGAGCAACTATGTTCTGATTATAATATCTTTTCATATTTCTGCGATTGTCATCCACAATTTTGCATTTGCACTTTATTTTGTCCAACCGTTAGCAGGGAGCATTTAAATTTATGTTGTCCTGCTGCATAAGTTTAAATAAAATATATTATAAGTCTTTATGTTTTTTATATTGATATGTAAACGAATTTAACAAATTCAATAAATTTTTTAACAATAATACTGAGTTTGTCTGTTTTTTTTTTCTATAATGAAATACAAAAAATGTAATTTGCACTTTATTTTGTATAAGAGTGTATGTTTGTATTTTTTAGAAGAATTATGCGGAATGGAACAAAAATTGAATATGAGTGAGACGAATCAAAATTCATCACATCTAAGTCGTTTTTAAAATCGATTTGCTATTTCAAAACGATCGTTTTTCATCACATACACCAAGAGTACGAAAAAATATTTAGATTTTTTAATAATTAAATTTTGAAAAAAATAAATAATAAAAAACAAATTGTGCTTTAAAAAAGTATACCTACATTGGCACAGAATTACTATACATGCCTCCTCGAAAACTTGACTTTACACAGAACTATAGCCTTCTCACATTCAAAAACTCTATAATGAGAACCTGCTCGAGAAATAAAACAAAAATATACCATGTTTTGTATAAAATACTTTTCAAAATAAGAAATTCAATTTTCAGAACATAGAAAACTCTATGTTTACTCTCCAGTGTTTGGTAACTAAATTTTTAAATTATATCATAGCGTTGTCTTTAATCATCTAAAGAACATTTCATTTAAAACATTACTTTTTCTTTGGAGTTTCACTAGAAATATTGTGTCATGAGACCTTTTCCAAAAGAAGAAGTGGTCTTTTAGTTAGATGGTGATCCAAGACAGACCGCTAAAATCGTCAAAAAATGCCTGTTGCAACAAAAAATTTAGGTAAATTAGCCTAAATCCAATGGAGATTTTTGGACAAAAGTAAAACAATAAAAATATAATTGAGCTTTGAGGATCATGTTAGAGCTATGACAACGATTGTAATACAAATGTAACCAGATTTCTCTTATGTTTTAGTTAATATAATAGAGATTACATCTCAATGCTTTAAAAGCGCCACAAAAAACAAGGAGCTCTAAGAGGAGTATTAAAAATATAAGTTCCTCTCTAGCTAACCGAAAAGTGCAAAACTGAGTCAATGCGGTTTCCTTTATATATTTTTTGTTAATGTTTTTTGAAAGAACTGAGCAATGAATGTGTGAAGGCTTGTTTTATTTGATTGCGTATTTACATTTTTAAATGAGTTTTTCAGTTCAACTTTAAAACATTCACTTAGTTTTGCTCCCCAATGTGTATACTAGAATTGTTAATTATGACTAAATGGCTTTTTTCGAAAATAGTTGCAAGATTTTTAAGAATCCCATTAAATAAAGTTGAAAGAGTTTACTATCCCAATATGTATATTATATATGTATGTATGTCTTTTGAAGTGGGTATACAACTAAAAATATGTTTACAGTGTCTTTCTGGAAGGAATTTGAGGTTTTCTTAAATGTTTGGACTTGGACCGGAAGGGGATAAAATGGTGAAAAAGGGTACCAAATTATTACTAAGAAAATAAAAATTAAGTGAAGCATTCTGGGTTTTATTTGGTGTTAATATATACATATGTATGTATGTATGTATGTATGTATGTAAATTTGAACTCCTTTTTTATTCATACCTCATTGAATAAATGATAAACGGCATCATAATCCAAAAGATCTTCGTAAAATCTTGGTTCAGATTCATTCATAGCATTTCGAAAATCACCGAATAAACAGGGATCCCTCATAACATGTTCTGCAAGTGTTATAATATTCTTTTCCTCCTGCTCACCTCCGACCTGTTCCAGTTCTACAATAACACCAAAATAATTATTAATTGGCAAACAAACACTGTACCTTTTAACTCATTAAGTGGCATACAACACAAATAGTTTTAACCAATTACCTTCTGCCGCTGCTGCAGGATCTACAAATCCATGTTCTGTTTCAAAATCAGGTTTAAATGTTTCGTTTATTTCATTCTCCACTTGTCGTCTCATCAGTTGTAAGTCCTTAAAGAAAGTCACACAACAAATGAATACAAAATGAGATATGACGACAATAGCAAAAAAAAAACTCACATACGTTTGTATATGAAAAATATATTTAAAATTGACTCTACTACATGCAGATGTATGGTATGTATAAGCGGTTGAACTAGTTACAGTGCTTCTACAAGCGAACGCAACACTGTGCGTTACTAGTGTTTCTACCATTTAGTCAAGATAACATCATGTCGAAATACGAGTATTTTTGAATTTTATTTTTGTACAAACGATTCTGGAAAATTTGAATCATGAAAATGCGAAAAACCCGTACCAAAAATATCAACAACAATACTCGCACTAAGAAACACATGCAGTGAAGGAAGGAGATATTAAGTTGTAAACGTAATTGATTGAAATCTTTAATCAATTGCCGTCAATCACTTAAGTCATCATTAATTCGCTTTTGCAAATGGTAAAGAAACATTTTTGTTTATATTTGCGGTAGCAGTCGTCAGTAGTATAGGTGCGTATTCTAAGTAATTTCTTTACCGACATTACTTTGTTTCAATACATAAATTCAGAGGAAAGAAAAAGAAAACAAAAATATTGTCTGTCTGCAGAAAATGAAATGAATTAAATTGAATCAATGTAAAGTAAAGTAAAGGATGTAGATAAAGCATTAAATGAATCAATCAAATTGGAATAACTTAAATACATACAACACATACATACATACTATACATATGTATGTATACTACATACATTTCTATTAAATATATATCCTTTTAACAATGAAATTGATTTGTCATATATGATGTGTTTGCCTTGAGTCTCTAAATCTTTTGCTTTTACGTTCATGCATGATGTACACCAGGTGAATAGTAAGTAGCTACTAGCCAGATAATAAGTATTCCACTTACCGTTTCTGAAATTAAGCGGTCGCAAATAATGCGCGTAAATTCGTTACGCCACACACGTATCAGGTCTCGCAGCGTTTTAAAAAAATTTGAGCGTATGAGCAACATACCGGCAAAAATTCGCGACAGATCTTTTAAATTGAATATGTAATGGAACTTCGATGGCGTAGGGGGTAATTCTACAATCACAACCTAAACAAACAAACAAACAAACAAATAATGTGTGAAAAGAAAGTTGTAAATTTCTTTTTTTTGCTTCTATGTAAATAAAAAAGGTAATCAAAAATTGGAATTTATAGGAAAAAAGAAAATGCGGAGGAAGAAAACAAAATAAATTCATTTGCAATAATTTTACAAAATTATTGGCAAAAAAATGAAAGAATAAAAATTTATGTTAATTTTGTATTTTTATTTCTTTGCGGTATTTAATTTCCTGATGCGAAAGAATATTAAGCACTTTTAGTCAAAAAAAAAAAAAAAAAAAAAAAAAAATATTCTTATGATGTAAATACAACGTACTATTTGCGTCAAAATAAAGTAAACACCCATAGAATTTTGTTAATATTTCAGATTTTTAATATACGATGAATGTTTAAAATTGTACATTTTTTAACACTGTATTTACGGCTTTACAATATCCACAAAAAACAACAACAAAATTCTTACAACAACTAAAGTTATACAACACAAAACAGAGTGAGTCACACTATTTTTAATGCGTCAAATAAAGTATACCTATGCGATAAGGAAGAATAAAGTAGAAATATATGGGGCCTAATTCTGGCCATCGTGATAATAATGAAATTCAAATCGAAAAATACTACGAAATAAATAGAAAATAAATCAATAAAATCCAAAAATAAGTAAGCTACGTGATATAGTAGTTATAGTGCTTGAACAGAAGGCAAACAGCATAGGTTCAAACCTTACGAAGGTTGAAACATTTTTTTATTTTTTTTTGATAATCAAAGAAGTTATTTTAAAGGTAATTAAGCGCTTATCAGATCAGATTTGAAAACTATAGCAATTTAAAACTTCATTCGTTTTGCACTCGATTTCGGTTTACAAAACATACCCGATTAATTAAATTCCAGAAAATGAGGGTGTTTACTTCATTTTGACGCTCACAGTATGTTGTTTGAAAATTTCTCAAATTAAGACCAATACAAACAAGCACTTTTTTCTGTTTTTTTTTCTTTTATGAAATTTGTTTTTATCTATAAAACGCATTGAACTGTAATAGAAATTGAATGTCAACAATTGTTGAAAATGCCATAAAATAACATCATCTTCTCCATAACCTAATAGCTGGCTATACCAACCAAGTCAAGTTGTTCAACTACTGAAAAGAATTGAATGTACAGTGCGTGACAAAAGTGATTACATTCAAATAAAATATATATTAATACGAGTGTTTGTAAAAGGATAATTTATGTTTTAATATGATTTGGTGCTAAATTTCAATAGACAGGAAACCAATGGCGAACAGATTATTATTTTTTAAAAATTGTCATGTTTTTATATTTTAATGTTCACACATTTTTGTTTCCATGTAAATGGTACAAAATGTACTTTCTGTTTTCTTAACGAGTGTTTTACTGGCCAACAGCATTTTAGCACAAATTATTCTGATTTCATTTCTTTCTTTACATCTCAGCTACTGCGTGGCCTCTTCTTTGCTTTTTGCTTTGAATTATTTAAAATGTCACAAGTCCTGAAAGTTCTACGATGCGTTATTATGCACATTTTATTTATGTATGTAATCGAACGAACATTTGAAAGGCAGAATTACAAAAAAAAAAAGAATAAATAAAAAATATTCTAAAAATATTACTTCGTTGTACTCTACTATTAAATTATCTTCTTTCGTTATCGGGACACTTCGACTACTACTCGTATTCTACTCTATTATCATATACTTTCTCATAAACGAGTGTGCAAGTATGTACATTAGGGTGGTTTCTAATTTTCTATAAGCGCAACTTCCCCTAAACATGTTTCTTATTGTTTATAAATATGGTGTGAAAAATATTATATTAATAACGAATTCTCCCTGTAATGCGTTGTGTGATTTACTTTACAATTAACTACAAAGGGATGTGCTCTACGAGCAATACGAATACTACGTAAAAATATATGTTTACTAGGAATTAGTTTCTTAGCTTCGTCAGAACACATTCCGTTATAATACCGATAGAACAATAAAAAACACGCCACATTGCAACGATGCTCTAATGAATCGATAGAGCATTTTCGCCCTCTCCTTTACGCGGTCGAGAAGTTCCAAAATAGATTTTGAAGCACCGGCCCTTACATGAGAGTTGTATTCCAATTTGGGTCGGATATAGCTCTTGTAAATAATAAGGAGATCAGATGGAGTGAACTAATTCTTACACCGTCTTAAAAAGACACTTTAATGCTTCTTTCGACACTCGAAATATGTGTTCGTTCCAACGAACGTCACAGTGAATTCTCATGCCCAGAACATCAAGAGCATCTGATTCCTCGATATCTACATTACCACGTCTGTGTGTCAGAAAACAACATTGGGTCTTGTGCACATTAAAGTCGACCCTGTTCGCGCGACCCCACTCAGAGATTTTCTACAGGTCGTTTGTAAGTGTGTCGTTCATATTCCGCCTTTTCGCCCCAATCATCAAAAGGTTTGGCCTGTTTAAATGTACAGTACGTACATAAATAACTGAAAATTAATAAAAAAAGACAGTGATATGTTATCAACTTGAGAGGCGATGCGCCACGCCTTACTATTGTCCGACGACCATAATTTTTTGCATAACCACACATTTTAGGTGAGAGTTATGGTCTCAGATTTGAAAACAACATTTTTTTTTCTATACTTCTAGAGACAACCCTAATGTACAACACAACGTAGCAAGAATGAGAAGACAGGGGAAGGCATTTTTATTTGGCTTTGAATAAATTTTGTTCGATTGTAAAATAAACGATTTGGCAAAGATTATGAAAAATTGATGCGATTTGCATATGTAAATCGAATGCAATAAATTTTGTAAGAAAACAAGATGCTAATATACCAACAACAACGAAAGCAATTTTGGGCTATTTTTTTAAGGATCATTTTGAGAGAAATTCTTTATACCACACCTTGAAAAGACGTAAAGTCATTTGAACTACAATGTCAGCCATTGGAAACAGTAAAGGATCAAAATTTCCGGAATGTTTGAGATGACCCTTAAAAATTGATGTGTAAATTTGCAATAAGGACTCGTCATTGGGAAAAACGATATTGTAGACAGAGAACATGGATATGAAACGAGGATCAACCTCATTGCGTCCGCCACCAGCGCAACCCATAGCTGCATAGAATGTTAAATCTTTAAATTTTTTCCAGTTTAAATCCTTGTCGCGATCATACATGCCACCACGTTCAAAGAAAAGTTTAAGTAACGCAATTGGCTGCTGTGTACCATATCTGACATTTGGAAAAAGAGATGAAAGATGTTTAATTTAAATTGTAATTAAGATTGCAGATTTCAGAATTCAGATTTCAGAAATCAATAAATAATGTTGCACACATACTCATCAACCTGCGGCATATTCATGTCATCTATAAAACATGCAATTTTTTTTCCCATTGGTGGTCCAAACGTATCTTTCGTACGTTTCTCAACGGCAGCCTCAAGCGTACGTTGGACATCCAATGATGAGGTTCTTGATGAAAAATTTATATTCAGTATAACCTAATAAAATAGAAACGATATATGGTACTATTCTGGCAACATTGAGAATAAAATAGTGACATACATTAACATCCTTATTGAGGTTTCGTAGGTATTGCGATATAATTGCTGTTTTTGATGTGCCAGCCTCTCCTACTAATAGCACTGGTCTCTTTATCTGATTATCATAAAAGAATTTATTTGTGCAATGAAATAAATTTTTAGTTAGAAAACTGAAACGTTTAAGACTTACGTCGCTATTAAAAGTTAAAATGCTAACAGTGCGTGTACTGTCAACAGTTGGCACCAGAATTTCACTAAATTTCATATTGATATCGTGCACATATTGTGGAACAACCCATTCCCAAGCCATCCAGCAGGATGTCTGTCGTGAGTAAAAGTATTCGTATAGAGTAGGTTTACAAGTTGGCAGTTGTCCTCCTGATGCAGGCCTATCTTTGGCATCTTGAACACAGGGAAAGCCAGATATGCGTTTTATGAATTCATCAAAGACAAGTTGATCACGTTCCATTAAACAGGCTCCCAGCGATGAATAAACGCATTGAATGAATCCACACTCCAGAGAATCGGTATCGTATTGAACAGGTGGTGGCGCTTCAAATGCTAAATCGTCTAGTTTTTCAAATGGTGGCAATACTGCGTCGTACATATTGCAGAATTGTACAACCATATTTAATTCCGTTTGCATAATAACCAACTTGAGGGGATTTCCTTGAGATGTACCATCCAAACCCTCATGTATAAATGCAATCGCTTGTGTTATTATCTTCTCAAACATCTCCTACAGCAGTGGTACAAGTATGAGTTGTCATACGATAAATTGAATGTAATGCGATATACGCGCACATGAGTTTTCACTTAAATCTTACCTGCAGTAATTCCCTTTGGGACTCTGGTCTAGTAAGTATCCATCGTTGCCAATATGGACTGTAACGCAAATTTTTTGGATCCACAAAAACCATACCAGCTCTGGAAACAGTGGCGGGTGAGGCATAGTTTAAATTTCCAACCTTTTATAAAACAAGAAATTTTTAGGCGTTACTATGTCATTATTTTATTTTATTATTTTTTTTTTTACATAATTATCTATCAAAAATCAAACCACTTATTTTTAATTATAACTCTTTTTCCCTACCCTACACAATTTTTTGCCTGTCTTTATAAAACAAATGATGCTAAGATCACTTTCGAAGTCTCTCCCTGATATACATATTTATTGATATGTACGATAATCACCCCTATCATGAATAACATGAGAGATTTCTATTCCCATGAAATTTTCATTCCCCACGAAGTGAAATTTGCTATCGTGAATCTCCCATTAAATCCCGTTATATGTTAAGAAAAACATATTCTAAATTTCCTTTACTTCTAGTTCTGAAATAACACAAAAAAAACAAAAACTTAAATATTAAATACAGCTCCCCAGCAAAAAATATGTGAAAAAATTTATTCACGATCAGGGGATTTTTTTTAGGGATGATTGCAATTATGGAACATTTCCTGTGAAGTTAATTTTTTAACTTAGTGTGCAATTTATTAATACGGTGCGACAAAAAAAAAAAAACCTGGCAAATGATACCATTTTTCTGATAGGCGCTGTCGAGCGGAACAAGGATCTGTTTTTGGAATTTTCGAAACACCTCTAAAATCTCGAGTAACGGTGTAACATGCATTTATAAGCTAATAACTTAGCTGAATATTTCCCTATTTTAAGTTTCTTATTTAATTTAAGTGAATATTTGTTAAAAAGTCAAAATTATAAATCAGTTGTAAAAAGAATATTTTTTTTATTTGAGTTTGTGGCAAAGAGAGGCTATTTTCACTTGATGTTAAGTTGGATGGTTAACAATTTTGGTTCGGAGACTAAAGTCGTGCACAATTTTCAAGCGTATTTAGCTTCAAAACGATATTTTTAGGCAATTTTTTATATTTTCATATATTAGGTATTCGAAAAAGTCCCGTTACAGTTTTGAAATGAAATACCTTTGGAAACGGGTTTTTTAAACTAAAATATGATACAATGACCTTTCGTCATTTTTGTTGCAAAGCCATAATTTCATCAGAGTAGAACTTTTGGGTTTTCTGATAGAAAAGTTGATCCATTTGCGTTTTGTAGGCCTCTTCGGAATTTAAATATATTTTCTATGTTTTCTTTAAATGGTAGATAACTGTTTGCTGATGAACGTTTACGCTGTTTATGTGCCTATCTTTCTCAATTTTTTCCACGATTTCGTCAACCTTTTTAGTGTTTGGTCGACCAGAGCGATGTTCATCTTTAACATTAAAATTATCAGATCGAAAACAAGCAAACCTGTGGTACTTTTATATCTTTTCTATAATTTTAACTCATTTTTAAACGTAGTTAAGTTTTCACAGAATAACCCGTTTTTAATAATGTATTCTAACAAAGTAAAGCTTATAATCTCAACATAAAAGCAAGCTATAGTGCTGCCTGATGCAATTAATATTACCAGAGATATTAAATTTTAGAGCCATCTACCGACAATTTGTAACCGAACATTTTCCAATACGCAATCTTTTAGATGATTTTTTACTTTAAGAAATAAAACATTTTGACCCGTTAAGGCCCAGACTATGATCCCGTTGGATCATTGACATTATTAAGACTTAAATGAAATTTAAAACAAATCGAATCGAAAAGAGCCGAGATAGCCTTAACGATATAGAATTTATAGAATTTGATTTACGTCTTTTAATATTGATGAGAGCAAATGTGGGACATGGTTATGTCGAATCACTTATAATTTTTCTTAAAATCAGTTTTAAAGAGAATAATAGTATTTACCACTAAATAAAGCATTAAATTAAATTTTTGAATTCCAACTACTCGTATGTACTTATATATTACAACTGAATATAAAATATTAGGTGACAAGCTATTTTTTGGCCGCCGTTCAAATAACGCGTTTTTTGTTGTTGTTGTTGAAAAAAGACAACCAATATGTTATAATATTTAGAAATTATATAAAGATAGCATCGTTAATGTATTCATTTATCTATAGTTTTGGATACGAGTATGTCAATGCCATAAAATCATTCAACTTGTCCGTATCATTCCATTCCTGAAGCATTATTGCATAATTTTTATTTTGCCTAAAAAGTCATAAAATTTTTATGTGATGGGCATTTGCTTGTTACTAGGGAGATCGGACGGTTATTTTTCGACCGGTTTTAACAAGTTTTTTTTAGTTTTGTCGAATACGGTTTTTTCAAAATCTTCATTTTTCGAGTATCGAATAAACCGGTTAATTTAACACGAATAACCGGTTAATTTAAATAAGTATATTTTTTTATTGAAAATATGCTCATCGTTTAACTATTTGTATAAATTTAATTATTTTTGTATATACGACAACGTTGAACGTCTCACAGAGAACGTGAAAACCAGGGTAGATCGAAAAAGATATGTACTCTTGAGTAACAATAACCTTTTCTCATCTTCTGTAAATAAATCTTGATTTTTATATATGGAGAATGATCAAATAGACCCATTGAAAGCCCTTAAACCCACAAACGCCGGTTCCGGACGGCAGATATATTAGTTAGTGAAGTTTTTCACAGCATAAATACACATAACCAATCGCTAGTGATGTCGTGAGGTGACATCGCTGTTGAAAATTGTCCGATGGTGTGGCCTAGGATTGAACCGACGACTTCTTGGTTGGCAGGTGAATTCTGACCCAACATACCACAGTGACACACACAATTAAATACGTGGTGCATAAATTTACATACATTGCTCCTCGAAATCTAAGCAAATTTTCTTGTCGAGGCAATTAAGGACTCGAATATTACTAATAGATTTATTCAAAGTAAAACATTTAATTTGTGTTATCTTAGGCACCTAAATTATAACTATAATAACAAACCTTTTATTTCAGTCTCTACCGAGTAATAACAATAACGAAATTAGCTCCTTGAGTGGATGTTCGAAACCTAAGGATTTTTCAGTACTTTGTGTAATAAACTTTGTTTTTTATGGCCTCCGCATACCGTTTTGGCATAGTTTTTATGAGATTTGTTAGAATTGTTGTTAGTATTGATTGCCACTTTAATTTTAAACTCTCCATCAGCTTCTGGTTATTTTTAAGGCTACGTGGTATAGCTCTGCTCTTCAAGAATTAGGAACAATTTTATTTAAATAAAAGAACCGGTTAACCGGTTATTTAAATTATTATTAACCGTAAACCGGTTTTTTAAAAGTGCTACTTTTTGAATTATTCATAAACCGGTTTTTGAAAAAAGTCGAATAATCGATCTCCCTACTTGTGACTAAGGTTTCCTCTTTATTGCATAAACGTTGCCTGCCATACAGTACCAATATGCAGAATTGCATAAGGAAAATGAATGATATTAATAGTGTTGTACAGCCTGATATATTTTCGATTTGATTATTGATGAACTACGAGTATATGGATGTTGTTGTTGTAGTTTTTTGCCTTTAAACTCACCTCAAACAAAAGAGCACAATAGTTTTCCAATCTAATACGCTCACCGTTTGCTAACGTTAGCAGCTTATTATCATCCATAACGGAGTTCATATTTTCAATCCAAAGCGCATCAACGTCTCCATCGAAACAGACATAGCGGCGTTCCTGTGGGAATGCATTAACTGATTGCATTAGATTTGCTTTATTTGTTTTCAGTTTCAGTTTCTGTTTTATTTTATTTTTAATTTTTTTTTTGCTTTTTCAGTGTGATTTTGATTTTGTGTTGAAGCCACAGTTGAAGAAGCAATCTAAGTAAGAAATTACCAATACTATTGTATGCGAAGACTATTAAAGGGAATGTATTCCAAGTATCCTGGCTAGGTGTGATATATGTACGAGTACATTTGCAAATAACTGAATAATAAATATGTAGTCGGTTTTGAAATGTTAAGTTTCCGATTGACGCTTATGGGGAAATCATCTCTTTTCCGCTTGTTTAAGCAAAAATATGAATGAACACAAATGAGGCACTCAAACAGTTATGATTACACATCAATATCATTACAACGATGCACTTTGACTTTGTGGTTGTGTGGCACTGATGCTTATGTGCATTTCATTCATATGCGCATTGAGTTATGCAGGAGAGGTAAGTGCATCGCAAGAGTATTTGATTCGTCCGTAAGTGGGCGGTAAGGTGGCACTGAACGTTATGCTTATCAAAATAATAAATGATAACATTGATGTCAATGCTGAATTTGTTGTCGTTACTTTTTTTTCGGATTTTTTTCGCTTTTAGTTTTCAAACTTATGTCTGTCTATGGGGATTAAGTCTGTTTTCACTGTTGGTTTTATTGTTTTTGTTTTAAGTTTTGAAATTAGATGGATAGATAAAATGCTAAAACAACTGATAGGATCTCGGCTTTAAAGGTTTCAACGCATTGTACATGAAACACAGTTGCAAGTTGATTGTGGCGTGGTTACAATGCTGTTATGACGATGGCCTCTATAGCTGGAGGCTTCGATACTTTTAACGCAAATATGTGTGTGTGTGTGCGCGAAAGAGGGTTTCATGAAATATAAATTTTTTACCCATACGTACGTATGTGGTTGTTTGGGGATTTATTAGTTGTGTTAAGGTAGAACAAGTGGCAAAACTTGCATTTGTTATTATAATGATGATGGTGATGTGTTGATTTATTTTTGGTTGAAGTAAAATTAAAAAATAATACATTGAAGGTTAAAGGATTTTGTTATTGTGATTATGAACTAATGCAAAACTGAGTGCAGTGTGTTACAAAAATTAAAACGTGGGTGGTTGGGATTTGAATTAATGAAAGGGCAGTGAGAGTTGATGATAGAAATTGTTAGTATTATGTATGTTGGGAATACACATTGATTTGTTTTCTTATCTGAAAACAGATCGTACTTACTTCACGTTCTAATGGCCTATTCATTTCTCGGAAAATATTTGAAAATAAGCCATCAACCCAATCTCTTGTATCTGGATCAAGACATCCATATAATTCAATGACTGAGCATGCCTAAGGGAAGAAGATTTAATTTAAAATATAATTTTGTTTTTGTTTTAATTCGCTCTTATTACGGTTCTCGAGTCGACATTCGACATTATTGTAAAAAAACGATTTCGACTCGAGAACCGTATAATGGTGATTATTTTTCTAATTGTAATATAAGTTATTCGAATTGAATGTTGAGTTTAAAAAGTACACAGAGCGAAAGGCGTTCTAAAATTGTTAATGACTGGTAGAATTGGGTAGTTCGCGAACTACCTAGTTCGATTGAACTACTCACACAAGTGAGCTAAGAGAGTCGGTCATTACAATGAGCCTTCTTAGCTCCGTAGCTCGTTCGGTCGGTCTTTCTTTCATGTTTCTTTTTCGGTAATGTTTCTCTTTAGTTCGTGTGTCTTTTTGTTCATATTATATGAAAAGAACATACGCTTGTGGTGCCACTCTGATAATAACATATACAACCAGTGCTGCCAGACAATGAGTTCTATTGGCTCCGTGCATGTTTCTTTTCGTTTATCATTTTTCTTCGTTCATTTTTGTTTCGTTGATATGGCACTTAATTTGAAAATTACGTACTTATATCCTGCAAATTATACATATAAGGAGTGTTACCACTATCTTAATATGTAAATTATGCAAAATAAATATGAATATATTTTGTTAAAAAATATATTATCAATTTTTTTCTTTTATAAATAAATAAACGATTAAAATTCGTATTTAAAATTTATAAAACGAACACAATTTATTTTGCTCTGATTTCCTTTTTTGTCTTTTAAAATATGTCTTTGGTCTCGCTGACTTTAATTTTTCTAACTATCAAACTCATTCAAAAGAATATAAAAATTAAGAAATGAAATCGTACAGAGAATAATTGGACATTATTTTTGAGTCTTATTTAAAGAAATAATTAATTCAATGACATTTATTTAAAAATAAAACTGCCTGAAATGCTAGTCTACATTTGCAATTTTGCGACAAAAAACCCTTTTAAAAAATACGTACCTGCAATAACATGTTATTGCAAAGACTCAATTATTAAAATTAAAAAACTCTTTTAAAAATAACCACAATAAAATGTTATTTTAAAAACTACCTGCAACAAACAAACTATTATGTACATATGTACGTACTATATGTGTGCAAATTTTAATTTAATTTTACAATGGATACACTATTCGAAAAAAAAAATATAATGCCACCCCACAAATGACATATACAAGCGGTGTTGCCATAATCTTTTTACATGTGATCTACAAAAAATCAATTGCGCACTGAACTACTGAACTAAGTGAACTACTTAATTCATTTAAAAGAGCCGAACTTATAAGAGCAATCACTGAAAAGAGCTAAAGAGCCCAAGTTTAATGGCTGGTAGCAAGTTGAGAACGAATCGTGAACAATATTTGTTAACTTTCGGTATCAAATCAAGTTTAATGTTTAATCGGAATAATAAAACAAATGATACAAAAATACCATAAGTCAGTTATTCATGAACAATCTGTCGTAAAATTGTGAACAAATTGTACAAAAATACCATAAGTTAATAAATTAAAAACGATCCGTTAACAAATCATAAACGATATTGCATCAAATTAAAAATGAAATTGACATAAAGACTGGTCCGTTATCAAAATAAGAACAATTGGTAGCAAAGTAAGATGATAACGGTATCAAAATAAGGACTGTGTGTTATCAAAATAATACTTAATTCAATTTTGATATTTAATGGTATCAATTTCGGTATAGTCCTACCGCATTTTTCCCTGAATGTAAATAAGACTTTGAAATGCTGACTGAAATAGTTAACAATCCAGTTTTTTTTTTCATTTAGGCATTTTCACCAAAATATCTACCAAAACTTAAAAATTCACTAAGACACACAATTACATAGGAAAACAATCAAATTTAATTAATTTGAACAAATTTTAAATTTATTTATAAGCCATTCCGAGATATTCGCATTCTAAGTCACATAAGTGTACCTATTAATTCGCCTTGAAGGTGTACATTCCTTTCATTTTTTCTTCTTGTATACAACACAGAGTTGGCAACTTACTGGGTAACTCAATTAAACCCACACTGATTTTATTGGGTATTATATTAAAAAAAAAATCGGTTGGGTTTTTAATTTACATGTTTTCGTAGTCTACTTACAACAAAAATGAGTATAATTTACGTATTGGGACTGCGAATTAATTCGATCAGTTTTTTTTTTCAGCTCAAAACAGATAACTTCAGCTAATTATATAGATCTGCTGATTAAATAAAAAAAAGTTTGCTAGAGTTTTTCAAAATATTAAATAAAGTAATTGAAACAATGAAATATTTTTTATTAAATATAATGTTTCATTAGATATAATGTTTAACAGCCCGGCTCACGATGTCGAAAGAAAATGTATTCGAACGAAAGGCAGTAACAGCGGCCCACTATTTTACGATTTATCATTCACTTGGCTTTATGTTTCAAGCGTAATGCAAATAAATAATGACCAGTAGACTTGGGCAGGCAGTGAAAGCTGTAAACTACAACTTTGAAATTGTCAGTGATTTTATCTACATCGGCTAAAAGAACAACATCAGCATTGAGATAAAAAGTAGAACAACACTGGCAAATTGATGCTATTTTGGATTAAATTAAAAGCTGCTTAAGATTTTTCGATTAGTGAAGATTACCCTATACAAGTCGCTGATACTACCCGCGCTGTTGTATGGTTTTAAAGCATGGGTGCTTACGAAAGCAGACGAGGCAGCACATGGAAATTTATTTTGTCGTCAAAAAAAACTAATTTTAAAGAAGAGAAGCTCGTAAAACATTTGTACTTTTTTAAATTTTGAACCCAACCCGAACCTTGAACCGAACCTGGACCTGAACCTATTTTTTTTACAGGTTTTTAGTCCCAGGTAAAAGTACATATACTGCTCAAACAAATATATACAAGATCACCATCAAAATATGGTTTTTGGTTTGATTGGAATGTGTATTGTTATGTACTGATTTTTTATATTTCAAATCTGGCAACCCTAAATATGTTTAACACTGATTATTTCTTTTCAAACTTTGTGTTATAAGCAGTAATGCCACTAAAAAAATTCCAATTCTGCCAAAATGTTTTAAAAAAAGCTTTCAAAATCGGTACAAATTTACCAACCTTTAAAAACGAAAAAGAAACATATTTTTTATAAAAAATCGTACATAAGTAGATATACTGTGAGATGCAAAGTAAGACGTATACCCTTTTTTTAGTTGTAATTTTAGCCTTTTAAAGTAAGATATTTTTAAACAATTCCTGTTTCTTTGAAATTTAAAAAATAAAAGATTTCTTGTACAGCTGCACTAATTTCACATTAATGTATAGACTTTTCTGATATTTGTCTGTTGGCTTTACGTGAGCTAGGTCTGTGAGCTATTGAAAAATGTGAATAACATAGTGATTTTGCTATTTTCCAACTTTTGCAAATATCAACCAAAATTCTATTGAGCCTACCATCCTAGCAAACGAAAAATATTCTACGAATTTTGGTAGAATTCTACCAAAAGTGGCAATACTGGTTATAAGTTTTATTTTGCTTTTACTCTTTGGAATGTATTTGAGAGTTAGTAAGACAAAACGGAAGATGTTAGTATTTCACACATTAGTGTGTAAAATTAAAAAGTTACTTTAATATGACATACGATTATGCGTTAAAAAAAAAAAAAAAAATATTTGAAATAAATTTGTTTACTAATTATTTAGATACTAAGTCAGAATTAATTGTTATGACCTTATACAAGCCTATTAAATGATGTTTAGTAACAATTTGCAAAACGTGCTTTAAATTACCTAAATATTGTGTGTATACTTAACTACAAAATGTCGAAATTATGTCCGGACATTTTGTGCGAGCATTTCTAAAGGCACCAAAGCCATTGTATTGCACTTACCTTGGGGTTAAGTGTAATGCATTTTGTTGGAAGACCCATAAAGGTTTGGGCCTTAATTAGTGTATTTATGACAACAGTTTTGCCACCACCTGTTGGTCCTACAATCATAGTTGAATGTCGGGTCATCATTGTTTCATACATCTGTACTACTTTATCTTCCTGTAAAAAGAAAAACACAAAAAAATGAACAAAAAGAGAAAACAAATAAATGAATGACACTAAATGCTAAACTTAGAAAAATAAAAGGAATAAAAATTAAAATGAATTTCAGAAAAGCAAAAATAAAAGAAGAAGAAGAAGAAATTACTATGAACATTCAATTACAAGTGTTAAAAGCAGAAGCAATTAACACAAAGGAAGGACTCACAAAACACTACACACCTATAAACGAGAGATGGATGGAAAAAAGTTTGACAAATCTGTTGTAGTAAGAAAGGGGTTCAAATGTTGAAGGATCAAGTAAATTTTGTTAAGGTATTGTTCCTGTTCTTGTTCTTGTTTTTGTTGTTGACTTTTATCATTTACTCCGATAAAGAAAATATGAAATTCTATTTTACGACTTTCCTTTTTTTTCATAATTTGGTATGTAAATTAGATGAATTTATACTAATACATAGGTATCAGAGTTGGGTTTATTGCATTACTCGTAGATTTAATTTTCCACTACTTTTGGTGATATTGGAAAAAATAGGGCATTATCGCCCTTAAAGCCGTGTGTATACTAGCAAGTAACTTGCGGAAGAATTTCTGCAAGTTTTTACTGAAGTATTTACACTCAGACCAAAACTTGCGGAAGTTAACTTCAGCAAGTAGTTTGTGCAAGTCATACGACGAACTTGCTGAAAGAAATCGCGTGACGTGTTTACACACAATGTGAGTACAACTTGCAGAAGAGTTTGCCTTTTTTACGAATGAATATTTTATTTCACAAGAAGTAAAAGTGAAGTGGCAATATAGGCATATACAATAAATATATACAAGTGAATATATAATACAGGGTGTCCGCCGGGAACGTATACTGCTTTGTTTGTTCATAATTTCAAATTATATGAAGGAGAATGGGGCTTATATTGATAAATGTTTTATTTAATGTCGGCAATTATGTATGGAATACAATATCAGAAAAATGCCCGCCTCCATTAGCCTCACAAATGCGAGCCCTTTTGAGCACATTTTTCATTAACTTCTCACACATGGAATATATAATAAAATTAAAAATAAAACGGTTATATCGGTTGATGTTTTTAATAGGTCTCGGATTTGTTTTTATAAATTCACATACAATTTAGAGAAATGTGTGAAATCTTCTTAAGTCGATAGAACGATCTATTTAATTCAAGGTTTAGAGATAATTCCATGTAAATGTGATCGCGGGCTACGCCTCAAATGGTTCATACGCTGGGTCCAATTATGACATACGCTCTTCAACACATCGGACGGTATCTCACGAATAAATTCTTCAATATTGGACTCCAATGCTTCAATCGTTGCGCGCTTGTCTCTATAAACACGGGCCTTAACGAAGCCCTCTCAAAAATAGTCTAAAGGTGTTAAGTGGCACGATTTAGGCGTCCAATTGAAGGGCCCCAAATCCTATTGAAATCACAAAGTCAGCCAAGTCTAGCTCTTCCATTTTGGGCAATAAAAATGTGTTATCATCACACGGCAGCTCACATTATTCACACTATCGTTTTTGCTTCCGTCGTCTTTGAATTATTTCACAGCAAGTCGTGCAAGTTAATTGCGGCAAGAAACAAATAAGTGTTTACACATAATTGTCGCAAATTACCACTGCAAGTCTAAAACTTTACGCAGCTTAATATTCATTGGAAATTTAATGCTATTTAGTACGGCCTACAAAATTTTTTGAGTTACTGGTTAATTATTTCCATCTGCCACTAGTGGTGCCTGCAATATTGCTGCATTCATACTAAGTCGTTTAGTGATAATGAAAACGATAATGCATTATAATTTCAATGCAATAAACCCAAATCTGATAGGTATCGCACTTGCACCGCTAAAGCAAGTCAACTCAATATTTTCTGTAGAGGCAAACTACATTTCTGCAGCAAGTGGATTTTTTTTGTGAAAGAGTAGAGCAAAAGGTGTAAGATTTTTACAGTAGGTCCACGATATATTGTTTTCTTGCAAAAAGTAAAAATTGAGAAATTTTTGGTTGTTTTTGTTTTCATTTAAATTTTGTGTTTAGTACCTTTACTATTATTTTATTTTTATTATACTTTTTGCTCTTCATTCTATGCTTTTATGATACGCCTATGATACGAAAAGAGGAATTTTCATCTTTTGAAGACGTATTCTTGTTCTAATCTTTCTTCTAAATGCCTTAACTTTATTGTAAAATATCAAAGATAATATTGGTATGATTAGCAGTACCAACAAAAATAACAATAACAACAACAGCCATATAATACATATTGTTAGACTAACATTTATATCTGTACCCGTTATGCCTTTTCTGTGAATGCCAGTCAGTTCGTTTTTTCTTTTTTTCGATTCAATAGCGGAAAGACTAAGAAAAATATACTTTTAAAATGAGTCCCATTTGTGCGATATTGTTCGGAGCGTTCTGGTCCCATTAGTAATTAAACTATCGAGATTAATATACCGGTTGTATAGAAAATTTATTTAATCTGAATTTGATGCTGATTATGCCAGATACTCGAGAGCACAGGCTAGTTTTAATAAGATGAGTGGTAGAGGCAGATTTCGTTTCGAGGCTGAGATCTTCCTACTGACATGTTTTATGGTGATAAATCAAGTTCTGATTATCTTGAAATTTTTGACATGTTTGCTGACTGTTTAATGCCTGAGGTCGGTATTGCTTTGTATCCGTATTCTGTGAGGAGCGTTTCCATTACTGATATACATACATTTAGCTGTGGTTCTGCTCTTGAGTCTCTATCTAGACGTTTATTTTTAACAGGAAGAAGTCATATGTTATTCTACTGCAGGAGTCGGGTTGTAGGTTGAACATTTTGAACTATAACAGCATTGCTAAGCTTAGTGTTATTCCTAAGCTAATGTAGAAGATTGTAAATGAGTTTATATTGTTTTATATGAAATCTATAATGTCCTATTCCCAGTATGGTTTTTTGAGGTGAGGTACTACGCATGTTCGTAGGGGCTTTGTTGCTTAGGCTCAGACGGATGACATTTATGCTGACTTCAGTAAGGCCCTTGATCGAGTCAATCATGAGTTTTTGCTTCATAAACATGATCTTTTTGGTATTCTTGGTAGACGATTATATTGTTGGATTGGCTCCTATCTCTCCCTCAGGATTCACGAGGACTCTCAATCTGCGGGTCTGAGGACAAATGTGTGGCATTCTGATCGATAATCTTTTGCCATTGTTAATGTAAAGCGATTATTCCATCAGTGCAGAACTCATCGGTTTTCTGAGTGAAAGACTAATCCAATTGCTTTAAATATATACTACTAAATGAGTTCTGCAGAGATCGAAGCAATGATAATTAAAATGTGTAATGTCTGGGCTATATGGTGGACGTATCAAGCTCTCTCAGTTTCTGCCGAATATGTGTGTTCTAGCGTTGTTATAATGGAACACAACATTTTTTCTGTTCATCAATTCTGGCCGTTTCAATTGAACTGATTGTTTCGATCTCGTTAATTGTTGACAGTAGAGATCAGAATCAATTGTTTGGAAAGGTTGTTGGAGCTCATAATGAAGTACTTTTTTCCAATCTCTTAGGACACCACACATCATCCATTGCCTTTTTTGGTGTCCGTGATCATTAGTTCCGTTTTAGAAGTGAATAGAAAATGCAAATTCAGTTCATTAAAATTTTCACTCCTTATTCATGTGGAAGCCAAACAGCGAGCTTCTTTGTACTCGTATATCTAACTATTTTAAAATGGTTGGCATCTGTTTGGTGTGAATGTCTAGTTAGTTAACATTATCCACGCTGCTTATGTACGTCATTTTCGTTTCATTTGCATGATTTCATCGGCTTTTATAGTAATTGGTCAACCAGAGTGAAATTCATTTTTATCACCAAAATTATCGGATCGAAAACATTAGTTACAACATCGTCTCCGTAAACTTCATAGACTACTACACACTCTTTCCTTTTTTATAACATTGTATTAAGGCATATACGAGTACATATATGATGATAATGTTTTGAATTTTCGCTCATAGTGTTGCCCGATGAAATTAATAAAATACCAGAGATGTTACATTTTAGAAACATTTACCGACAACTTGTAATCGAACTTTTTCAATCACCCAATAAATGCCAGTATTTTTTCCAATGCTTTGTAGAAATAAATGTTTTCCACTCTTTGTTTGTTATTTGAGGAATTATTTGCGTCAAATGCGAAAATAGTGTTTCTGACGGAAACGATATTTTCACAGTCGTTAGATATTTAAAGGAGATTTTATATAAGTATAGTCAATCCAAATTTCCAACGTATTATCGGTGTTTGCCGACATGAATCCTGAAATTAACTGAAGGTTCATCAGACAATATATCTTCTGTTTTATTACTCATCTAAGTTAGATGAACGCAGTATCCTCATTTATATTAGACTTTTCAGAATCAGATTCAATAAGCCAAACTTGTGAAACACTCACAAATTTGTTTGTCCTCAGAAATTGTCTTTAGAAATAATTTATAGAAAAACCCCGTTAATATAAAAGGTGGTCCAACTAGAACGCACGAAATATTCAGAGAATTATCTTGATATTCTTATTATGATAGAAGGATCTATAACAATAATGTGTGAAACAAAGCCAAGTGCTCACCACGGCTTCGGTGGCATACCTCTATCCGTCGGTCTATATTTTCAATGACTCTGAGACATAATTGAGCTTCAATGTCGTTAATGTGGCATATTATTTCTTGCTTTAGCTCTTAACTATTCTTAGCTTAATGACATATACTTTTTCTTCTAAATACTCCCAAAAAAAGAAGTCCAACGGTGTCGAATCCGTTATCATCTAGCGATAACGAATATCATTCACTCACTCATTGTGGTGTGGATACATTTCTTCGTTTACGCTGACCAAACTAATGCAGAAGGTGTAATTGGACAAAATATCGAATTAAGTCAAAATGATGAGTGGGTGGATGCGAGTGTGTGTTTTTGGGTGATAATTTGGTAGAAAAGGAGAATTTGGGAATTTGAGTGTGTCTTAAGGCGCTGCTCAGTTATGACTTAGCTTAGGCTGTAAAGAATTTGTATTAAGTTTTTAATTTAGATGCATAAAAAAATAAACATCGCATTGTTTAGATGGTATATCGATAAATCTAGTGTTTTTAAAATCTTGATGTATATCGTCCACCACTAATATACATACATATAATGTATACATATACAAAATATATTGTATATTAAATATATGTTTTATGTATTTCAAAACTGCAAATACTGTTCAATAGTTGGTTCGTACAAATACTTATGTCCTCAACTGTAGTTGGCTTTCTGATCGATTTTGTAGAATTTGTTTTTTCGATTAATTTTTGGTCTTAAAACATATTTATGTAGGATTATTCTTATGTGAGCTTGTGATTAGGTTCTGTATGTGTTTCGAACGGAACTCTCTGCCCTTACTTGTTTTACGTGTCTCTACGCTATGGTATAAACACGATATTCACAATGTAAGAAAAATGATGTTTCTCTTTGTCATTCATTATCTTAAATTTTTCTAAATAAAAGCGAAAAAATAAAATTAATAAGACTGAGTAATGGTTACCTGGTCTGCGAGTAAAATGAATCCTTCGTTCACTAGACATTGACGGACTGCTGCATTAAAGTCTGGATAACCGACTCGTGGACAATCGATGCCTGGAAACAAATCCTAAGAAAATAAGTAAAATCAAATTTTAAATTGTTTTTATCTAATAAAGATATATACAGTGGCTACAAGCCATACTCGGACACTACAATGAACTGATTTTTTTTTTAATAAGGCAAGTGAACTTGTGTTCGATTTTTTATTACATATATGTTAAGCTATTAAGAATAGAAAACAGAATTAAAATTCAGTAGTTGTAAGTATATAATCAGCTGGTGTTTTATTCCCATTCTTCTAATAAAACCCTTCTTAGGTCAGATTTGTTGGAAACCGCGTGATGCTAAACTTTTTTATTGAGATAATACCACAAATTTTCTATAAGATTTATGTCGGGGCTCTGAGATGGTCTTAGGTCTTACTTTGTGGGCCTTGTGTTTGGGGTAGTTATCTTGGTAAAAGTACTAACCGCTATTTAGAGCAAACTTATCCACACTTTTCGGCAAGATTTTTTTTAGATGTTTAAATAAAATGCAAAGATCCTGATCCTGATGCAGGAAATGAGCACTTAACCATCGCCATGCTCTACTGTCGGTTTCAAGTTATTCAAACGTAGTTACTGATTTTGTCCCCTCCATACTATTGGTTTACCATCCGAACCAATTACTTTAAATATGCTTTCGTCGGCGAATATAGCAGCAAGTTTTGGAGCACTTAGGAAGGGATTTGCTGTTATTTTCCTGACAAAAAAACGTTCTTCTGCCTCAAAAAATATTTTGTTGCGGGCATGTTTTGGTCTATTTTGCACCGTTTTATTGACTTTGAGATGTTTCATTATGTCGTGCACAGTTAAATGACTTCCGTCAACAATTTTTTAAATTTCGTGAACTCTTTTTCCTTTTCTTGTGTGATCAATAATAACCTTTCTTACTTCGATACTAGTTTGTTCCCGTTGTTTAACCATCTTCTAGATTTTAGCTCTGTTTGTTCCGTATAATTTTCGAAAACGGAACTAATGGGTTTTCCCCTGAATATGTAAATTATGTATTTGAGCGAAGTTGGCCGCATTGAAATGACAGAGTTGCAGTTATTAACCCATTAAAGTTAATGTCCGAGTTTGCTTGTGCAAGTCATTTTGACTTTCAACGCGTTTTCAACTTTAATTTGACGTACAATTATTAAATTTCTGAGTACGTTTTTCCTTTTCTATGAGGAAGATATACACAAATAACAAAATAACTGCATTTTTTTTTAATAATTAAAATGTATGAAAATAATAAAATGTATCGAAAATATTTTGGTATAGTGTCCGAGCTTGGGTGGGAGCCACTGTAATAAATATTTTTATTTTAATTAATTAATTCAACCTTAATGAGTCCCAAAAATAAGGGTACGTCTTCGAAAATAAATTTCGGAAAATTCATATCCCTTAAAACACGCATTAAAACAACAGCCTCTGGCAGATCCATTGATTGACGTTTCATTACACCTGCCATTCGTAAAACAGAATTTAAGGATCTTAAGCCCCAGTCATAATGGCATTGTTTAGAAAGTTGTTCCTGAGCGAGAGCATAGAGAACAGTCATCTTTTTTGCCAAAACCTTGAATATTTTCAAAAGATATATTATTTTTTTACATCTAATAGCACTCATAGTCAAATGCCATTACCTTTGCCGTTAGAAATCCATCAGAAAAGAGGGATATTAAACAAATCAATTCTAAATCAGGTTTTATGCACGTCACAGGTCTAAAAAGTGCTTTAACAGATTCAGGCAATTCAGTTCGCCCTGCATAACCGGGATTCATCGTAACAAATATACCAACTTTTCGGTCAATTTTTATTTCATAACCTTCAAACTAGAATTTGTTCAAAAAATAAAAAATAATAAAAATTAATTAATTTAACGAATTGTCACTCTGATAAAAGATAATTATGCTAAAAATGCATTTTAATAAATCAAATCGTTAAAATTTCAAAATGTTCATGATTTAAATAAAGATATTTTAACACAATTCATCTAGAGATTATTATATATCTTTGCTATCTTCTATCTTCTAGATAAAAAAAAAAATTTGATGATCAAATAAAAATTCACTTTTAGGTGATGTTTTAACCCAAATTTCTGTAACGAAAAGATCTTAGTTTTGACCATAAAAATTTGTTAGAAGTTTGTTTCTTAAAACTAAAATATTCAGAAGTTTATCTATTGGAGTTTTCATTTCTAACAAAATATGTTGCACTTCGTTTGCCCTTTGACATAAAGCGTCGTCAAAAATAGAAAAATACCAAACATTTTTAAAAGCAGTATGTTTAAAGATAAGCAAAGCACCCTTCTCTTGAATTCTATTTTTTAGATACGGAACACAAAAAAAAGTAAGTCAACAAAGTGCAACATTTTTTTTTTTGTTTTTCAGAACAGAACTCGCCATATGTTTTGGGATATTGTTCATAATTAAATTTAACTGCCGTTATATGCTGTAATTTATCGCTCATTTACTGCTATAGTGTATAACGCAAAATTATAGCTGTTTTAACTTGAGTTTACTATTATTTTAGTTCTGCTTTGTTCCCGTGCTCATAATTACTCATCAATGTACGCATTACAAAGAGTTTTGCACACAATATAAATCATAATGTTGGGCATATTTTAGAATATTTAGCTAAAAACTCAGATTTTTTGAGTTATGACACTATTGAAGTAAATGAGCGATATATACATTTCTATTTAAAACTTACAAAAAATAAATCAAGTTTTCTTATAAGAGCATTACGAATTGTCTGAAGTTGGGTTGATATGACACTTAATACGGAAATATCAATACGATTGAATTCGTCAAAACAACCCCATGCACCACATTGTGCTAATCCAGATAAAATTGTACCAACAGCACGAAAGTCCATTCCTTCACCACAATTAGTGACAATACACAAGAGTGCCATAGCTTTAGCTAAATCCTTTGTTGTCTCGGTTTTACCCGTACCGGCAGGACCAGCTGGTGCACCACCTAAATTCATAAGCAATGCCTGTGTTATTGTCAAATAAATTCGATCGGTAAGTGGTGTTATAACCAGACGGGAATTCAAACCCAAATATTCATATCCATAATCAAATCGTCCAGAGCACTGAACGACATATAGATTATCGTAGAACTTAAGCCAGTAAAATCTCAATTGACTCTCCCAACTGAATTCGCCTGCATCTAAGACATTGTCTCTAACGAAACCTTCAATGATGTCTCTTGCGTGAACATCAATTGTGGCAATAGTTTTAAATTTCTTACGATCGTTCGAGGTAAGATTAGATCTCACTTTTAGCACCAATTCATCCATTTGATAATTTTGCTTATCCAAAAAGTCCTTCATGGCTCTAAGATTACCAAAATTTTGGGCTTGATTAAATGCCTCTTCCACTTCAGCTGTCCACCACACTTGACTTCCAGCCAAGCCAACCATACTTATGTAATTCATTAGCCAATCAGGTCTAAAAGTAAAAAAAAACATACATATTTACATACATATATATTTAATACAGTGTTCCTATATAAAGCATATACACACATATGTACATAAATATTAAATGAATCAATTTTATAGAATAATGTATGTATATGTGCATATAGATATATGTATGCATGTATGCTTAAGAGATTTCATTAAAATTTATGCTAAAGAACTGACTATAAAAACGCACATGCAGATACAGAGTTTCAGTGAGGTTTATAGTGTTAATAAAAACCACTGCCGTGGCCAGCAATATTTTCAACAGCAGAATTATTATTATCTATCTATCTATCTATGTATGTATGTATGCATGTACATATATGTATGTAAGTTATTAATATTGTATTTTTGTATAAAATATCAATGTTATAGCCACCGTCGTCGTAGTCATCGTCATCGTCATCGTCATCGCCATCGATATCGCCATCATCATTGTCATGATTGTTATTATTGCCAACGACTGTGTTATATTGGTCTTGCGGTTAATCGATGGCAATAAAAAGATAAATCGCTTATAACGACAAAATTATTCATTGTAAGCCATGAAAACAAAAAAGTTATTGCAACAACAATATCATCCTCATCATCAACGTCCATATCTTCGCCAACAGCAGCAATAGTAAGCTTTAGCGGCGTTACCACACTGAATGTTTAAAGCATATTTTTAAAGCATCTACATATGTATCTACAACATATACCCAGTGGACTACATAAATACCTACATACACACATACTCGTACATACAACCAAACAATATATGAATTAATTTATATGCATGGTGTGGTGGTATATATGTTCATACATACATACATACATACATACATACATACATACATACATACATACATACATATATTTATCGATCATACATAACGTGTGCCTGCAAAGTACATACATACATACATACATACATACATACATATAATTCAATATGAAGACTTAACTCTTGTTTTTGTTTTTTATTTTATTTTTGCGCTTACCTTACGATTTCGAGGTCAGTTCCGTAATCGAAAATGGCTTTTTTGGTTAAGTAACGATTCGAGCGACGCATTTCATCCAAGACATCGTTCATCCAGTTCTCCACACGACCCTGTACTCGGACTGATACAAATCATTAAAAGAACAAACCAAAAAAAAAAAAAAAAAAAACAGAAAATTTTATGTTTTTTACCGTTTAATGGTGTTAAAAATAAAAAACTCGAAAAAGAGAAACGAATAACGAAAAATCAAACGATAAAATAATTTTATGCAACATAATAAATTCATTTTAGCAAATGGTGTGGGTTGCCCAAGAAGAAAATAATCAACAACAACTGTTCCAAATCAAGTTGCGCAATTTATTATAAAATTGTGACATAAAAAATCAATAAAATTGCAAAAATCATAATCAGAATCATGTTGTTTCATAAAAAAAAAATAAAACAAAAAAAACTTCTTTGAAATAATTATGTCTATTTGCTCTTTATGATGTTGAAGATAAACTTAAAATATAAAGAATAAAAATAATAATAAAAAATTGAAAACAATCATTGCTTTTCAGTTAAACATTATTACTGCCGTACTGTTTCCTGTATCCGTTTTGAGTTTATTCTTTGAAATTGTTTCTTTATCTTCATCTTTATCTTTCTTTTTTTTGAATTCTAGATTTGAGTTTTTTCCATGAAATTGTTATACCAAAAGAAGCTTAATAATGAAAAAACAACAACAACTGGAAATTTTAGAACTTTCGATTGGTAATTGGTCAAATTGGTTTAATTTTAATGATTTTGAATTACTTTTTTATTTCGAATTTTTCTTTTTTTTTGACTTGCTTCTGAAATTATTTCAATAACAGATATACTTTGTAGAGAAAATGTCGTATAATTGAACAATTATTGGTATTGTTTCCTTTTCTTTTTCAGATTGTCCTTCTCCATTGATTGATTAAAAAAATATCATTTGCAATGCGATGAATATTGTAAATTTATTATACACACATGGGCAAAGGTCATCATCATTTCACTTTTGAATTTAGAAATTGTTATTGAAAACTTCTTAGTGAAGTGGTATTTATCAGATATGTGGTAATTTAGAAATGAAACCGCTGCCCTTTAAATATCTTTGTTTTTTGTAAACTCTGTTAGACTTATTGGGGTTGCAACCATAGATATGAAGCTGTGTACCAACGCCAGCAACCTCTTGGCATGTATGATGCAGAATTTTACTGCCTTGAGCTTAAAGAAGTCCAAGCGAGTGAAAAGGAATTACCATATCCAACTTTGAATCTCTTCCCTATTCCATATCGAGTGTCCTTGCGAATTACACGAACAGTGAAATTGTTGTTGCTGGTGTTTTCAATATTCATAGCTCGTCTTGGCTACGCCATTAAAGCCGCTCAACTTCAGAAGACGAATACGCTGAGTTATTTGCGGTTCATAATTATCTTGTGCAATTAGTGAATGAACTTACCTTATCTACGTGTGTATATAGATGCGCACCAAAACAACATCTTCGATCTTTTCTTCTTCATTTCCTGAAAAGTATAAAGTTGGGACTCTTGCACCTCTCGGTAATTTCGATCACTGTACCATTACTGGCTCTTTTTTTAATAAAGCTAGGGTTGGTTATGTTTATTCCATCCAAACAGGTTCCGATTAAATTCCGATTAAGACATGCAGACTAGTAGTCAGATATAGAGAAGAGGCTCTCAGGTATCAGCCCAAGAATAGATGCGACCTTACTGATTAGCTGCGCAAACAGGCGAGATCTTTGTGTGTCGCAGTACTTAGGCGCCTTCGTGCTAAAACTCTTACTTTTCCAAGGGGGAACTTAAAACTTTTGGTCTTTCGTCAAAAGGCTGAGTAACAGTGCAAGTTCGATTCCAGTTTAAAGCATTGACAATTTCAATCCTGCTGAAAGGTTGGAGAGTATGATTGTCACACTGCATACATACATATATAGATTGATTTTTGATTTTATACAAAACTGATTAGAGAAAGTGATTAAACAATTGCATGTATTTCTTAATGCAAAACTGTGTACAATTGGCAAACATTTTCGCTCTCATGAAATGTATTCATTTTTTGTTTTTAGTTGCTTATTTATTAGTACATACTCTTTCTATAAGTTTTTCTTTAATTAAAATCAAGTAAATGTTTCCCATAAAATCGATTTCGATTCTTAAATTTTATGTTTTGATTACACTGCTCTACAAAACACAAAATTTTCTCGCCCTTAAAGAAAACTATATGAAATATTTATAATGATTTTGATGCGCTGAACTCAAATCCGTTTTCAGGTTTTTTCCATCGGGCCGTAATTTTTTTATGGGCGTGGCAAATTTTTCGGCCAAAATCGGTTTGCTATGTCAATATATTTCATCATAACTCGAAAAAGAAAAAGAAAAAGAAAAAAAGAAAAAAAGGACATTTTGCGAGAATACATTTTTGCGCTAATTTAGGTCAAAGCTAGGTACGTGCATTTAATATTGAGTAAAACTCAAAAGTTTGGGTTTTTTATGAATGTTATTGTATGTTAAAGATGTCACATAGAGCTAAGCAATAAAACTGTGCAACAAGTGACGCTGTGTTTAAACGAAAACTTTCAGGGAACGCGAGTCTCGAAAGGTTTGATTATATCATATTCAATATTTTAAAGACATATCAGCTAGAAAATTCCCTGATTTGTTTTCAGGATCGTGTGCAAGATCAAACTTATTCCGGTTGAATTCATTATTATGGCAATATTCGTATTTTCAGGTTCAATAAAACCAGCTGGTTTTGAAGACACTCATTAATGTAAATATCAGCTTTAATAGAGCCGTTAGTAATGAAGGAAGTGCTTCTTTCTCCACATGTGCATATTGATTGATATGTCGAACATGCCTTTGGGTTAATACTCTTATTTTGCACCCATGGTTTATCTTCAACAGTTCTTGACTAGAATTCATCATCCATTAAACAACACTGGTATCTAATAAAGAAATCCTTATGTGAGCTTTTCGCTCTTTTTAGTCATAATTTTTTGTTGCATTTATGTGTGGACTTATAAATGTCTTAAGACTATCTTTGTTTTTTAACTTTTCTGTATAAAGCCTCGAAGCAGTTCACTTTCTGGGTGTTTTTTCTTCCTGACACGTTAAAGTGTTTTGACAAAATCCTTATTATTTTGCTTGCTTTGCTGGGTTTGCAAATCCTTTATTTCTTCCAATTACACGTTTTGTTTTATAGCCCACGAAACAGTATTATGGTTAACACCTGCAAGCTTAACTATTGTTTTCTGCGGACGTAGCGGATTTCGATTGTAAATATCAAATACTCTTCTGTTCGATAATCATTTTCAAAAGAAAACTAGTCTAGTAATAAAGATGCCACTGGAAGGAATTATAGGGACACTTTCTTTTTTTTTCAAAATTAATATCATAAAATTTGAAGTATGTTATACTATAGATGGCTTATTAAATAAAAAATACCTCTTTTCAGCAAACGGAATATAAGCTTGAAGTATGTCAAGCAACATCTGCATCGTAATAAATAGAACAACGTGCTATGGTCTGACGAAAACAACATTAGTTCGCTAGTGTGTTCCTATTATTTCTTCCACCACTGTATATAAATGAATATGTGTTTGTATGTTTGTAATCAGAACCAAATACATATCTTGAAATTTGTACAGAGTCATTCAGAAAGAAACAATAGGCTATAAAAAGTGATAACAGGAATTAAAAAGTCAATTAAGATAGGAGTAGCAAAGCATGACGGGTGTTAGCTAGAAATTATATAAAATGACAAATATATCTGACAAATGGTATCATATTTTAAAAGAAAACTTAAAGGTAAAAACACGTAAGCAAATGTAACGTTGAAATTTTCAAAGCTGTTTTACCCCTAAAGATAACTGTTAGGTACGAATAGTGTGACATGCCAGAAATAGATTTCCTACCAAAAACATTCTCAAATTCGACTGCAGCCTACCAAAAGCTTAAGTAAAAAATTTAAAATGCATTGAAAATTTATTTAGTTATTCAGCTTTTACACATTAAACTACTTTCTTGAAAAATTGCTAAACATATTCATATACTACATGTTTTATCCTAAAGTTGTGCCTAAGTGATGAAAGTAATTTTGTTATACAATATTTTAATGTGACGAAAAACAAAAAGCTTGACGGACAAACAAGGTACTACGATATAACAACTAAATGCCAACAACAGAGCATGGGTGTAGGCAGTTTCGTGATTGTTTGGCGATGTATATCGGCGGCTGAGGTTTGCATTGAGGTTGTTATTGATACAACTATGGATCGCTTCACATATTTGAACCTACTTGAAGATAATCCGAAACAATCTGTGAACAAAATGACAATGAAACAGTTTCTTGAGTGAAAGAGCATATAAATTTTTTTTATTTAATTTGGGGCAGCCCGAGCAAATTTTTGTTCGCAAGCATATTTTCATATTGATCATAGTTTGTAGTTTCTAGCTATAGTAACTTCGTTCTGTCCAACGCTACCCACCAGAACACTTTTTTTTAAATCTCGGGTCTACTTTATTAAAATTGTTTGTTTTGTTTTGTTTCATACATATTAATAACACGGTGCGGCAAAAAATCATCTGGAATGTGATGCCATTTTTCTGGTAAGTGCTATCGAGTACAACACAAATCTGTGTTTGAAATTTTCGAAACACCACCAAAATCTTGATATATAGATAAAAGACCGGTTTTTCGTACATTCTTGAACTTATAAGCTTAACTAACTTAATCGAATATTATCCCATTTTAAGTTTCTCAGCGGATTTTGAAAAAAAAAAGAAACAGACCTTTTCATTCATATACATATATAGCGACGGTGTATTTTTCAAGCAATTGGCAGAAGATAATTCGAAAAGAGTTTAGAAAACTTTTAGACTACATATAGTATAGATCAGCCAATGCCTGGTGGTGGTAATTAGAATGATAAATGTACTTCCAGAGTATTTTTGAGGCAGAACAAAATTCCAGAAAAATATAAATGTCAATCTAATACAAAATGCAGAAACGTTCGTAAATTATTATCAGCGGTATTAAATGTCGCCAACGCTACACTAATCGTTGATTCACAGTTGGGAAGTAGTTCAAAATTCAAAATTCTTTATCTGAAGAAGCGCAAAAATCTATTAATAAAATATTTAAGAAAATTAAAGAGCATAACGCAAGTCACGGCAACTCGCAAGGCAAAATAAATGGTTGAGCCTAAGGAAGCAAAATGTCTGACCAAAACGGCAACGTTGGGTACGAACACGACCATATATTTGTTTGTAGAACTTAAGGGCATCATAGGACACTTCTAACCAATTTTATTACGAATAAATAATGTTTGGTGTTGAAATAAATATGTAAATAAATAAAAAAATAAAATAAAATAAATAAATAAAATAAACTTATATAGTAATAAATTACACTTGATTTTTTTCGTCATAAACTAATTTTGCGATTTTAATTTTAAAATTGGTGTATGTCTATGGTAAAAAGTAAAAGCAATCAATAGAGAGAAAAAGATTTAAGCAATGCTTCTAAATCGAGTATAAATATTAAGGGTATTCGTTTAAACTGCTAACTTTAATTTAATAATAATAAACGAACGCAATTCTTGTATGAAAAATATTTAAAATACAAAAAACATTACACGGCAACCCCATTTTTCTGTCTCGTATAATTATTAGGCAACTTAACCCATTAATAGCTAAACCAAAACTACAAGGAAAAATTTGAATATTTTTTAATAATAATATTTAAATAATTAATGAAGCGAAAAAAGCAAACAAATTAAAACAATTTTTCAAAACTAATTTAATAATTTTATGAAGAAAAAGTAATTCCATATTTTATTTAATATTATTTTTAATAACTACACCTTTCTCTACTCAAAAACATTATGTTTTGTTAACAGTTTCGAAGAACTTTTTCTAATTTGTCAAAAACTAGGTGTTCCAAAATTAGCACGACTGCTTAGAATGGGTTAAGAAAACTGATATTTGCTCAAAATTTTAATAACTTCGTACAATATTTTTATATTCAAATATCGAGATATATATTTTAAGAGCTCTTACATATTTGAAGCTTAAGAGGCTTAAGAAACATTTAGCAGGTTAAACGATCATCCCTATTAATTCTGATATTAAATTAAAACAAACGGAATTGCCTGAAAAAAACAATTTTATTTCTTGAGTTTTTTTTTATTGTAAAACGTACCATTATTACGAAAATCTAAAACTTCACCTTCACTTGAAATCATTGCATTCACGATATATAAATGGGCACTTTCCTTGATTATGCGCAACGATTTAACATTATCGTACATCTACGTATAAGAAAATCAAATAAAATAAAAATAAAAAAATTATAAATAAATTATAAGTTATTTAAATAAAAATAAACATTTTTGCTATGCGACTGCTTATGTGTATGTAATATAGCCGTCAATATTAAAAATACTTGGGTCTAGACAAAAAAATATGTGGAAGCTTCAGAATATGTGGAGGCTGCATCAATTCAAATCAAATTGTAGCAACTCAGAGGCACATAATATTTTCAAAATCGAAATTTATTTTGACTTATTTTTATTCTCTTTCCAATATTAGCTAATACAACTTGTGGCATAATTTTGTAAAAACAAATTACATTTTATTTATGATTTGAATATAAATATTTAAGCAAAACCAATCTTTTATGAATTCAATTCGGCACAAAACACTTAGTGAACGATTGAGTTTAAGTTTAGGATGAGCAAATTTATGAAACATACTGTTTAACTTAATTTACATACATACTTAAATGTCAACAACACAAATGTTGCCAATAAAAGCTTATTTATTTAATTGAAAATAAGCGTGTACCTCTCTCACTTATTAACGTTATATATACATACATACATACATACATATATATGTACATATGGCATAAGCAATCGTTTTGCATTTATTTATTCTTTCGAATACAACGCATAATAAACGATATGGTTTCTTTCTTATGTTTATGGGCGACAGATGTGCTTATGTTATATAATTTATGTTTTTTGTTTGTTTTTGTTTTTGTTGTTGTTGTTGTTTCAATTCAATTACCTTGATTATATGATTTTGTACAGCTGATGGCTCTGAACTGCCCAGTATCGAGAGTAATTCATCAACTGAAATGAAATAAAATCTTGGAAATATACGACGCTTTGATTCCAAATATTCATTTAATGACTTTTGACAATTTTCCAAGCCAATGCCTAGGCCCTGAATCTCAGGCAATCTGCCGGGTATGGTGCAGAATGGCACCACCAATGGATTCTTGGCACAATCCAACATTATCTAAGTGTCACGAATAAAAAAAAGAGTCAACAAGAAAATGTTACCAATGAAAACATGTTGTAAAACAAAAATAAATACCAAAATTCAACCAAAATACATAGCGCGATAACAAGCAAATACACATACATACATACATACATATATACACACATACATACTCGTAAATACTGGTAAATACAAAATAAATGAGAAATGAAAATAAACGATCGAATAGAATCGAACAATAAATCAAAGCCATCCATTGTCATCACTAATGTGTTTGTACGTACATTCGTTTATTTTCGAAAACAGATTCAAGTGTGTGCGTCTAATAGCTCTGCATCTGTTTCATTGAGCATTGCGGCAAATGTTGCAAATCTAATGAAATCAAGTGCCAAACCCAATATGATAATAAACAAATAAAGAAATAAACAAATAAAGAAATAAGAAGAAAAACTATTCCTTCTCCGAAAACACTGCAATATATGATTTGGTAATACACACACCCATACACATACATACATACATACATAAATACGTTTATTAGTAAATAAAAAAACAAGTAAATAAATAAATAAATAAATAAATAAAATTCATGTAGAAAAGCAAATCAAATTCACCGAAGAACTGTGGGAAGTCGAACTCAAAGATATAGTTTAATATCATATACGAGTACTTATCACTAAATCATTGTTGTTATTATTTTTTGGAAAAGTAAAGCTTTTGACCTAATGGACTGGTGAATTGAGAATAATTAAACTTGCATTTTCAATAATTTTCTATATTGAAATCTCTTATTATATAAATGATTTTAATTGCAAAAAAAAAGTTGGTATAAAACAGAAGACAACAGTTCTATGATTTGAATGAGTCCAGCTAAGATATTCAAAATACTTATGCATGTACTAAAGGGTACGCCATCTAACGTTTTTTTTCAACTAGTGCTTATTTCGTGAATGGTAACACTTAGCTCATGTCTGATTTGAGAGATAATTAGTTTTATCCTTCCGCTGAACGAATATGTTTGTGTATACGCTTGAACAGCGCTGGGAATCTGGGCCTGCGATCGACTAACAGAAAATGCCGATTTTGCCAAAAAAAAATCATCTTTTCAGATGAAGCTCATTTTGATCTTGGCGGGTATGTAAACAAGTAAAATTGTCGCATTTGGGGCACAGAAAACCCGCACGCATACATTTAAAAGCCGATACACCCAAGACGAGTCAATGTTTGGTGCGGATTTTGGTCCAGAGGCATAATTGGGCCATTTTTCTTCGAAAATGAGCAAGGAGTGGAGGAATTTTTGTTCACAAAAATTGAAGAGGAGGATAT
Organism: Wohlfahrtia magnifica; assembly: GCA_023159175.1. Classification (NCBI taxonomy): domain Eukaryota; kingdom Metazoa; phylum Arthropoda; class Insecta; order Diptera; family Sarcophagidae; genus Wohlfahrtia; species Wohlfahrtia magnifica. The sequence goes on from JAKWBJ010000057.1 coordinate 711,099, forward strand.
TAGCAACATTTGCTTTCAACAGGACGGTGATGTTTTGCGCCCTGTTTTTGAAGATCGCATTATCAGCCGCAGAGCTGATGTCGTTTGGCCACCTCGGAGCTGCGATTTGACACCGTTGGCCTATTATTTGTGGGTGCCGTCAAAGATAAGTGTTACGCCAACAAGCCAGAGACAATTGACGCTTTAAAGAACAATATTCGTGAAGCCATACAGCTGCACACAATCGATAATGTGCTTAAGAATTGGACCGATCGTGTAGGCTACAGCATGGCCAGCGAGGCAGCCATTTGAATGAAATTATTTTCCGTTATTAACCGGAAGATTTATACTTTCAAATAAGAAAAAAAATTTGAGAAAATATTCAGTAGTTTTTTTTGTAGCATTTAAAAAACAATTATTTGGCGGACCCTTTATATGTATGTACATTAGGGTGATCTTTAGACGTATGGATGAATTTTTTTTTCAAATTAGAAACAGTAACTTCCCTCTAAAATATGTGCAAAAGCTATGGGCGTCGTCGAAGATAACCCCTGTTGGTGAAATAATGAATTTTTTTTTTATTTGCTTTAGAATACGATAAAGATATAACTTTTTTGCTATAATTTTATTAAATTTTTACAGTAGTTGTTATGATTTGTTGCAAACAATTTGTCGAATTAGAATTTAAATATTGCGGCAGCAATGTAAAGTATTTACATTATAAAATCAAGGAGTTTTAAATAAAGTTTTTCTCTTCAAGGTGCTTGTGTTTTTTTTTTTTTAGAAATAATCTTTTATATTTACTATTCTATTGTCAAATCTATGAAATTATTTAGTCTTTTCGAATAGATAATTCAATTACTAAGCAGATTTAGAGACGCTTAGAATAAAAGTGAGAAAACTAAGTAACTTTATGACTGGTATTGAAAAACAGAAAGAGAGAATGAAAAATGCAATTGGGAGTGTATCCTAACAATCTCAAAGTCGAAGTAACACAACCACGTGATGATTATAAAGAACTTCTTCAATTAAGCATAGTTTTTCTTGATGGTACAGTTTCATTATTTATCTTAAAAAAACTTTAAGCATATTTTCATATCCGTTGAATGTCAAAAGCTATTTATTGCCTTAAGTTATATTTATTTGGACATCAATTTAAGATGACACAATTGAAATTAAACAGTATTGGAGATATTTGTATATTTGTTGTAAGCACCAGCTACAGCAGAACTTCTTATATAGGACTTAAATTACTTAAAGATTTGCATGATTTTGAGAGTATTGAGGACAAGATAAGCCGTAAGTCACTAGGTATTATACTGTACATATATGCCGAGTTAAAAAATTGATCGTAACTTCTCAAGCTATATGCTAATATCTTAACAAGAATATCGAATATTTTAGATCGCAAAAATCAAATGTTTTTTTTTAGAGTAATTAAAATATAATTACGTCTGCAATTCGTTTCTTGGGCCATCGGAAAACAAGAAGAAAATAAGAATTGATCTTCACCGATGAAGCCTATTTCTAGCTCAATGGCTACGTCAACAAGCAGAATTGCCACATTTGGGGTGAAGAGAATCCAAGAGTAATCTTAGAGCAACCCTTACATCAAAAAAAAAAAATACGGATTGGTGTGGTTTGTGGTCCGGAGAAATCATTGGACCATATTTTTTGAAAACGAAAATGGAAATGCGAACACGATCAATGAATAATAATTTGATGAATTCATTCACAATAAGCATGAAATTCCAATACGATAGCAATCGAATGCTGTAATTAGCTTACTCGAAACGTATCGAAATGTTATTCGATACGATAGTACACTCGATACCGTATGCCGTGTTTATACCCCAGCAAAAAAAAAAAATCTTAATCAAAACTGCAATAACAACGTAACACACTACTAATGCTATGTTCGCACGAGATGCACGGATTACTTCGTTTTCTGTTTGTATTACTTGATTGCATTCTACCGTCCGCACAGCCCCTTTTAACAGCTAACATATGAAGTAGAGCTGGAGAACTATCGATAGTTGGACCACTCGATAGTTTCAATAGCTTACAAAAAAACTATCGATACTATCAATACTATCGGATTTTTTTAAGTACTCCTAGTGGCAGCGATATTATAATTTAAGTGAAAGGGAAAGAATAACAATAAATATACAGTGTGAAATAAAGAATAGGGACACTTTATTTTTGAAGTGCTCCAAAACTAAAGTAATTAATAAGAACTAGTGAAAGAAAACTGCAAAGACTATGGGAAGGAAGTGTAGAACAATTATCAACTTTTAATTCGTACTTTAAAGATTAATCTCTTCAAGTCATCAAAAAGCCCTAAAAATTAACTTGTTCTTCTGTTTCAGGTAGGGGAATAAGAAAAAAACTTATGGAAGCTAGACTCATGATAAGAGTCCTAGAAATCTATTATTTCTCAGCAAACGGAAGCAGCACCTGCACCCTAATAATTAGAACAACATTATATGGTCAGACGGAAGGAAGATTAATTTGTTTGGGTCAAATGCATAATCGTATGTACGAACATATATTAGTTACAATTCAAACTTTATTTGAGTTTAATAAATAGAAATTTAAGTAACTGTTAAGCTGTGTCCCTATGTAACTGTAAAAGTTTACAACCTGCGTCGAACAAGTTTTTCCAAATGTGATTTTGACTACATTTAGTGGCCTCCGTATTTACTCTTAGAATTTGGCGATAGTATCGATAGTGAAAAAACTCTATCGATGTTCAGCCAAAAACAAAACTATCGAATGAGGGAGCGAATGACGAAAAAACGATGTGGTACGAACATAGCATAAGCCATCCAAATCGTATGATAGTGCGACGGCTGCCCTTTTGCTTCGAATACGTATTTAATTTTACATTGTACTGAGAGCAAGACCCATGTGAATCGAGTGCAAGCAAGATGGCTTTGTTTTTTGCTTCTGATAAACATTTAATTTTGCAATAGTTTGGGAATAAAACTAATGGCAATCGGATACGAGACGTAATTAAATTTTTCTTATTGACATACTCGTAATAGTATACAATCGGATGCGTTTCAATTTGTAATAACTTATGTACTGCTGGGTACAAACTAATAAAAATATCATTTTTCAGTCTTTTTTTTTTATTAATTTTCAATTATTTATATATGTACACACATATGTATGTACATATGTAAAAAAAAACAATTTTACTAAATATCAAAATTTTATTTTTTAAGTTTTCAAGCCAAATTTTAAGAACGATGTGCCACGTTTAAACCTCACTCAACCGTGATAATATTTTTCACACCATATTTTAAAACCATAGCGAAAATTTTTAGTGAGAGTTACACTCAAAACAACAAAGTTGAAAAATCACATACACACACAGTGTCGTACAAAATAAAAGCAACAAATCCTATAAAAATAAGTAAATTTTATTTCTGAGTGTATTTCTTTATAAAAAAGTTTTTCGGTAATTTATTTAAATTCATATATAAAAAATGTATGTCTTCAAATGGAAGTGTGCAAAACAAAAACAACAGATTAATATTTCGTTGATGAGTCTTTATTTTTAACAAATTCGCCACATCTGAGTGGCATGGAATCAATAAGGCTATCAAGTACGGATTCTGGGATACAAAAACAACAGATTAATATTTCGTTGATGAGTCTTTATTTTTAACAAATTCGCCACATCTGAGTGGCATGGAATCAATAAGGCTATCAAGTACGGATTCTGGGATACAAAAACAACAGATTAATATTTCGTTGATGAGTCTTCATTTTTAACAAATTCGCCACATCTGAGTGGCATGGAATCAATAAGGCTATCAAGTACGGATTCTGGGATTCTTTTCTATTCGCTTCTAGATCCTCAAAAAGTTCGTTCTGATTTTTGATTCGTTTTTCTGAAATGTTTCTCTTCAATATTGCAAATAAGTTTAAGTCGGGTCTGCCATTAAGTTTATGAAAGGGTCCACACCATAACATTGCCTCCCCCATGCTTAACATTCCTTTGGCAATTACGTGGATCAAGCCTCTTACTAGGCATACTTCTAGATGTTCACAATATTAAAATGAATTTTGATTCGTCATTAAACAAAACAGTTTTCCTGTATGGACCAATCCCCGTATGCTTGCGAAACTTAAAAACAAAAAATTGGTTTTCGACTTAAACGTCTTTGGAATATTGAGAAGAAACCTTTTAGAACAACGATTTAAAAATCTAAATTAATTACTTTCAGACATTTATTAGTTTTTTTGTTGTTGTTGGATCTGTTGCTTTTTTTTGCATAACACTGTGTGTACATCACACACCTTTTTTCCAAGCATGTATATAAGAAAAAGCTTTCAAAAATATATTTACCCATTTATGTTCTATTGAAAACATAACTATGATGCAAAAAAATAAAAAAAAGTAATTTTTTTCTCTTACTCTACGGTATGCCTTATCAATATCATCGAATTTTTTGGCTTCTTCAGGTAATTGAGAACGAATATCACCGCCTATGAAAATGCCTTCCAAATAGAGCCATTTACGTTGAACAAGAAGCCACTCATCAATAATTTCCGATACGAGTGCTAAATTATGTTCCCAGCGATTCACCGTTTCAAGAAAAGGGCCAATAAACCTGCGAAGCACAAGAAAAAAGGAAAGAAAAGAACATAAAATAATCCTGTACTTGCAAGAAAAGAATATTCTGTGTAAAGTACTATAGCAACACATTTTTGTTTGTTTGTTTGCTTATTTGTATGTCAACGTCATCCTCTTGTTGCTACTTTTTACTACTTACTGTGAGGCACCCATCGATTGAAGATTCATTGAATTATCATCGAGCACAAGAATTATATCATCAACTGCACCCAGTGTATAGCCACGATCTTCGCTGCCTTTAAAATGTTTGTGAACTTTAAAGTTCATGCTTGCCCACGTTTCCTCGACTGCTTTTACGCCCTTCTCAATGCCCAGTTCTTTTATGGCATTATTTAGGATTTGCTCAGCAATTTCCTGTTGAATGGAATAAAAGCAATCGTATACACATTCACATAATGATACACTCACACACACACACACACACACACACACACACAAATACATACACAAACATGTATTAAAAAGATAATATTAAAATGGACAAAACGAGTAGAAATGCTAAAAGACGGCAAAAAGATATGCATTCGCATACGTAGCACATAAAAGACAAACATTATGAAGGCATACAGATACGTTTAGCAACGGCAACAACAGCATTTTCAACAGCATTTTATGATTTTTTTCTTTTTAAGTTTGAATTGTTCAATCTTTCTTATTCGAACACTTTTAAATTTCTTCTACTCCTAGTTGATCGGTATGTCTACTCTCAAATTGTAGACTAGCGGCAAAAAACGATGATTGATAATTGTGTCGTTGTTGTTGCTGTAATTTTTGTATTTTTTTATTTTCAAACGTAACCAATATGACGCCTATTTTAGTCTGATCGTAATAATAAAACTGCATTTGTTGGATGCTTCTGTTGTTTGTTAACAAACAACAGCAAAAAAAAAACACAACAAATTCCATGCAATTAAGGATGGATGGATGCATGAACAAAGTGTGTGTGTGTGTGTGAGTGAAAGTATGCACGTTTCTTTACCTGATATTTGTGCAATTGCATTGCAAACATATTGTCGAGGGTGAATCGTTCTGGTGTCATATCAAAATGCTGTCCTGTCTTCTCCATTAACTGCAGCCAGTGACGTTCACGTAATGCTTCATTCTTTAAACTAACCATGAGTGGGACTGTACCTTTGAACTGTTTCATTTGCAACTCCAACATTTGGCCAACAGGCAACACTCGTACCTTTCAAAATTTTAGGAAAAAAAAAGAAAAAAACAAGAAATACACACAAGACAGTATGATGAATTAAAAAATATTTAATTATTATATCCGATTAAATAAACAACCCAAAATTCATTAAAATATTTTTTCTTTGCATTTTAAATATTTGTCTTAAATTGACTGACTATGTTCTTTGTTAACAAGTATTTCTCTCTTTCTTTCTAATTAGCTAAGAAAGGATTATCAAATTGATTAACAAATTTCCTTATTAGGATTCAATTTTGAAATGGTCGTTTTATATGTCCAGATTCTTGTATATGAAAAAACTGCCTATTTAACATATTTTTAGGAATTGAATGAAGTGCAGTTCTATCGAATCATAATCTACAAATTGAATAAATCATCTTATAATTTAACAAAGAATTCAATTTTATGAATTATTTTTAATTAAGGCTGTCAAGTTTAAGCCATTCATGTGTGATTGCGATTCCATCAATGTTTTTGTGACCAGAAATACTACATAATTTAGAATCGGACATGGAAAATTCGAGTTTAACATTTTGAATAAAAAATGCATTTTTATATTTATTGATTATATACATACACATACATATGTATAGATACTATATGGTTATTGTGTATTATGTGTATATTGTAACATAAAATGCATTCAGCATAAAATCATAATATTTTGCTTTTCGTGCATATGTTTTATTAGTAAAACTTTGCAATGTATGTTGACAAGGCCTTTTCTCGATAGAACAAAAAAAAAAAAAAAATTATATGCATGTATGTATATTAGTTTGTGTACTTCAAAATAATCAACTGCTTTAGGGTCTAATTTCAAAATACATTAAAATCAACAGAAAAAAAAACTAAAACTAAATAATTATTTTAGATAACGAACGAAAAATAATTATGCACATGGATGTTTGCAGTTGTCAAGAATAAATTTTATTAAAAATAAATTAAGTTTTAACTAAATATTTAATTTATTTAACTCTTGTGGATATAAAAAAAAAAAAAAAAAAAAAAATAGAAAAAACAAACTTCAAAAGTTTTCGTTTTACAAACTAATTACGAAAGTTTTATTGGCATCAAGAAACACTTAGTCCATCGTCATCAACCAACGTTTTACTTCAAGCATTTTAATGCTATGCTTTCTACAATGTCTACGTACGGTGTTTGTATAAATAAAAAATGTTCTCTTACCTGTTTGGGTAGTTTACGAAATTCTTTAAGAAAACTCTCTACACCCTCAGTTAAAATGGTAGGGTCCAAATCGGCCCATAAAGTTTTCGACCACCCTTCACGAGCTGTCTTTTGGCTTTTGTATAGCTTGTAGAGCTAAAATTAAAAAAGAAAAAAAGGGTGATGAAAGGAAAAAACCAACAATTAAATTAAATCAAATCAAATATAACAACAACAACAACAACCAAAACAACAATAAAAGAAAAAAGTTCAATTCAATCATTTCTATGTTGCACTCTTATTACACCCTACACTAAGAAAAAAATAACACATACATATATACGTATGTATTATGTGCATACTATAATTCCCATAACATTCCATTGAGGAACACGGGGACTTCTTATAGTCAATGAGTTGCACCAACTTTTTCTTTTACAGATGGTCTGACCACGGATTGAACCAAGAACTTCTTAGTTGGTAGGCGGGTGTCTTACCATACCAGACATCGGCACAGATATGTACAATGTTATTCAATTAATTAATTTCATTATAATTTTAATTAAAAATTTTTCCATAGAGCTGTTACATTATGATACATACATAACTAATCGTAACAAATTGTAGTGAAATTATTTTATTTTGAAAGGTTGAGGAGCATTTTAGTAAACTCTTCATTATGGAATGTCGTATGTGAGAAACTAAAAAGAAATGAAGCTGCCAAAATCGGGGAATGAGATCAACTTGATGAATCACCTAAGATTTTGCAAAACTTCTAACGAGGCGTGGAATAAGTTAGAAAATATACATCGTGCACGCGGTCCGGTGAGAAAGGTAACCCTGTATAAGAAATTGTTAAATTTTCGAATAACTGAAGATGAAATTATGTATGTCTTGTTTTCTAAATGCATTTTCTAATGCTGTAGATAAATTGGCAAAAGTTGGTATTGAATTATTTTGATGTTCAGTTTGCGATGGAAACAAGAGATGTGTTAACAAAATTTCAAATTTTGAAAGTGAAGCTTCTAGAAGAAGCTGAAAGAAAAAATCTGGAAACTACAAGAGCAAGTAACGGAGAGGCACATGCATACACGGCAAGAAATAGAAACACTAATTCAGAAGAAAACAATGTAAGAAAGAATAACGGAAAATACAAATACAATTTCAAATGTTTTAGGTGTGGTAAGTGTGGGCAAAAAGCAGTATACCGTACTTGCAGCAGCAGATGTTAATGTTATTACAGAGTTAGCATAGTGTTTAGATAGTGATGCGACTCAACATGAAACAACACAACGAAAAAATTTATTTGGCGGCCGAAAACTGTACAGTAGCTGAGGGAATAGGCGAAATTTGAATAAAGTCCGGCAACTGCAACGTAATTTTGAAGAATGTTTTATGTATATGTGCCGAAAATGAAATGTACGAGTAATTTTATTTCTATTGGCAGGTTGTGTTAAAAAGGGGTATGTAGTAAGATTTAAAAAGAATAGCGCAGAAGTAAAAGACAATAATCGTATAATGTTTAGAGCAATGAAAGAAATCAATTTATTTACAATCTAAATATGAACAGTGTTTAGATACGGTAAGTGAAAAGGCCATAAATTGGCATAATCGTTTCGGTCATTTAAATTATAGTAGTTTACAGCTAAAAAATAAAAATATGGTAAACGGTTTAGAGAAAACGTTAAATTCACAATTTAAGCAGTTTACGAAAAGTGAAACACGATCAAACGAAATTCTCGATAAAATGTTTGTGGTCCGTTTAGAACCAAATCGCTTGGTGGTGGAGCTTTCTACTGGTCTTCAAAAAAGCAGAGTTGTGTGGTCTTAAGCAGCATTAAGGCCGAATACATTACAATGCCAACAGCGGCAAAAGGAGCAGCGTATTTAAGAAGTCTGTTGGATGAAATTGACATTCACGATCAGCAACATCCTATTGTAATATATGGAGGCAACTTGAGTGAACAGCAACTGGCGAATAATCGAATTTATCACTCCCGCAGTAAACACATAAATACATATTAGACTTCATTTTTTCAGGGAATTGGTTTCCAGTAATGTCATTGAGTTGAAGTATATTCCTACTGACTAGATAATAGCTGATGTCTTAACAAAAAATTTATTAAAATTGCAACACGAAAAATGTCGAAATGTTTAGGTATTACTTAGATTGGTTTCAGCCGAATGATCGCGTTGAGGAGGAGTGTTAGAATTTTAAATATAGTAATCAATTACAATGCAAGTACTTTCCCGAAAGTACAGTTTGATTTACAGTTTTTGAGGTTTGTATACACGTATAATTATAGATATAAATTTTCTGTCTTGAATAAAAATCCAAACTGTTAATATTTAGGAAATTCTAGAAAATTCTGCTCAAAACAAGTTGGATTACTGCTTTTGATTACCTTCGCTTATTGTTGATTTAGTTTTATGGTTTTAACGCTGTGATTAAGAGGGATAGGTTTTGTGTAGGTGATTATAATGTCGGTTTTGTTTGTTGTTTCTTTTTCCAATACTTCTGTGTTGAACAAAAAGAAACGAACAAGCAGAGCAGATGAAGTTTACTCAACATCTACGCAAATAATTTAATTGAAAAATTAAACTTTATCTATGAGCTAAATAGAGAAAAAGAAAAGAAAAAAAAAACACATCACATTGTCTATGTCGAATATATTTCTGGATAATACGTTTGTGTACTTGAACGTGTACTAGAAGTAGGTGTTAAAAAAAATAGTAGCAAAAGCAATAGTAGTTGTTAACTTACAATTATCATGCCTTCGTAGTCCTCCTTAATACGTGAAAACTCATTGTAATCTTGCATAGGCATATCAAAAAGTTTTTCGGCGTTGGCTGAAATAAGTACACACAATAAAGATTAACAACAAGTTGGAAGAAGGGAAAATTTAAAAAATAAATAAATAAGAAGAAGAAGACTATTCAAAATTGAAATGCAGTGAATAAATACAATTAAAAATAATCAAAAAAAAGTTTTGTTAATTTTTCAATTTTTCAATATCCAAACTAATTGCCAGCTAGTAAGCTTGCCAGAAAATAAATTATTCTATTAAATATTTGATTCAGTAAATATGTTCTTATACATTTTTGCACTCGGCAATACACAAACTCTGAAATATTATATTTTTTTTCATAATTTAATTGTTTTTTTATTGTAATCTATATACTCGTACATATATAAAAACGAATTGTGATTTGTTTGGATGCTTAAAACTGGGCAAAATTCGATACTTCCTGTCGTCGTACCTTCCTAGTACGCTGAAGAACCTTACTTATCATTCCTCCTTAATTAACCTGAAATTTTTCAAAAAATTGTTATAAAAAATAAAGCCTTTTTTGCATAAGCTTTTTAAAAGCAAGCTGTAATGGTTTTCATACAATAATGGTTTATTGTAAGAATGTGTTGTTTTTTAGCTGAACAAAACCAGCATTTTATTTCACAAGCCTGTTCTTATTTTAACAAAAACTTAACATCTTAAGTCCCATGTGACATATTTGTAACAAACCGTACAAATCGCTCCAAAATCGATACTTATATATAAATAAAAGAGTTCTATAATATACGTTGTAATTGGTGTTCTCTGAAATACAAATGTGAGCCCTTAAGCGAAAGGTGAAATCGATACCAAGATTTTTATATATATGCGGTTTTTGTAGATCCCTTGATTCGCGGGATATTGGGGATAAAGTAAGCCCCTTTGTAATGCATAACGTACTGACTTCGATGAAATTTGAAACTAGATAGATCTGCGTACCGTAGAATACAACACATATGGTTAACGTTTTCTTTTTTTTTGTTTTTTGTTTTTAGAAGTACTCAGGGGCTATTGATCGCAGACGAATGAGAAATTTGGTTGGTAAGCTGGAAGAGTCGATGTCGACAATCGCACAAAATATGAGTGTGGTAACCCTCCACCATCAAGAGATACCAATTACTCGGAAAATACCCAAGCTACAGTAATGAAATTTCGTATAATAGTACAGAGTACTATAAACAACATTTATTCCAAAAATTGGTGTTTTATTCAAGAAAAATGGAAAAACAAAAAATATTATTGTCTTTCGGTATTACAATAAATGTATGATGTGAATTACAACTGTTTTGGGCAATAAAAAAATTTATTTTGGAAGGGGCGAAATTCGCCGGGTCAGCTAGTGTTCATATAAAATTAATTACAAAATATTTATTAAAGTAAGAAAATCTAATAAATTCACTTTTTACCAATAGGTAAATGGACGTGTGATGAAAAAACGAATTAATAAGGATTCGAATAATGCTTCGTTATAAATATTTATTCACTATACATACATACATATGTATCAGCGAAACCCTTCTATAATGAAATTTAGGGAAATACAAAAAAATTCGTTATAACTAAGGCTTTAAATATCAAAACTACATATTTTACATGCAAATACTAAAAAAAAAATTCTTTATATAAAAAATATGTATGTTTTTATTTTGTTAGATTTTAATTAAATTATTGTGTAATTTTTGTTTAATTAAGTCGAAAATTAAATTTTTCTTATTCTGACTTTGTTTTAAAGAGGCTTTGAAATGAATATTTCGCTATATAGAGGCTTTACATATCGTCGGTTTCATGTAGAAAGGCCCTAACTCACATTTTTTCCGAAATTAATTTTTTTTGTGATTCCAGTGCATTTAACGGAAATACACCTCCTCACAAAAATTTAGGCAATTTTATCAAAATTAGCGGTTATTCAAGTAATTTTCTAAAAAGCCCTAACTTATTTCTAAAAAAGATATATATTTTTAAAGCCCTATCTCGCCAAATTATGTAACGTTACATCGAGTTTTCTTCAATTATGCAATAAAGAATAAGCAAATGCCAATTCGGCATACTACAAAATGAAACTACAAATTCACAACTTAACAATTTACAATCTTCTAACATACCAACCGGACAATTTTGTATGGGATGAAACGGCAGGAAACCTTACGTCTTCGGTTTTCACAACATGCGTTATAAAGCACTTAAGGGATTTTGTGGATAGATCTCCAGATATTTACCACATTATTATTTATTCATTTATTCAAAATCGCAACGTTATGTTATCTAATGCTATTCTCTGCTCTTGTGAAGAACGAAATGTAACTATTGAGCAAAAGTACTTAGTTGTTGGGCATACACAGATGGAGTGCGATGCAACCCATTCTCTTATCGAAAGAAAAACAAAAACTGACAAATAAATTTGCCGTCGCAGTTTGTGCAAATTATTAAAGAAGCCAGGAAATATCCAACACGTCTTGAAAAACACCATTTGGATTACACGTTTTTCTTAGATTTTGAAGAACTTCCGAAGCGATATTTGTCAATTCGACCAGGTAATAAGAGAAATTATTGTGCATTTTTATCATTTTTTATTTGAATTTTAATTGCAAATTAAACTTTAGGAAAAAAGGCAGGTGATGATACTGTAAATATGTTGCCCTTGCGTACGATCCTTCAGAGCTCATATATTTTAAAATAAATATTACAGACGAATATGAGCTTCTTCCATATAGAACAAAAGCTTGCATATAACGCATCATTCCAGCACGGCTGTATAAAGGAAAAATAGCAATTTCGAAAAAGAAATGGGAGCATTTGCAAGATCCAAAGAAGCTAATTCCTATAGACTGCCAAAACTTTAGTTTTTATTTTCGAACTTAATATTTTTAAGCAATGACATTATTTTCTGGTAATTTTAATCATGAATTTTCGCTAATATAATATGTCTAGATCGCTACAGAAAAAAGCCCTAAGTTACATTTATGCTCTGATATGAGACTACAAAAGCTCAATTCAACTCAATTTAGTTTCTTATATATTTACAAAAATTTATAAAAAATTATAAGAAATTTATAAAAAAAAGTTTTGAAAACCAAATTCGTCCTTCATTTTAATAATAACCTGCATTTAAAAAGACGTTAATTTTTGTCAACTACAATTTTAAATGCGTTTTTACCTTCTCCTGTAAAGTTTCAAATATGCGAGTTAGGGCCTTTCTACATGAAACCAACGATATACTCTTGCAAACACATTCAGATTTTGTTTTTCCAAAATGGGGACTTCCCATTGTACTTCATTCTGATTTCGTTGTACAGCAGATAATATATTATATTATTTAAAATAGTGTAGAAAAACCGTTCTAAACTTAAGAAATGTGAAAAATTGAACGGAAAATGGGTTCGCTTGAGAAATACACCCTTAGTTTACAGTTCTCTTTTTACACGTAAATCAGGATTTTGGAGGTCTTTCGGAACCTTCAAAAATAGATTGTTGTGCTCGATAGTGCCTATCAGAAAACTCGTATCACTTTACAGATATTTCAACTTCGTTTTTATTTTTGTCGGATAGTGTAATCAACCTTCAAAATTATTCATATTTGAATCAATAATATTGGCCATATCTTATACTCAGCATACAGTAATCCATGCGCGAAACAGGAAATTACAATTACGAACATTTCAAACGACTGACTCTGTGGTTATCGCAAAGACCTGATGCACAGACAGTTTTAGTAGCTTAAAGGCGAATAGAAAGTACGTTGCAGCGTTGAATTCAATCAATTCAGACTTATATTTTTTTATTTATTTTTTATATTTATTGTCAAGAAATCTATAAATTTATTGAGAAAATACGATTTGTTTTTTTGCATACTTACCGAGTTCTTGTCGTCTTACATCCAATTCATTAATTTTTACTCCATAAGGGTCCATTAATTTTGCTCCTTTGTCAAGATCAGTTCCTGTGGCGCCGGGGCCTTTCGTTTCAAAGTCTTTTATAAATTCTTCAAGCTAAACAAAAAGCAGGTGTTTTTTTTATATCGTCAAAAATAATTTAAATATTAATTAACAATTAATTGTTTGTTTAATAAGATACGCGACCATCTGTAAAAATAGACATTTCGAACATTTGCATCTGACGATGTAATGGTCAAGGTAAATGAATAACCAAGTTTTTCATTGAAAGAGTTAAAGTAAGAGAGAAAGAGCGGGGAAAAATAGAATGGAAGAAAGGAAAAGTGCGTTAGTCAAATATTCTAACAGAACTAAAACACACTGAATGAATAACAGAAACATAGAGTGAATAAAACTTTTCCTGCTACTGGCCATTTAGAATGAGACCACCACTAGACCAGACGCACAAGTTGTCCAGAAGAAGCTAAATAAATATAAGAAATGGTTGGGGAGATGAGTATTTAACTCATACACTGCTACATCTTCAATAGTGTTTTTTACAGTACGAGTACAAGTAGCAGATGTGATTGCCGATCTTAATGCGTATAATAAACACTTTAAGTTAATTCGTTCTTCTTACCATCAACAACTCGAAAAATGAAAACTTTTTTCCATTTTCTTTTTGTTTTTTCTTCCATTAAACTTTTTTTTTATTTATTTTCTTTTACTTTAGTTGTTTTGTACAACTGGCTTGAGTAGGAAAACTAAAAATAAAATGTAGTATAGAGAGGTTTTGTATCAATGGCAGTGGCATTATAATGCTTTACTTTAGTAAATGGAAACACTTTAGCAAAAAGTTGAACTAAAACGGATAAGGATGTGGCTTACAGAGTTAGAAATGGGAATGAAAAGACAACAACAGACAACAGAAATGAAAACAAAAGCTAAAGCAGAAACCACACTATTGCTCCTTCGCATAATTGACATTATTAAGAGCAGCGTAGATTGTAATGGGAGAGTTCTACGAGTATGTATTCATGCATTACGTTGTATCTTTCGAAGAGTCAGGAATAGTGGTTTTCTGCAACATAACAGTATGCTTTAGTTTGTATGGCTGGTTGTATGTCTGGCCTTTGAAAAATAAAAATCCAATTAAATTCCTATTGAATTAGAAGACGAAAAATATGTAAAAAAGATTTCGAACGGAAATAAAGCAAAACGAAACAATATTGTCTGCTTTTCACAATATCGACCCATAACCGGCAAAAAGGCGTAAACGCCATGATTATCGATTTTCGTTTTTTTGATAAAAAGCTATCGTTTTCCATCATTTAAAATGTACCCTCGTTAATTTACAGCAAAAATACTTTAGACTTCATTACAATTCTTTGTCTGTTTACATATTCTGTTACTACGAGTGGCGCTTACGACTTTTTTTTTTTCAATTCAATAATTTATATAAGTCAGTGTTATATTTTGACCTCTTTTGTATATCAAAAGAGCATACTGATGTGTGCTTAATTTGATATCCAAAAAGTCTTCAATACACTCCATGGAAAAAGCGTACGATTATTTTATTCTCGAAAGCCTGTGCGCAATTAACGCTATAAATGTTTATTGCTTTTGTTGGAAGAAACCGTGATGAAAAATGAATATAAAGAAATTTTCATTATGGTATTTGACCTGTGGAGAAAAGATGTACTCACTATTCAAAAAGTCTTTACACTGACAGTTGTGCTGGTCAAAATTGCAAAACAGCTACGCTACGCCTGCCTCTTTAGTTTTTTGTTTTATAATTTGTAATTTAATGACAACATAAAAGTTAAGTATTTATTGCCTGGACATACTATGATGCCCTATATTATATAGTCAACAAAAAAATTAATATTTTCGTAAAAGATACTTATTTAAAACTAAAAAATTTGTAAAAATTTGTTTATTGGAAAAGAAACGTACATTCACCATACAAATGAATATTTTATGCATACTTGGCATTAATGTGATTAGGTTCCCCGCACGTTTCGAAATAAATGAATAGTCTGTTAATAGTGAAAGAAATACTCTGGAAGTATACTCACTATTGTAATAATCACCACCAGGCTTTGGCTGTACTATACTATATGTAGTCTACAATGTTTTAAAATTATTTTCCAATTATCTCTTAATTACCTCCTACCAATTGCTTGAGAAATACACCGAGGCTATATATGTATATGAATTAAAAGGCCTGTTTCTCTTTTTTCAAAATCCGCTGAGAAACTTCAAATGGGATAATATTCGATTAAGTTAGTTAAGCTTATAAGTTCATGAATGTATGAAAATCCGGTCTTTTATTATATATATCAAGATTTTGGAGGTGTTTCAAAAATTTCAAACACAGATTACCAGTAAAATAGCGTCACATACCAGGTGTTTATTTGTCGCACCATGTTTCTTGCATAAAAGAAAACAAAACAAAACAAAACAAAAATTGCAATAAAGTAGGTCCGAAATTTCACAAAAGTTACTGGTGGGCAGCGTTGGGCACTAAATAAAAATTAGATTAAATTTTAACTAAATAACCCATGTAAATATACGCCTGCGAATCCTTGCCAGAAAAGATCCAAGTCTTGAAAATGTATTTTGATTTTTTTGATAAAAAAAATTCGATTTTTTTAAATTGGTCTCAGTTTTAAAAATGACTCTTTTCCAAAGATTTGTTTGTGCTGCCCCAACACGCAGTGGGCTTATTCATTCTTTTGTCGAAACTAACACAAAAAATTTCTATGCATTTACTATCATATTTCGTAACAAATTTATAAACAATGTCCACAATTCTGTAGCCAACTTAATGTCATGTTTTCCACCCATGTGCTTGTTGGTATGATGTGAAAAAGTTGCCAAAATATATCAATAAGTATGATTGGATGGCGATTTTACAACTCTCAACAAACTGAGAACAGTATCAGCCCCTATTTTACTAGATTTGCCAAAGAGTTGTAGGTCATAGGGATATCGTTTTGATGAAGTCAGACACCATGCCAAAATAAATGGGTTTTCTTTTAATAAATATGTTACGAGAATTTCTACCGAAATATGGATAAATTGTGAGAAAACTTTCCCCACTGTATGAAACGTTTATTTAAAAACCTACTTGCGGTTTCACTTTACCGCATTTGTCTGTTGGATCAATGTTGTACTTGTCAGATAATAGTTGTATTGCTTTGTCACTTCGAAACTATTCTCTGATTTCTTGAAAAATGGCAGAGACGGTAAGATATGTTAGCCAGTAAAAAAATAAAATTATCCCGAGGAAAGCTGATTGTATTTCAAACGCTTATCAAACTGATGTTAATTGTTTTTTATACATAATAAAAGTAAGAAGAATTATTGCTTAGAAATAGTTGACTGTTAGTCAATTTCATTTATTACATAATTTTTATAATTATCTGAAAATGTGTCCATTGTTAGACGTTTGCGAAAGTATTTCCCAATGGCGCAAAAATAGAAAAATATTTCTTCTATATTATTTTCACTGAATTAAAGCGTATTTCAAGAAAAAATATACTTTTTTATATGTACATATAGTATACTAGGTTTTGAGCTGCTTAAAATGCTGGTAAGTGAAATTAAATATTAATTTCCAAACAAGTTTCTATGAAGGAGGAGCACGGGAACTTCTCTCAGGCAATGAGCCATTGAAAGGGACCGACAGTTTAGCTCCGGCTTCGAATGGAAAATATGTACATTAGAGAAGTTTTCAAAAGTTGTAGTTCTTATAACCAGTTAGTAGCTAATTTTATAAGGTGATACCACGGTTGAAAAAAAATATTCGTTTTTTCAGATGGCCTGGCGTAGTATTGAACCGAGGAACCTTCTGGTTGGTAGGTAGGTGTCTTGCCTGCCTTGACACATGGTACGCGAAATTAGCGGCTGGTTAATTTTTAAATTTAAAATACATTTCAACCATTAAAAATTCACTACCTGATATTGATCAAAAAGACATTTTAGTAAACCTGTTAAGAAGAATTTTTCTGTATCCTAAAGGATTATTTCTATTAATTTGAATTACATTTAGTTTTTCGTTCGAACCAATGAATTAAGGGTTAAAAGCTTAGTCGTTAATTTTGTAAGTGAAAATGATGTGAAAAAATAAAACTATAAACACAAAGAGCTGTGTTTTCATAAAATCATTAGGGCGTAACCGCCTTAACATGATGAGAATCTAGCCAGCGTGATAGCGATAAAGACGTAAGCGACATAAGTATAAGGCTTGCGAATATCCAAAATTAACTTAATACATATATCTATTGTAACGTATTTAAGTAATCATTCTTCTGTAAAATTTGTTCTTTGTCGCTTAGGTCTTTTTGTCGGCTATGGCTCGATATACTCATACATCTTATGCTGCCATTATATTTAAAACAAAATGTTTAAAGATAAATAAATTATCGAGTTTATATTTAAAAATATATTTAGTGAAGAAGAATGCAAACAAAAATATTCTCCTTTTATGGCACTAATCATATGAATAAATATTTATTAACGCCGTTCATTTAATGAGAAACTTACCTCTTTCCAAAATCCGGATATTTCTACAGCAGTCATATCGGCGAACTTTTGCTTGATCGGTTGCAATTTATCCAATCGATAAAGTGACGAGCGATACAAACGTTTCCAACGTTTCTCTAAATGGTGAGTCAACAGCATGTCTTCATAGTTAAACTAAAAATAAAAAGTTGTTTCAAAACAAAAAACCTTATCGCATAATATTAAACAGAAGAGAGACAGAAACATATTTATTTTAATTTTATTGAATTTGAAATCTTTCCTTAAGAGCACAAAATTCGATATCTGAATATTGTCCATAAAGGTATCTCTGTAAGTAATAAAATCGAGATTGTAGCCAAACGATTTGAATATAATTTAACTCTAAAAGGTTTTGCTTCGAGATAAGGGTCAGCCAGTTCACTTAAAAAATATTAAATCTAATAGCCTTCAACACGTCCCACGTCATTTTAAATCTGCTGAAAACAAAACTACTGCTATCAGTACGATAATAAGAAGGAGGTAAACCATTAACAAAAACTGATTATTTTGTAAAAATTATAATATAAGGTGACGTCACACTTAGTAGGTTTTGTTTTGCCTTTTCAATATTATAACAGTAAAACCTTGATAACAAGAACAAAGAAGCGAAAACATGTGACCATTTTATAAAAAAGTAATACAGTAGAATCTCTCAAATTAGAACCGCTTTGTGCACCGGCCAGTTCGAATTTCTGAAAAGTTCGAATATCTGGACATTTTTTTTTACAGAAAATTATAAAATTCTAATAAAGCGAGTTTTGTAAGCTTTATTTTAACACAAAACAGGTTTTTATTCATTAACGTTTAATTTATTGAACATATTAAATTCATAAAAAAAACTTATTTATTTATTAGGTATTTTATTAACTTCTAACAGAAAATCAGTAATATTTGTTTGTTTTTTTGATTTGTTTAAGCTGGATGCAGCTATATGGTTACGGACGTCGAAAAGGTTAGGCATGTGTTTATTAGCAAAAAATCACTGGTTTTGCACCATTTTGTAACATTATTGATGCCTTCAAGGACTTTGGAATAAGGAATAGCTGGCGTTATGTTAACAACATCGAAATCGCTGCTATCTGAAGCCTACTCATAGCCACTCATACTCTTCATTCCATTTCTAATTCGAATAAAAATTTCATTCAAAAGATCAAGATTTACTTAAAGAACTTCATTGCAATCCCGATTTCTTTGATTCAGTTGTGCTAGTGGCAAGTCATCATCGCTGTCGTAATCGCCTAAGTCCCAATTTAATAATTTGAACCAAGGTTTAAACAAATGTGCCAACAGTACTGTCTCGATTGAAAACACCTTAGAATTTGTTAACCATGTCTTAAGAAAAATTCGTTTATTTCAAAAACCAAAACAAAAACAAAACCTTAAAACAAAGCTAAAAACTATTTTTGACAACACAATTGACAGTTTACGCATAGTTAGTGAAAAAATCGTTTGCATACGAGTACGTATGTTAGTCGTTTCGATTCATGATTAGTGTTTACATATAAAAAATTAAGATTGTGGTTAATTGATTTTAAATGTCAGTGTGGATATTTTCGTCTTTAAAGTACGTTAGTTAGTTAGTTAGTTAGTTAGGAATGGATAAAAAAAAATCCTCTTCTTTACCATTTCATTTGTCAGTTTCTTCTTAACCCTCTGCAACTGACGTGGTAGCCTATCAAATACTTTTTCAACTCTCTATGTTCTCTAACTGATAATATTTTTTCTGTTTGTAGTTTAAGGGCTTATCTTGTTATTTATTATGATAGTTTTTTGAATTCTGAACAACAATTTACAATTTTTCTTAAATAATATAACAGCACAAACAGCTTTTTATGTTTATTGGACAACCACGTCAGTCGCGGAGGGTTAAATAAATGAAAGTAAATTGTAAATTGACAACTTTTACAAATTTTTTGAATGTGATTTCAAAATCAAAATTTAAATCAAACATCCAATGCCAATGTTATTGCACTACTGTCTAGAAAATGGTTTCTTTTTTTTTAATCAAATGAAAAAGAGAAATATGAATGCGTAGGAATATCCTTTATAAACAAAATTAAACGCAAATTAAGTGAACTTTAAATTTTAAATGCGTGTATATTTCAAGTTTTTAGAATAAGGCAAAGAAAAACAAAATATTAATAAATTTTTCATATACATACGTATGTACTTTCTAAGCAGCAATTTCCATCTGCATATACATATGCAATAACAGAAGAACAACAACAACTTCAAGAAATCTTTACAGTAAAGCATTTTGCTACAGAAACTCTAATCCATTTAAAATCGACTGCGGACATTTGTAAATGTTGTATAAAAAATGAATGCATGCGTATGTATGTGTGTACATATGTCACCAACTGGGGAATGATTCCAGACCAGGGCAGACCGTTATGTAGGGTAAACACCAATTACTGATCTACTAACTAAAGGGTAAGCCAAATAAATTTTTTTTGGAAAATGCTATAAAAAAACTACTGAATATTTTCTCAAAATTCTGTTTTTATTTGAAAGTACAATCCTTCCGGTTAATAATGGAAAATAATTTCATTCAAATGGCTGCCTCGGCTGGCCATGCAGTAGCCTACTCGATCGGTCCACATTATCGATTGTGCGCAGCTGTATTTCACCAATGGCTTCACGCATATTGTCCTTTAAAGCGTCAATCGTCTCTGGCTTGTTGGCGTATCACTTATCGTTGACGGCACCTCACAAATAATAGTCCAACGGTGTCGAATCGCAGCTCCGAGGTGGCCAAACGACATCAGCTCTGCGGCTGATAATGCGATCTTCAAAAACAGGACGCAAAACATCGAGTGTAGCTTCGGCTGTGTGGTACGTAGCGCCGCCAAGTGTTGCCAATATGCTCATCTTCAATTTTTGTGAACGAAAATTCGTTCAACAACGCTCGATAACGATCGCCATTGACTGTAACACCCACTTCTTGTTCATTTTCGAAGAAAAATGGCCCAATTACGCCTCTGGACCAAAATCCGCACCAAATAGTGACTTGTCTTGGGTGTATCGGCTTTTCAATGTATGCATTGCTTGTTTACATACCCGCCAAGATCAAAATGAGCTTCATCTGGAAAGATGATTTTTTTGGCAAAATCGGCATCTTCTGTAAGTCGACCTTTCAAAGTAATGTCGCAATATTTCCCAGCGTTGCTCAAGCGTATACACAACCATATTCGTTCAGCGGAAGGACAAAACTAATTATCTGTCAAATCAGACATGAGCTAAGTGTTACCATTCACGAAATAAGCACTAGTTGAAAAAAAAGCATTAGATGGCGGATACGATAGTTAAGGTGTGGTCACATTGAGGCAAAACTTTGATGACAAAACGTAACCACTATTTATAGAATATAAACTGACTTGCCTTACAAACAAAGAAGACAGACCTTCAAGAGGTAATCTTTAGTTTTCTCTTTAATAATTCTCGGCCACCGGTTGGCATTCGAGCTTTTCTAGAAGTATCTCATCATTTAATTTCATTAATTCACGTTTAAATGAGTTGAATTAATTTTCTTTCCCGATTTTAATGTCGCCTGTTAATAAAATAGAATTAAATCTGTGTTAGTATAGAAGAGTACCTGAAGTCGACCTAAGCATAGTTATTGCGTTATTAGCTTTATGGAAGGTAAGGCGCTTAAATGTATTTAATCCATTTTTTAAAATATTCTTTTTGTCAATTTAATGCGCGTTTACTTTTCCGTTCGTTCGTTTTTCGCTTAACTACCTTTAAAATAACTTCATTGACTACTAAGAATTTTAAATAATTGTCCCAATTAAGTGTTATTTATTATTGAAAATATACGCGCTTTCAATTTCTCTTGTTTTCGGTTTACAGAATATGGGTAACAGTAATCCTTTAAGTACATACATATGTTCCATAAATGGAAGCAAGCAGCAAATTGTTGTTGGCATCATTCATTGCTATGCTGACGCCTTCATTAATATTTTGAATGCAGAGCAGCGTATAAAAATCATATGTTTAATTTGTCATAAACAAGGCGAATTCAATAAGGTGGCCCTAATTTACTACGTCAGCAACAGCTGATATATTTGCGATGTCCAAAAACACAAACATTCTGTATTTTGTTGACAACTTTTGCCTTACTACACTGTTGCATTATATTGACAACCGAAATTTTGTTTTACAGTGTTGTAGTCATTTTCAATTTAAGATCACCTTATTAAATTCGCCTTTGTCATAAAAATATTTTCTTATAGAAAACTATTTTTCAATGGTGACACTCAAGCCTTTCAGATCCATTAAAATAGTTTTTTTTTTTACCACTTGAATAATAAGTGAAACCATGTGTTTAACACTTTTTAATTATTAACATAAGATTGCTTGATACAATATCTTAATTAAAAACTTGCCGAATTCACAAGATTTCGTACACACTTTTTGTTTACATGCTTGTGAACACCCACTGTATCAAAATAGATTGATACAAAAATCAAAAACTAAATAAGAAGAAGCAAATATCATATATAAAATGATAAATAGAACAAATAAAAGTATTTTTTATTTAAAATAGGTAAACACGTATTTTCTTTAAACGAATTTGATGCAGAACATAAAAAAAATCTATGTGTATATGTATATTCCTCTTCCCAATATTTGGCATTCACATTAAATTAATAGCACGGAAACTAAACTACTTTTTAAAACCACATGAAAAAGAAAACTATATGAGTGCACGACATTTTTATGTAAAAATTTCTAACAACAAGCGTTCAAGTTTTGTATTTCAGTACAATCGAACAATGAATTCTATAGCTGTTGTTTTCTAATAAACGAAAAGAAAAAAATTCTTTTTACGCTTTTTTTATTTTAGATTTTTATTGTGTTGGTATCACTAAATAATAATAAAAAATAATTGATTTCATATAAGCGTGTGTATCCTAATTTTGATATTTTTCTGTCTTCTGCTTGCTGTCGTCTCTGTATTTAAATCATAAGAATCTATATTTTTAGTTGAAATAGCTTCAGAGTATCTTCTCGCAGCTACACGTGCATACATGGTACTGATATTTTTTAGGCATATTTCTAACTGTTTCAGAACCGGCTTCTTTCCAAGATACTTCTCTGCTACTGATGTCAAATTTGGAGTACTGGTATGGGGGTTTTTCTCAATAGGTTCATCTCACCATTTCTCACTATCTCAAATTTTAAGTTTACTCGGTTTATGCCTATTCTCAACGCTTATGGTGTTTTTATAGCTCTTGACGATGTTGAAAATAGTGAAATAACATGAACTAACGACACAAATTCAAATTTCAATCAAGTTTCCCGAGGTTGTAACAGTGAATTTTCCATGTTTCGCATGTGTTTAATTATCACTGTCAGATTAAAAGCGGTGTATTTTGTTGTTGTTGATTAAAGATGTGTATTATATAGTCCTTTAGAAACATTATTACTTTTCTTTTTTTATGCGTAAAATGCGAACAAATGTTACTTTTAATTTTTGCCATTTGTGATATTTTGTGAATCATTTAATTGGTTGTTTACTCCGAACTTATAACAGAAAGCTTCAAAATTGTTGCTTTTAATGAAAGCAAGCTGTAGAAAATAATAATATTTGATTGGTCCTTAGCATGTCCTAACATCTTATGGAAAACAGTCAATTTACTAGTTCGGCATCAATCCCACAAAGTGCAGGATAAATATAGTCTCACTCTCTCTCTCTCTCTCTCGCTGTGTGTGTTTCAAATAGTCGGTTGGAAATTTGTATGCATTCATTTTTATTTGGAGCTTTGTGAGTTTGCATAAAAATGCTCTTTAAATCATCTCATCATATTTTAACTTTAAAATCACTAAGAACTTTGGTAGAGTTTACACAGTTCAAAATTTCAAGTTGCAAAAGAGACATTCAAAGCCAACGTTTTAACATGGCTTTACTCTTCTATATGACAAACATTGTACAAGAGAAATGAAAAAAAAAGTAAATAAATTTTTTACATGAACAAAATTAAAAGTTAAGCATAGGAAAGCAAAGGAAATAAAAGAAAAAACCAGAAATATTATCTGTGTGCTTCTGTCTACATATTCGAAGTATGTATGACCTTTGGGAGATAGTGGGAATGCTCGACCCCAGTTCATTTTATCTTTCTTTGCATTTTCTGTGAAACAACAATCTTTTACACAAACAATTTAAGTACATCTATACATATGTATGTAAGTACGTGATATCAAGAACGATGTGGATTTTTTCAAGTCATTTAAATACGTAAGTATGTATGATTACATGACATTGCTTTATATAACGAAACAATTATTTTGCAATTTAAAATATATACGTACCTATTTTCGAAATAAATTTTTTAGGAAATATTTCTTTTCCGCAATACTTACGCTGATGTTGTGTTCACTTAAAACGGTATATGTTTCCTGAAGTTCACGTATTGCAATTTCATGGGTAAGTGTTGTTGTTTGAATTGTGGATATCGTCTGCATAACTAATTTAAAATCCGCAAGTTCCTTTGTAGCCTTGTTAAGATTTTCACTATGTGTCTATAGACAAAGAGTGTTGTAATTAATTTTGTTGTTGTACACATACAGTGCACTCGCGATGATATGAACTAATGAAAACCAGGCCAGTTCACTATTACAAGATTGTTCATATTAATGAATGACATCTAATTCGCTTTTACAAACGCTTTTCTCATAAAAATAGATGTTTTTTATATTACATTTTAAATTTACTGTTTATTGGTCTTAAAAAAGCATCAATTTAGTTCGCAAAAAAGAATAAAATAAAAAAATAAGCAGCTGATAGGCTTTTAAAGCTTTTACGGGCTATGGTTCATATCTTAGAGTAGTCAATCAAAGAAAAAAAGATGTTCATATTTTGGGGTGTTCATATAATCGCAAGTTAATGTGGAAGAGATTAGCATTTTAAATGCACATTCTTGACATAATTGAAAAATTATAATTGTTTTTGTCTATAATGCACTCCGGGCTAGTAAGTGCTTGTTTTGTGTTTGTTCAATACTTACTTTGATTTCAAGCCTCATTTTATCCATGTTGGTAGCAGTTCTCGCAGCCAATTTTTCACCCAATTTTGTTCGCCATTGTTGAGCATGTTGACAAATAGCGTCCAGTAAAGGTTTCAAATTTATGCGTATGCATTGGATATCGTAATATGTTTGCATCTGCTGCAACTCGTCCATGATATTTGCATAAAATGTAAATTTCTCATCCAGCAGCGCAAGTGGTACACCACGATTCACATATTTGTCACAAATCACTTCCTTATCGAAGGCCCACAGATTGTAATACTTTTTAAATCTGTAAGTAGTAACAACGACCAATAGAATGATGACGATAAGGAATAAATAATTGTAAATTGAAATTAAGTCTGATGGTAAAATTTCTATAAAAACAAAAAATGTTTTACCACAAACGCACCATATTATGAGAGTTTTTTAAAAGACAGAAAAAATTGCAAAAAAAAGTGAAATGTAATATAACGATTTGTTACGAAACAACAACAAGCATCGTTTAGTATTTTCAAACTGAATAATTCATTTGAGAATTCGTTTTTTCTTTAAAGCGATAGATAACATCTAATGATTTGGGTTCTTTAATCGAAACTCGAAATATTAGATGAAAAGCCATTTAAACTTACTTTCGAACACATTTCTTAGCATCTTCGACGAGTCTATTTGCCAATTCTTGAACTTTAACCATAAGACCAGCGATATTTTTTATCTGCAAAATAAAATGTCGTTAAGAAAATAAACTCAAATATCTCTCTCTCTCTCTCTCTCTTACACACACACACACTTTCACACTATTTCTACTGTATTTTTAGAAAATATACAAATACATACATACATATGTATGTGTATATAGTTGAAATAAATACAACAATACCTTAATAACATCTTCAAAAAATGTAAAAGTGTATTTCGTTCCATCACCATTTTCGATTGGAGAACAAGACAAACAGGTGCCATCTATCCAGCGAGTGAACATTTTCAATCTATTGAAGTGGATTTGTGATTAATTGCGGGTTTTTTGTTAAATGACATTAAACGAATAATTTTGGTTACCTTTCAAGGAAATCTTTAGATGCTTGCACAATCATATTTTTTATTTCATTAGCTGATGGCTCCAACATAGTTTCCGACAACACCAATATAGCATTGACTTCAAACATGGGATCTTTGCTGGTCAAACGATCTAAATAACATTCTAGATTCCTGTAGGTGAAGCTAAGAGCAGAGAAACATATCGCATGAGGATGAAATGCGTATGCGGATAGCATGTATTAGACTTACTCTAGAATACATTTGTATGTTTCTTCTTCCCAGAACACGTAGTATTCTCTCATTTTCTCAGAACGACCGGTGTACGTGCCCAAAACTAAACTCTCCAATTTAATTAGAACCGGTCCCAAGGAGTCGTAAATTTTCTTCATATATGTGCATTTCTCCGTTCTGGTTTGTTCCAAACGTTCCAGGTATCCTTTGCAATGATAGATACCCGTACCGCATTCCTTTTTAATGCTCAATATACTCTCTTCGGACTCGTGTATATAAACTATTTTAACTTTGGGTACATTTTCTTTATCAGTTTCTTCAGCTACCGAGCTTGGAGGAACATCTAAATCGTCCGTTTTAGTGGATTCATTGTCTTCGATTAAAAACAAATTGAATGTTTTAATTTGATCAATGCGTTTACGTATATCGAGTCGTATGTAATTAATTTGAGAGACAATTGATTGCAATTTCCGCATGAGAGCACTTACGCCCAAGCAATATCGTTTAATATTGAATGACTGCCAAGTGTAACGGCCTACACCAACCTGTACAGCCATTTCTGTTTCGTACAAATGGTCTCGTAGAAAGTTAACCTATAATCCGTTTTTGAATGAGGATTTTAGAAAAAAAGATTTTGAAATCATTGTATATAGAGATACCTCGGAGAGAGACAGACTATTAAGAAGTTCATTGTAATTGTTAATGACGGCCGAGACTTCTTCGAAATCATTAAAAAGCATTTCTTTCTTCATAATTGCTGTTCGCAATACTGATGGCAGTTGAAATCCAAAATATTCAAATTGTTGTCCTTCAAACATAACTTCGAAAATATCTTGGAAAAATGAAGAGAATAAATAACATAAAATTGAATCAAATAATCTTCTAAATGACACTTAAGCTGCTCTTTATCATAAACAATGTGTCAAATCTCCTTCATACCTCTTTTTAAGTTGACAGTAAATTGCATTTCATATTCAATTAATATTCGTTCGCCCACTAGATGCCGCCATGTGGGTAGTCCCTCTTGAGTCATTGATTTCACTAATACTGGAAAAGTGTTTAAAAAAATTGTCATTTTATTTGCCTTTGCCTTTCCCTCCCTCTCTATTTAAATTAATAATTATGATAATAATGATGATAATGACGATGATGATGTCGATAACAATAATGCCACAGATGATGATTGCCCTTGTTGTTATCATCACTATATTGTATTTGTTATTGTACAATAAATATTATTTGGTTTTAACTAAAAATCCTTATCATTAATTTTATTGGCTTTTTTTCAAGATTTTCTTTCTCTTTTTACAATTTCAATGAAATTGTTTTTCTATTTTCTGTTCTTGCGAAATGAAACATAAAAAATATGAAAGAATGATTAGGCTTCAGGTCATAAACCTAAGTAAGTCCTTAAGTAGAAAACAAAAAAAAACAGAAAAAAACAAAATAGGGAGCAAAAAGAAAATGGACATCTTCACACAGCGTATGAAGGTGGTGCACCTACTAGAAGACATATTTTATTTTCGCCTTGGCGATCTTAACTCAATGGCTGGGCAGGGAAATGTGGGAGTAATAAGCATTACGATATTATAATATGTTTAGGGATGGCTTATTCTACAAATATCTATAGATTTTGTAATGTTGTTTTGCTTCTTCTCCGATTCTATTCCATGGTAAATTATTTACTTTTAAGACTTTTATCTTTTGCTCGCGTTTCATCAATTTGTTCGCTGGTTCTTCGTACTTTTGTTGGTCATTGGTTTTATGAGAGGATTCGCTTGACTGAAACTAATAAATTCCATTAAATGTTTCCTCAATCACAGCTTTAGCGTTTGCATTGTCTTTTTAGTCATAAAAATAAAACCATTTTTTGTTTCATTTTTTCTTTATGGTAATAAAAGAGCAAATATTCGTATTTTATAAATAAAGAAAAAAAAAACAAAAAAAAACTCATTTCAACATTTGTGTGGAAATAAGTATTGAAAACCACTAAAAAGAAATACTTGAAATTGAGTTATTTTCATGAAAAATATAAAAATTGGCTCTTCAAAGAATTTTAAGTTAAATGATGGAATGAGCAAAACGTTGTTTCTTTTTGTCAATTTTTATTAAGCAAACATTTATTGCCTAAGACGAACTGACGATTAATGTTAGAATTGATTGATATCTCGATAATACTTGTTACAGTTTTTGGGATGTTTTTAAATAAATAAAAATCAAAATTTAGTTCATTATTCATACTTACATTCGCACTGTTTCATACAAAATTTATCTTTTTCATTTGGTTTAACTTTTCCAGATTTCATTAGATTTAGAAACTGAATCGCTTTTTGGGCTTGTGCATCAGATGAGGATTTTCGTCCCACAAACCACTGGAGCATTGTCGCAATAACAGTAAATTTTGTTATCTTTCTAATAAAACCGGTCGGTCCTGCATGTGAAAGCTGATCGTCTGCTGCAGCTTTTTCACTATTATCAATTGACCGGCGACTTTTCAATTTTATTGTATCGAGTGCATCAGATATATATGACACTTGAAAAAAAGAACGATTTTTAATAATATTTATTGAATTAAAAATTAAGAAACTTACACGTGTCCTTATTGCATATTTGAATGGTTAATATATTATTTCTCATTACCACATTAACTGTATAAGTGGCATGGGAACAGTATTGCTCAAATAATGCATATTCATAGGTATACATTTCATTAACCAGCTCGAAGTATGACTTGAAAGCGCTTCGTTTCAAATAACTGTTTTTTAAATTTGGCTCATTCTCCATCTACCAATAGCAGGTAATTAATGAAAAAAAAAACAGAAGAAGAAGAAAACATAGAAGAAAACTAACAAATATTCTTTTCGATAATTTTTATTTTATTTTTATTTTTTTTTTCAATGCTACTCTCAACATCATGTGAAAAAGAAAAAGAACAAGAACAAGAAATTCTTGCACTAAAATAATTGTTAAACAAAAATTCTGTTGAAATTTACCGACTGACTTATCGGCTATAAGCCAGTTAGTCATTCTATCTGTTTGTCTGTCTGTCATTCAGTGCAAATCACTTACCAACAGAATATCTTTTAAGCGATTGTTTGTAATGCACAAAAATTATTTTCGCATTTTTTCCATTTGGAAAAACAAAAACAAAAACAAAAACAACAAAAAAATTAAAAGGAAACCAGTGAAAAAATGCGAAGAAATAACAAAATTGCAATTTCAATTAAAAAGTGATTCCTATGAAACAATGTGTGTGTGTGTGTGTGTGTTTCTGTAAAGAGAATGTGGGTTTTTGTAAGTGTGCGTGCACACATAAGTTCACTGTGTAAAATGTAACAATAAACTACAATTAATAAAACGAAATACAAAAAAATTAAAAAAAATAAAGCAATACAACGAAAAACACCATCGTAGCAAATAACAACCTACAAAGCAAGCAAGCAAAGTAGCAGCGTTAGCATTATTCGCAGAATGAATGAATGAATGAATAGCCAACGCATTGTTAAAAAAAAAGAAAAAAATGAACAGACAAAAAACAATCCGCCAAATATCATCATCAGCATCATCAAAAACCACTGCTACCAACAACAAGAACAACAACAACACCCTCTCCAATACTCCAATAAGATAACACAATAGCAATAAGATTAAAAATAATAAATTTGTGCAAAAATACAACAACAACAACAACAACAACAACAACAAAAAACCAAAAAAAAACGAATATTTATTGTGTTAAATGTATCTATAAAATACGTAAAAACGAGGGTCAGTGTTGCAATGGAATCATTTTACTCCGTATGCATACATATACACAGACACACAGGCAATCATATGCCCAAATCAAAATGCAAAATTTGTATGTATTTGTTTATTGTTTATAAAAAACACGTATGCATATGTGTGTGTCTGTATGTGTAAGATACAATATTTTGTTTTATGCTTTTCTTTTCATTAAACGGTCAGTTTCACAGTTCGTCTCTTTTTTTTTTGGGACTAACCATTGGTGTGTACCAATTTAAAATATTCGTTAAAATAAAATTCAAATAAACAAAAACATATAAAAAAGAGATAAAAAATAATACAATAATAGATACAATTCATTCAGTTCACATAGAAAAAAAAAAAGAAATACTTACACGTTTAAAGGCAAGTACGGACAGTTTCAATTTGGAGCTCAGTAATCGCGTCCATTGTATGGCGCCAACTTTAGCTGGTTGATGTTTACCAATTGGTGGAGCCTTTTTATGATTCTAAAAGAGATTCCAGTGCAAATCAAGGTTATTTACAAGTAATTCTTCGTAATTGTAATCGTTTTTCGTTAACACAATAACTCTTGAATTCATACACTATTGGACAAAATAAGCAGCAAAATACTCATTCTGTATTTCATCAGGGAAACGTAAAATAAATATTTTTGTTAAAAAATTAACTGAATTTAATAATTTCGTTTTAATTTCAATAACAAAAATATATAAAAACTTATATGTTAAAACTAACTTTTTGTAGCGAAGCAACATTAAATAAATTAAAATGCTCCTTGCCTACGGTTGGACAAAATAAAGTACTCGTACGAATGCAAAATATTGGATCAAAAACGTAGAAATATGAAGGAATATTATAATATGATCAGTACTTATTGGCTCCCTCCTTAATAACTACGGCCTGCGAAACTCATTTCCTCAAACATTTCCAAGGATATCAAAATGAAAGCATTACCGAAAACTATTAGGAATCTGCTAGAAATCATTGTCTCAAAGACATATCATATCCATGTCAGGAGCAAAAATACTCTTTAGCATTCGAAAATGAAATGAAATGGTCGTATATAATCCCGGCCAAAAAAAAAAAAAAAAAAAATGAATAATAATGATCATATTCTAGGGAGATCAAGACACATCATTACTACGAGGCGAAAGTATAAGAAAATATAAGAAAGTCTTTGCTAATTGTATGTAACTGTGTTAGATTCATAATGCAATCAAGTGAGTTGGTCAGATTTGATCAAAATGAGCCTTCACAAAAACTTAAATATAAACATACATTTTGTATCATATACTGTAAAACATGGTGGTGGAAGTCTTATGGTGTGGGGATGTTTTTTTGTTTTCCAGGAGTGAAAAAAGAATCGAGTTAAAAATGACTGGTAAAAATTGTGTTAACAGTAGTGCTATGGCTAGTGGCTTGGGGCACTCTATCTTCCAATAAGATATTGACCCTAAACATACGAGCAAGGTTGTAAAGAACTATTTTAAAGAAAACTATACCGAAAAATTGGAATTACCTGCTCAAAGCACCGATGTGAACAAAGTGGAAGACCTTTGGATCATACTAAATGAAATAACTCCAATGGAATATCGGACTAACACTATATATTTTGGAATGAAATGCACCTACTACGTTTGAAAAACTAACACCTTTAGCATTCTTACTACTGTAGATGTCATGGCAAATAGGGCACAACCCTAAGAGATGTGCCCTTTTCGAAATTATTGTTTAAACATAGAGTACAAAAAAAAATTATGCAATACAGCACCGCTTCTTTTTGTTTACCGCGCAAAGCTGTTATAAGACAAAGTACCTATTAATTATCCGAAAATTGCAGATATTGTACAATTCAAGCGATATAAACCGGCAGAATTTACTGAATTTTATGACGAAATACTGCAATGGCCAATTACAAATGAGAAAGAGCTTCCTGAAGAAGATTTTTATTTTTTTTTAGTAGAAGTATTTTGCCTGTAAATTTTTGATAGCAAACAAAAAAATAAATAAAAAATTGTTCTGAAAATTAATATGGTTTTTTCGTTAAGTTTTCTATACTCGATATCATAAATTTTGAAAAGGGCACTGCTCATTAATTTTAAATATATAAACGAACATATATAATAAAGTCAATATACAAGTAATTCTGTAATTTTCGGTTACAAATTAGCCCCAAAGTATAATCCATATAAAATTTTTTGTAATATTACTCTTCATTAAAAATAATTAGTTTTTCTCATTTCCTGTAAACTTTATATATTCAGACATGTGACCTTTTCGAAATTGCGCATTCAATTCAAATCCTTTATTTACACAGTTTTGTGCCCCGCTGCCTGGCCTGTAACGTTTTTGCAAGCAATAAGAGTTTCTATCCTTAATTACAGTTTCTGTTTACAACTTTGTAAACAACTTTGTAAATTACTCGACAGATCTTTCTTCCTAAAGCTCTTCCAACTCGATCGTAGCTACAACTCAAATTCGATTACAACTTAAATTCTCTTCAACCGGAGTTTAACTATACTAAACTCTCTTCGCGCTGACTTCAAGCCAATAGACTCGTTCGCTGAGTTAATTTTACTTAAGCTGACTGCTGTCCGCATTGATATGCTTTTTATATGGCTGAATAAGCAATACTTCGAAAGTTCTCGAACTTCTCGATGTCTCAAGTAGATTCCTTTTCTTTCACTTATTTTCTTTTTAGTTCGTATGAAGCCCTGCGAATGTAAACATTTACTTTTTTTGCAGTTCTTGTTGTTTGTTATTTGTTTCGTTGGCTGTTCGCTTTGTTGTTGGCGTTTACTTTTAATCGTAATTAAGCACGTAGTTCTTTTTGTATCTTTGTTTACATAGTTTACTGCGTGTATTGGGTGAACGATGGTTGTTGTTAGTGTAGAATTTAGTTATCGTTTTAACAACTAAATGAATTACAGGGTGCACAACTCAATTTCGCAACAATATTTTGCATTTGAACTTTATTTTGTCCAATCGTAGACAAGCAGCATTTTAATTTTAAAATGTTGTTTTGCTAAAAGGTTATTTAAAATATGTAAGTATCTGTGTTTTTTGTATTGAAATGTAAACGAAATTAATAAATTTATTCAATTTTTTAACAGTAATATTGGGTTCGACCATTTTTTCTCCGATGAAATATAAAATGGCTATTTTGCATTTTATTTTTTCGAACAGTGTACAAGCAATCATTCAATTACCCAATAATTACTAGTAAAATTCATTATATTTTACATCTTAACTTCCTGATGACTAGTGACACTTTCTCTCGAAAATAATTTAAGTGACATTTCATTCAATTAATATTTTTAAAAAGTACAAGTTAAAACCCGGCGTGCTTCGCTACCGTCATCGTAATTATTATTTTAGATGCTATATTAGTTAAATTTGTTACCCTCTTTACCCGTTTTGTACCCTTGCGGTCAAAATCCAATTGTTTTAACCTCCCAGAAAGACACTGTATTTCATAGATAGCTTTTATCCAGTGAGATTTCTGTAATTCCCGCTTTTTGGCTGATGTGGCTAGATAACAAAGCTTTATTAGTTGCCGTTCTCCGCATTTACAAAGTCAAATATTTAGTATAAATGGAAGTTGTCACACCCACTTATCCAATCTCGCCTAGTTATTGACTGATGATGTTGATCACGACGTTGTTTGACCCTAATTTAGAAACTTATATTATTGATATTCTCACGCACACTTGTCCAATTCTGCCCACTTTTTGCACGATGATTTGTATTGACTATGAAGTCATTCAGACCAAATTCAGAACCTTTTGCTTAAACCGTTCTCAAGATATACGTAAATTAATATGTCGTTTGTATGGGAGGTACCACGCCCATTTGTATAAATCCACTAATTTTTCCTGATGATTTGGCCTGACTATGAATCTATTTGGGGCAAATTTAGAGGATCTTTCTTTTGCCATTTTCAAAATATGGACAAAGAGATACACACTTTGTATGTCCTTCCAAACATACAGAGAGATACTGCAAAATTTCAAGACAGTCGGCTCATTGGCTTAGCTATCTATAAGAAACAGACAAACAAACCAACAAACAAACATATATACAAACACATATCATTTTTATATATGTATGTATACATTAACTCACACAAAGTTTAAATGCTGTAACAAATTTCGTTTTCAAGTAATACTTATGCAACGCAAAGGACTTCACTCCAACGTCAATAACTCGAGAAACAGTGGACTTACAAATGGACATTCGTTTAAGTGCCTACAAAATAAAATCGGTTGGCGCATTTCGTAGAACACCAATTATAACGTATTTTATAGTCCTCTTTTATATATAAAGACTAGAGTTATCCATTCCGCGTTGCTAGGAGCCTTTGTGTTGTAGCTGCTTTTTGACTGATGTAGATAGATAAAGAAATCTTTAGCTGTTACCGTTCTCTACACACGCAGCATTCCATATTTTTTTTATAATGATGGTTTGCATTGAGTGCCAAGTTATTTAAGCCAAACTTATAAACTTCAACTCTAACCATTCTCAAGATATACAAAAATCATTATTTAATTTGTATGGGATTCCGTCTACTTTATAACTGATGGTTTGTACTATCTAAGATGTCATTTAGAACAAATTTTAATTGTTCTGTAGATATACAAAAATTAATATTAGTTTTGTATGGGAGATGCCACACCCACTTATTCAATTTTGCTTATATATCGATTGATGATGTGTATTAACTACTGAGTTACTTAGAACAAATTCAGAACCTTTCACTATTACCGTTCCAAAGATATAAAAAAATGAGTATTTACTTTGTATGGGAAGTGCTACTCCCACTTACCTAATTCGGCCCAATTTTTGACTGATGATTTGTATGGACCACAAATTTACTATTACCGTTTTAAAGATATGGACAGTTAAACAATAGTGAAGCCACACACCAAATAAAAGCTTTCTACATATGCTTTTCATATATACAGTTTTAAATATATTTTCTAACTCAAACAAAGTTTAATGCTGTAACAAATATCGTTTTCAAGTAGAACTTATGCAATACAAAGGGGTTCACTCTAACGTCAATAACTCGAGCACCAATAGACCTACAAAATAAAATCGGTTTTCGGATTTTATGTTTTTTAATCATTA
Organism: Wohlfahrtia magnifica; assembly: GCA_023159175.1. Classification (NCBI taxonomy): domain Eukaryota; kingdom Metazoa; phylum Arthropoda; class Insecta; order Diptera; family Sarcophagidae; genus Wohlfahrtia; species Wohlfahrtia magnifica. The sequence goes on from JAKWBJ010000057.1 coordinate 746,525, forward strand.
AGAGGAATTAATTGCACCTAAATCGTAGGTTAATTTTGTAGAATCTTTTATTGCGCGTTTCGAAAATCATTTCACATCGATCAATTAACCTATGCCTTGACATTATATTTCTTATATTAAAAATTGTAAATAAAAATTAGATAAAACTTACTATGAATTCGTACTCGACAGAATTGATTTCGGTAACGAAGAAACGTAATAAATTCTCATGTTTCATGCATATAAAATCTGTCAGGTTTTGACGTGTATCCAAATGTTTGACGTCTCGTATAAGGGCTAAGCCCAAATCAGATGATCTTAACAAAGTTATGCTTTTTTCAATCACCAATCTAGCCTCCGATTCAACAGATTCTAAGCGTTTATTAAATGTACTGAGCGTATGTTCCCAATTTTCCCAATTGCTTGGCCGAAAGATATCATAATCGACACTATTCAGCATGGCATCTAACAGCCGATATACTTTGCGCATTAGATTGTCGATTAGAGTTGGGTCGGTTATAAGACCCTTGAGACGATTTCCGAAGAGATTCTCATATTGAATGAATACTTTGCCAACAGAAGCAATATCTCGGCTAATGCGATTTATGTGGTCAACTTCATTAAAGAGGGCATTGCGATCAAATTCCCAACGTGAGCCTGCTCCTGACTCCTCGATGTGTTTGCGACTTATTAGGTAGGCGGTCTTCCAGCATTTCAATAAATTTGCACATTTTGTCGCTGTATCATAAGTGTATTTTGCGGAACGCCTGTATGTTAATTAAGAAAAAAAAAAAATAAAATAAAATAAAATTTGAATGAAATCTTCTGCACAAATAATAGGGCCAACACATGTTTTTGTACCTCTTTTACGCACGTTCTACTGCACCAATTTTGGACAGACACAATGAAAGTCAAATTTTTGATCACATAATTTAAAAAAAGTACATTTTTTGCTATTTTGTTGTTATTACAATTTGTTGTAATTTTGCTGTTGTAGAAAATGCCATAGAAATGTTTCCAGCAAGTGCTGAATGTTTAAATAGAAACCGTTATTTTTATTTACTTAAAAACTCAAAAACACGTGATCAATTAGTGACTTTAAACAACTATTAATATTAATTAGACTAAATCCTCCCATGTTGCTGTGGGCCTTTATGTTGTATACCTATAAAATGTATTCCTTATAAGGAAAATTAAAAGGAATAAATTAAATCTAATGACTTGTATTTACAACCAAGTTCAAAAACTGCTATTCTAACCGTTCTCTAGATATAAATAAATCAATATTTACTTAGTTCGTTACGTTATTATAATCGACGCCTTATTGCCGATATACGCCCCAAATGTTTGAAAAATTAATCGAAAATTGGATCTCCAGATTAGACCACGTACTAGCCAGCCGTGGTGGTCATATGCCAAAAGTCATTTTTATGTTTTAATGCCAGAGTTTTATCTTTCGAATAAAGTAAATTTCATGTCAATTTAAAACATTCGTCTTTGTTTTATTCCATTTCAAAGTTCTATACCTCTATATAAAGCACCCTTTACTTATACCTCCGCTTTCTAAAGTCTCACTATGCATTTTTCTAGTAGTGCATTCGAAACGGGTCTTCGAACAGGCTTGTTTTAGACCTAATGGGTTCACGCTTTTGAGAATTTTGGAAACCATACCACGGATACTCCTAACCGTCTGGATACCTACCTCACAATGTTTTGCTTGCAAGTCAAATAACTTTTTTGTTTCTTCCACTTTAGAAGTTAGTTTCTTCATCTGTGCAAATTTATGCAAATTTTAATAACAGAACGGATAAAAATGTATATGAAACAAACCCTAAATAAATTTGGAGTTACGTAAATTATTATATAACCATCATAAAAATTCAATACCTTCGAACTAACAAGGGATGTTAATGACCTTCATCTACTGATATCACAAAGTCAACGAATCGATCACGTCTTTTTTTAATTTTGTAGTATTACTTAAAAAATAACGGTTTCTATTTAGATATTCAGCACTTGCTGAACACATTTTCTCTATGACAACTTACTATAACAACAAAAATACAACAAATTTCACTAACAAAAAAATAGCAATAAACGTTTTGTTTTTTTAATTGTGTGATTAAAAAGTTGACTGACTGTATATTTGGATTTAAACCTTCTTCTGTACAGATTTGCACAAAATCAACTGAAAATCGGTACAGTGTACTTTGGAAGTAATACGACTACAAAATTCTTACCAACACAAATAAAAGAATAACTTCCTTTCTGTTTAGCTATAAATTACAACAAAAGAAAATATCCCAACAAACCAAACGATTTAAAAATAACTTGTAACAAGCTTAGTATCATGAGTTTTAGGTTCAGAAAACTCTTGTGTTGTGTTGTGCCTAATAATGAAAACTAAACCTCTTCGATGATTTTCTAATCATTCTTAGAATAAGCTTGCATGCGTAATATTTGAAAAAGTTGAGAAATTTACAATAATTAAGTATAAAGAATATCTGTGACAACAACAGATTCGGGCATAAAGCCCTAATCCCTATCCCATTGAGAATTTTTGCACAATTCCAAAAAATGCCTGGGAAAATGTCATTGGAGTTCGGAGAACACTAAAATGATGTAGTACGAATTCTACAAGTTCTAAATCCCTAAAGAAAACAATTATGCACATACATATATAGTTTGTAATAAATATTTTGCGAATATATAAACGATATTCATTTCAGATTTTTTTTTTTTTCGGTTGGAAAAATTAAAAGTGTAGAATTACATTTGATTGATGAGAACGGTTTAATTTTTTTGTTGTTTTTGAAGTGTAAACATTTCTACCGAAAAAAAACATTTCACTTAAAATAATTTTTTATTACCTATTATTTTATTATTTTCAGTGTCCGACCATTTTTTCGATCTTATTTCTATTTTGTTTTTACAATGTATTCTTTTCTTAAATATGTATGTATGTATTGTAACGTTTTAACCTTTTTAAAACGTTTGAGTTCTTTTTAATTTCATCAAAATAAAATAAACACCACCTTGTTGTTGTTTTGCGGTTTTTATTTCCTTACTTTATCTTTACACAGTTTATCTTACGACAGCAACTTATTTATTTTGCACTTAATATTCGCTGATACAACACTTTTATTTGCGCCTGAACACACTTTAATATATGACTGCAAAACGATAACTATATCGATGTAGGTAAAGCAGCCTTCTTTTATACTTAGTTGCCTACAGTTTGGAAAGTTCCGGAAACGTCTCAAATGCTCTCATATCCTCTATTTTATATCCGTTAATTTTAAACATGTAAGATTGTGTTGCCCAAAGGTGGTCGAATTGGCAATGCCATCAAATACACAAATCAGAACGACAATGCCGTCAAATGCGCAAATCAGTACGGCATTACCAGCATAACACATTGCCAAACTTGACACAAACCAATAGACTAAAATCACACAATTCAGTAACAGTATTATTGCATTAACTCGTTTTAATTTTTTATTTTCGATTTAATAATATTTTTTAAGCCAAAATCATTAGGTATGATAAAAAGACAACTTTTTATGACAACTCTTTTCCTTGTGGTTGTTGTAAAAAAATTTGCACCGTTTTACTTTTGCATTTTTCCACACAAAAAAAATCTGAAATGAATACCCTTATAAAAAAACATATTTTTCAAAAACACTTATAGAACTACTGTAGCGAGCATAAGTCATTTGCAATCATATTTGTTAAACTGTTATCTAAGCTAAGTTTATAGCACGTATTATTGTAAAAGATATTGTCATGTGAAGCATTTTTTAAACAGCATTTGAATACTGATTACTTTTTGTATTTAAATAAGCTTATAATAAGTATGCTTATGAAAAGCTTATTCTACAATTTATTTGCATTTTGCTTTTCATATAGAAAACGGTTTCTTTAATTTTTTTTTAAGAATTGAATTTTTTAGAATTTTTAGATGTTAGAATGCGATTGATTGTATCGGACGCTAGTACGCTAGTTTATAATTAAATTAAGAATTTCTTAAAGTTAAATTAAACCCCTAATATCACTTTATGAGTAATGGAAACTATTCAAATAAAATTCCAAAAAATATTTTTATGAAATGCGTTCATGAATCCTGCATAAAATGTCTCTTATAAATTATGTAACATATCAGAATTTCATAATACCCCATCCCCCAAGTCTTTATGTTGTGGTGGTATAAACGACTAAAAACATTCACGAATATTCATCCAGTCATATGTACATACTTGTGTATAAATTTTTTTTTTCTTTTTTTTTTGAATAAATGCGAACAGAGCTTAAATATGTATATTACTCGTATATGTATTTAGAATTTTATTTTCATCTTTGTTTGATGATGGTTTGAATTTTAAAAGCTTTAAAGGATAAAGAAAGAAAAAAGAGAAAAGTTAACTTGAGTTAAATTTTTGAAGGACTCTTAACTTAAGTGTCTTCGTATGTTTCACAAAGTATGTGGTAGGCAATCAATAGGTTCTCTTATCAAGTGCTCAAACGTGGGGGAGCGAGGCTGGCATGTGTTTGTATGTGGAGAAACATGTGAAAACAAAATGGGTTTTGTTATCTATTCTTTGTTTTATTTTATAGAAAATTTAAATTTATTTTTCTTTTATTTTGCTAAGCACTTACCGAAATATTTTCTCAAAACACACAATGTTTTTAACCTTCTCTGTGAAGACATTGGATATTTGGCACAGTAAAATCTGCATTTTATCGTCGTGACAATAGTAACTTGACATGGTCCAAATATGGCGTAGACCTACCATTACGTTGGGTATAAGTAGTGTTGTCATTTTAAAACACTCATATGTACGGATTTTCTTAAAAAAAAAACAAAACAAGAACATTGAATGAGAGGATGAAATAAAAATGTACAGTCTACGTCAAAAGAAAGTGAAAATATTTATTCTCTTCAGTTAAGTTATTATTTAAGTTTTTTTTAAACACGATTAATTGAAACACTATGTATTTCTAGAACTATATTTAAAGCTTTACAAACTTATTAAAAAACAAAACAAAAAATTCTTACAACAACTAAACTTATAGAACAAAAACAAAAGACACGGTTTTTTTAACGCGTCAAAAAAAAAAAAAAATAAATAAATAAATAAATAAATACACAAGGAAAAAAACTATACGACAAAAGAGAATGCGTTAGAAACACCCATAAAGTGATTCCATTTTTCTGATAAATGCTATCGAGTGCAACAAGAATCACTTTTTTGTCATTTTCAAAATACCTTAAAAATCTCGAGTTACGGGTAAACGACCGATTATTCATACCTTCATGCATTGATAAGTTAATGACCGATTTTAAGAACATAACAGTAGTATATACATAGTTATGTACTTTGTTTAAGTAAACTTAAGGAATCTGTGTGAATATGTCAAGCAAACACATTTCTTATCGAATTTATTCCAAATTGTTCACGTTTGGAGATGTTCATGTTTTTTTTATATAAGAACTGTACTACATTTGAATTTTTAAAGAGAGGTATGTTTCGATATAAATAAAATGCAACTTAATTTTTAAAATCTGTGGAAATTGACGGAGTTGAAGTACATCATGTAAGAAACTTGAAAAAAAAAAATTTGCTAGTAACCGCATCAATTTTCCAGGCGCCGCTTAAATTTTTTTGATGTGCGAAATATACAGGAATGTCATAGAATCCAATAATGACAGAATTGGATTTAAAAACGACAAAACAAAAATTAATTCGGTGCCATCAAATCGAAGGTTATCGGCTCTGTGTTCGAACTAAAATAAGGATCAGTTTTAGGTATCACAGAATGACTTATTGTTGTTGTTTTGCTGAAGTAGCTAAAGGCTATCTGTTTCCAAATTTATGTTTTCATTAGAGGGCTGCACAAAACCATTTGTATTATTTGAAAAAAATTCAAAAACATACTGTGGTTGCTTTTGTATTTCGTTCGACAGTAAAAATAAAAGCAAAACAAAATAATCAAGTCAAATAACGGTAAACTATAGAAAGCACAGTATGTACAGTAGAATGAGTATGAAATTAACAAAAAAAAAAAACATAAATAATTATAATGAGAGTAGGAGCATGAGAGTGATGAATTAGAAAAGAATTTTACAATAACAAAAATCAAAACCAAAAGAAGAAGAAATATACGCATATAGTCAACACAATGTTTTATTGATTGTGTTTGAATTCGGCTTCAGTCCCTTATGTTCTACCGCAATTTTCTTTTACAAGTACTTTGTTTTAAAGGTTTTGTATTCTCTTCTTCTATGTTTTTGATGTTTTTGATTTTGCTTGTGGTTTAAAATATTTTCCCTTCAAAACATTTATTTAGTAAAGCAAGAGTACAAGAAATGAAGTATTTAAATAATAAAATGATGGACGATTGCTTGTAGGACATTTAAGTTGTGCTTGCGCAGCCCTCTAGTTTATATTATAAAATGAACGCATAATAATTGCGTACTACTTATATATCTGTGGTTACAATCGATAATCGCCTAAATCGACTTAAGTCTACTGCCAAAACTTTTTATTTCTCTAATGAAAAGTTTTTGATAAAAAGCACCTTAACCTAGGTCGTAACGAAGCCACATTATATGTATAAATTTGCTTTTTGATCTTAGAATTGCCCGTGTATCTTTTGCAATAACTTTCTTAACTTTCTTCGAAACACTTTTATATATAAAAAGTATTTTTCTCAAAAGTATAATTTTCGACTTAGGCTGTTATTGCTTAGGACCCACCACAGATAATTATTTACAATATTTGAAAACATAAAAATAGAACAAAACACTACATAATTGTGGACTTTATTAATAATATCGAAATAATATCCATTTGCTTTGGCCAAAGAATCACTTAGCAGTACAGATCCACCTCACAAGGATGTGTAACAATATATGAAATGTAAATCCTCTCCGTTGTATTTGGCATCAGCGAAGATGTTTTTTGCTGCTGAAGGTAAATAGTATCAATGTCGTCAAAATGTCTCTCTTTTTTATAAGCAACACATTAAAAAGATGTAAATCATGAAAGTCCGTAGGATAAGTTAGAACTGAGCAAAAATTTTGACGAGTTATTTATTATTAAATATTTGATATTTCATCAACAAAAAGTGTAGTAATGTTTCGAACATTGGTTTTATTTCAATTCGAAAATCGACTTGGTCTTGGTTAGTCGTGGTTAGCACAAAAGACAAGAAGCAAAACCGATTTAAATTCTATGACACCCCAGCTGATAGATTATTATTTTTTTTTTAACCTGTAATCGTTGTTGTTTTCAGAAATTTAAATTTAAAAGAATAACGGCCATATGCAAAAAAAATTTAACGAAACTTGTTAAATCTTTAATGTTGTATGTAAAAACGATCATTAGCTTAAAATCAATTTGTTAAACCTACGTTAACTTTAAAAATTTTATAGTAGGAAGCTACCTTCTCTAAGAGTACTTTAAAGTGACATTTATGTATGAATATTTAATATAAAAATAAAAATAGCATGTTTTGGCGTCAAGGACAATTTTTTGGTGGCATAAAACCTTACGAAAAAGAAAATGTCATCTTAAAGTGACATGGTGATCCAAGCCCAACCGCTACAATTGTCAAAGAATGGCTGATGCAACAGAAATTTGAGGTAAATTAGTGAGCACCGTAAGGCCTTAATTCCAATTCAATATTGAATTTTTGAACAATAGTAAAAAAACGTTGAACCTATGGCAACGAATATAATATGAATGGGACTAGATTTCTCTTACGTTTTTGCGTAATACTTTAGAGAGCACGTCTAAGAATAGTGTTAAAAAATATAAGTTCCTCTCTATTTAAGCGAAAAGTGCAAAAAGTAAGTGAATGCAGATTCTTTTATATGATTGGCTTTCTCTCATTCCAATATTGGAATATCATACTTGTTGTTAATGTTTTTTTGAATGGACTTAACAATATACATTTAAGTATAAGTACGAGTACATATTTACAGCAAATGAAGTTTTTTTTTATTATTTGATAAAGTATTCAAGTTTTTATAGGAACTTTTCTGTTCAACTCCGAAACATACATTTGGTTTTGCACCCCACTGTATGTATATAAATGTTTACACCCACTTTATCATCCTCGGCAATAAATATATTTGGCGTTAAATAAAATATAAAAAGTGATTGATAATTGATAACTGAAACAGATTTATTAAAGAAATATGATTTTTGGTTCGAATACTCGTATGCTTGGCATTCGTTTTTTTGTATCACTCACACAAAAAAAAAAATTATGATATTGCCAGCATGAAAACTTAAAATTTAGTAAAGGAATCATTAGCCAATGTAGGGTTTTTGGTTACATTTTTTTTAACAAATGCTTGTTAAGCTTAAAGTGTGTGGTAACTAACGTGCACTTCGTCTACTTTTAGATTTTTTTTGCATATGGCTTTAAGAGTGTATATTTTCTTTTGATGCTAACTGTATATAATTTAAAAATGTATGTATAAATACCTCGAGATATTCTGTAATGGTACCAACATAGTCAGCATTTTCTTTAGCTAAACGATATTTATCATTTAATTTTTTGACGATATTTGACCAACTGTCGAGGATTTTAGATTGCTTTGCTGCAAGCGTATCTACAAGAACATCAGAATGGTTCATATTAACTTATAGTGAATATATAAGAGACTTTTGGCTCACCTAAAACAGCTACAACGAAATTAGATTTTAGTTGTTCTGAAACTGAATTAAGCTCTATTTCACGATAATGCCAAAGTCGATACTCCGCCATGGGGGTAAATTCATCCAAAGGCTTTAGCAAAAATATTTGCGATTACTGATATGTAGAGAGAGAAAAGAAAAGCGCTCATTGATTTTTACCTTTTCCTTTAAAGTTTTTATTCTCTTCTCTATGTAACTTATCCAGCCACTAACTATGTCTTCTAAAAGTTCTTGTGAATATGTGGGTATTAAATGCGGTTTCTTAACGTCAATCGGAATACGTACTTTAGATTCTTCAAATTCAACATCCTCTTGTCCAGGAGCAGTGTACGAGGTGGGCAAATTGAATGCGGAAACAATATGATTTTTAGTCCATTCAATTTCATATTTAAATTCGCTCAATTGATTAAAAAAGGCCTCTTGGTGTGGCGGCCGTTTCTCTACGACATTTTCATTATCGTTACGATGACGTTTCACCTTTTCATGTGTTTCATTAAGAAGTTTTTCCCATCGTTCAGCGATGGTGAGTATGACTTCCGGCTTTTCTTCTAAAAGTTGCATAAAACAAAACCAAAAAAGAAATCAAATGACATTTTATATCAATTATGGTTCAAGTCTCTTGCAAATTTCCTGTTTCCGCTTTTATTTTTATTTTTTATTTTTGGTATTTCGTACTTTTTTTTCTTTAATTTATTTGTTTTGAATTATCCTCACTTTGCTTTATTGGCAGAAAAAGTGAGTTTGCCTTTATTAAATATAATTAGATTTCCGCCTAAGGTGTTGAAATATATTCACACTTACCTACATCTTCCTCTGAGGAGAGTATAGATATTGTATCTTTTGCATCATCTCCTTCCAAATCCTTATCCTCTTCTTCATCGCCTTCATGGCCACCACCGCCACCATCAGGAGAGGTCTCTGTTTTACTTTTTTCTTTTTTATGTTTTGCAGCTAATTTTTCCATTTTTCTTTTTTCGTTTCAATTGTTTCATTTATTTATTTATTTGTTTTTGTTTTTGTTGTTGTTTTTTAAAATTTTTATAAAACAATCCAATAATAATTATTGTTAAATCAATGAAAAAAGGGTTTATTTGTCGACAACAAGCAGCCACATACAGAAGACAGTCAGACACACGTTTATACGGCAAATGAGAAGAGACAGCCACGGACAAGGGCCAGCAATTTAAAAAAAGGCGCATGGAAAATATTTAACCCACAGGGAAACGGATAAATTAAAAGGGCAAATTAACATGGAGAATAACAGAAACATTAAATATCAAAATATACAAACATACATACATACATACGTACATACATATAAGAGTAAATAAATTAAAATTCATAAAATTCTAAGGGAAAATAAATAATAAAAAACAAAGAAAAATTCGAAACACAGATATAAAAGCCCACGATAATAAGCACAACGATAAAGACTAGTGGTTGTATTTTGCACTTTGCTGGAAGCAACAAACGAAATTAGCAAATGATTTTAGGGATTTTAAATATTTCTTTTAGATATTCTGGAATTTAATGAAACTACAGATCACTGATCGCGGCTTTTACTTTCGTAACATAATGCCATAAATACCGTAACCATATTCCAAACAATGTCAAGCCATCACTAACTGAACACTTTGTTACCCATAATGTTGGATGGTTGCATTGCAACTATGGTTTTAAATGGGCATTATTTAATCTCAAGCAAATTTAAGTCATCATACAGGCGTTTATTACCAGCAATATACATCCATATGTACATAGTTTACATTCGAGCCAATGCTTCTGATGATGAAATTATAATGATTTTGCTATTTGCAATGATTTTTCCACAAACAATATTCCTTTTTTATCCTTTTGCTGTTTTTCGAGTACATGGCAACAACTTAAGTCTCACAAAGAAATATTTTTTGTTGAAGAATTTCCCAAAAAGAGAAATACTTAATTGCAAAAGAGTCGAAAAAAAGATCCGATTAAAAAATAGCTCATGACCAAAAAAAAAAATAAATGGGAAAATATAAAATGGAAAAACCTTAAAAAAAAAAATAAAAACAAAATTGCTGGAAAGCAACACTCCCTTATCAGATTGTTTAATGTAATTTATATATCACGTAGAAAAAAGACCACCATAACTTGTTTTTGTAAAAGAACAAAAGATGCTTTTCGATATACAAAAGGAATTTCAAGCAACAGTGATTTGCGAAAACACACATTCTGTAAAGGAATGGATTCACCAATTCTTGTTCCCCATATTTTTAAAACCCACTACAACTTCTTTAGTGCACTAATTAAATGATCATTCAAGTGACCTCCAACAAATTAAAATTTAAAATTTATGACAATTTACTTAGAAATGATCGTATGGACAGTGGCAAGTAGTAGTAGTAGAAGTAGTAGATGTGCTGGCTGGTTCTTCATTGGAACATTGTAAGGATCTTAACTTAAAAGCATAATTTTTCTTTTTTTCTTTTTGTATGATTTTTGGAATTTGTAAAAATCAAAATTAATTATTTTCATTTAGCCTTGAGATCAAAACTAAGTACATTTAAATTTCACTTTCTTTCAATGACTATTATTTTTGAAGACATAACATCAGTGAAGAAAGGTTTAATACTATCAAAACTGAACAGTTTCAGATTCAGCTATGAATGTCAACTATTTATCCAAAAAATTACTAGAATTCGAATTATTTTTTCTTTAGTAATAACACTGTGTTAGTTGAAAACCCCGACAAGAGTGAGTATGCTTAATACAGTGATGCTAACCGTTCTTGGTTTCGAGATATGCTGTTATTTCGAAAATGAAGGAGGTTGCACAACATATTTAAGCGTAACTCAGACACGGTTTAGTTTAGTGAATGAACTAAAAAAGACCGAAATTCCGTAATAGAATGACCTTTAAGTAGGGCTACAATTTTTTATCTTGACCTGCGCAGCCGATCCTTGTTTTCGGCAAACGCACAGTGGGATCATTCTACTACGTAAGTAAGGACGTATAAGTGATTTTTACGCTTCACTAATAAAATATCACTCATACGTACATCGTTGTCTCAATTATTGTGTTAATAGAAAATTTGAATGAAACCAAGTAATATATGTTTCATTTTACTCTATTTTACGATATATTTTCTTTCTTTTTTCTTGCCACTTTGACTTCTCAATTCTTATGTGTATGTGTGCCATTAATTTCATTTTCTATCTTTTGAAATATCAAAGTCCAACTTTTGTATGCAACTTAATCTGTTTGAAAGCTAAATACATACACACGAGTACATGTAAGCATATGTCCATATTTATGTATGTAAATACTGTATGAGATTTGATGAAAATAAAATTCGTTATAAAAAGTACGAAACGAAACGAAACTAAACCAAAATATTAGAACATGAAACGTAAGAATAAAAAACCGAAAAATAATATTAAGAAGATAGGGTTATGCAACATCATTAATATATCGCACATATAGATCTTTTTTAAGGCTATGCTACAAGAGAAATATTTACATACTTTTTTTGTTTGAGAGCTTTCAAACGGAATTCAGATGGTTTTGAAAGCTCAATCAGACCAGGAGCAGAGTCCGTAACTTCCGTAGAAGCAGCTGCACTCTCATCAACATTGCTTGACTGTTCGTTACCATTTTCCATCTTTTTGTCTTCTATAGTCTTTGGCTCACGAAATTGAAATTCCACAGCATTTTTGAAAATCTGCAAACAATCATAAAAATATTCACTTGAAAAAAGGTTAACTAATTAACAATTTAAACAAATATCGCGTCTACAAAATATACTTGCTTTAGATGCTTTATATTTTACGTTCATTTACAAATTTTATATATACATACTACGTACATATATATGTAAATATGACGCACATTAAATCATGAACAGTCACAACTCAGAATTTGAAAATGTTGCCATTATATAACGTGATTGCTATTATATAGTCAAATTGAATTGACGGCCTTAGAAGACAGTTTACTTAATTATTGTTTAATTTCGTACATTAATTTTGGGAATAAGAGGCTGTTTTGAGTTGTGCCTGTTTAGTTGAAGATTTATTTGAATTTTTTTCATGGAATAATGGATATTATATGGAAGTATAGCGGCACAACTCGAAATAGTACTATTTATGTGAAAGAAAACTATTCAATTATTCATAATCTCACCGTCACAACTAAAAATACTACTCTTTAGTTGATAATGTACAAGAGTTATAAGTAACATAAGAACAGACATCACAACAACATTTTATCATGTAAGGGAGATAGTGATGCAAACGATATTTTCGTTATCGGTAGAGATTTGATCTGTGAATTAATTTATGACAAAAACAGCGACTTTGATAAATTTTGAGTTGTGACTGTTTATGATTTAGAGTGCGATATGTATCTGCTTATTCCAAGTTTAGCATTTTAAGATTCCGATTCAATTATCAAACTTAAATCAAGTTTAATCGTTATATTCATTAGGAATCGTGTGAATTAGACTACATGTTGTGTGTAGTGCAACACGCCAGCAAATCTAGTAGGAATCGAACTTGTGACTACCGCGTTAATACACAGGGACTTGCTAGAACAATAATTTATTATTTTTTATTTACAAAATACGGGCAGCATTTTAATTATTTTCGAATTGGTTTCCTTTAAGAAATTTATGCAGCATTATTAGGGAGATCGATTATTCGACTTTTTTCAAAAACCGGTTTTCGAATAATTCGAAAAGTAGCAATATTTTAAAAATCGGTTTTCGGTTAATAATTATTCAAATAACGGGTTAAAAAATCTCATAAAACTATGCCAAAACAATATGTGGAGGCCATAGAAACAATGTTTATTACACAAAGTACTGTAGGATTTTATTTCGTTTTTGTTGTTCTATTACTGGGTAGAGAATCGAATTTAAAGTTTATTATTACAGATATCACTTAGGTGCCTAAGATAACAAAAATTAAATGTTTTACTTTGAATAAATCTATTAGTAATATAATACGATTCCTTAATTGCCACGACAAGAAAAGTTGCCTAAGTTTCAAACAGTACTGTATGTAAGTTCATGCCCTACGTATTTAATAGTGTATGTGTCACTGTGGTATATTAGACAAGATACCCATCTTCCAACCAAGAAGTCATCGGTTCAACTCCAGACCACACCATCTGATAATTTTCAACAGCGATATCGCTGCACAACATTAGTGACTGGTTGTGTGTAGTAACGTAACTAACTAATATATCTGCCGTTCGGAGCCGGCCTTTGTAGGTCTCCTTCAATGATCCACCATATTTTACACATATTTTTATTATTTTATTACAGAAGATGAGAGAAAGTTATTGTTGCTCAAGTGTGCTAATCTTTTTCGATCTACTTTGGTTTTCAAGTTCTTTGTGAGACGTTCAAGCTTGTCATATATACAAAAATAATGTTAAGTTAACTTATACAAATAGTTAAACGATGAGCATATTTGCAATAAAAAATTATTCGGACGTACATATAAAAATTATATTTATTTAAATTAACCGGTTATTCGTGTTATATCAAAATAAAGATTTTGAAAAACCATATTCGACAAAACCAAAAAAACCGGTTAAAACCGGTCGAATAAAAGCCTTCCGATATCCCTAAGCATAATCCTTTAGAGTTACTTGGTATATATATACACACATATATACACACATACATATGTACATATACTATACTTTTTTTTCTTTGTTTCAATACGATGCTTCTGGTTTTGTTTTCTCTTCAAATATTTTATTCGAGTAATTTTAACTTAAAACAAGTATAAGGGGCGAGTAGTAATGAAATACTATTTAAAAAGGGTTTAAACCACAAACCGAAGGCAAATAATGATGAAAAGACCGTAGTAGTATAGATGAATGAGCATCATGTTAAGGCCGATGAGTGGTAAATAAAAGCACAAAAAAACAAAAAGCAAAAAATGTATTTAAGAAATAAAAATAAAAATAAAAATAATGATGGAACGATAAGTTTTCTTTTTTGTTCTATTCATGTTTTTATTATTTATTTTACTCTTGGTTTCGGCTGAAATTAGTTTTATTTCTTTTTGAACGTAAGCCGGGTTTCTTTAAGTAAAAACCAAAAAAAGCCTTCAAGTTATTTTAATAAATGACTAATAACAGCGATTTAGCTGCTGTTTGTTTTTCAATTTTTGGGTTTTATAATAACAAATTAAAATATTTTTAAATTAAAAACAACTTGATTGCATTTCGTTTCTTATTTTTTAGTAGAAAAACTATTTTCATACCTTATCTAAATCCAGTCTCATAGTCTCTAATAATGTGGCTCGAGCTGTTCCGAATACAAAAAATTGCGGCATTTCAGCAAAACACTCATTAATGTTTATATAATATGCTAAATTATTTGAAGAGAGAGAGAAGGAGATAGAGAGAGAGAGAGAGAGAGGGAGAGAGTTTAATAAAAAATTGTATACCTAATTTATATGTATCGAAATAAAATTGTTTTTAACAAAAACTTTGTTTTCTAAAACGAGATTTGGTCGGCCAGATTCAATTCATGTGCATTTTACACCCTGTAAAGATGAAAGCCTTAATTTGCCATGCGAATATAGGGAATAGCTTCAATTGTTCAGGATATTGAAGAATTGACAAATTCGAATCTGGTCACGACTGCAATGTTTTCACTTGAATAACGCCTTCGAACACGTCTTGGTACTGGCAGTCGACTAAAATTTATCGATCACAATTTTGATAGTGTTTTCAGAAGGACTATTGTGTTATTCAATTTTCCGAAATGTTTTCAATTTGCAAAAGTAAAATAAAATGTCAAAATTGTGATGTTATTCACATATGCCTCTGATAGAAAACAAAGTTATTGTTAAAAACCCGTTATACTTTGATTTCTTAAAGGCTTGAACTACTTACGTATTCCACTAACTGCTTTACGTATCATATATACGTACTTAATGTTACTGTCGAAGAATGTACTGTTCAACTCACCGAAGTGGCAATGCAATATTGGCGTCTTTACGAAAGTTGGTACGATTTTCTTTTAAAATAAAAAGAACAACAAAATTAATTCATGCTATTTAAAGGGTGAGACTTTTCATTGTTTGATTGCTATTACAACAAAATTAATACATACATACTCGTATATGTATGTATATTAAAATAATTATTAAATTAAGACATATCGTTGCTTTCATGTAAAGTAAATATGGCCTAATTCATATATAAAACAATTATGGCCTAATTCATATTTTTTTTTATGCAGTGCATTGTGCTGGTAGTAGGAAAATAGGTTTTTGGAGGGAGGACAGAGGTAGTAGTGTTTATGGATACTTTTGAACAGTGCTAACAAAGAATTAATTCTCCCTATAATACGTTGTGCGATTTACTGGACTACGAGAAGTACGAGTACTACATAAAAATATATGATTTTTAGGAATTAATTCCTTAATTTCGTTAGAACACATTCCGTTATAGTACCGATAGAACAATTCAAGACACGCCACATTGCGAAGGTGCTCCAATGAATCAATAGACTTGGCTACCTTACCGTCATTGATGAGCATCTTCGCCCTCTCCTGTACGCGGTCGAGAAGCTCCTAAATAGACTTTGGAGCACCGGCCCATACATGAGAGTTGCAATCCATTTTTGGTCGGATATAGGTTTTGTAAATATTAAGGAGATCAGATGGAGTGAAGTATTTCTTGCACCGTCTTAAAAATCCAAGGCACTTGAATGCTTCTTTCGACACTTGAGATATGTGATCATTCCAACGAACGTCACAGTGAATTCTCATGCCCAGAACATTAAGAGCATCTGATTCCCCAATATACACATTACCCATTTACAGTGATGACAGTACACCACCACTTCTGTGTGTTAAAAAACAACATTGAAACAATAATAATAATAAAAACAACATCTTGCGTGCATTAAAATCGACTCTGTTTGCACGACCCCATTTGGAGACCTTCACCAGGTTACTTGTGAGTGTGTCGTTCATATTCATCCTTCTTGCCCCAACCTCCAAAAGGCGCGGTCTACGATCAAAAGAATTTGAGTGACAAATGTTGCTGTCATCCGCAAAAGAGTATATAGTATATAGGATTAGAAGTGAGAAGAAGAAAGTCGTTAAGAAATATTAGAAAAAGAGTAGGAGAATGAACAGAATCTTGTGGTACCCCTGAGTTTACCCTGAACTTTTCGGATGAGATCCCATCTATAATCACTCTTATAGAGAGATTTCTGAGAAAACTCGATATAAATCGAGAGAAGTGGCTATCGACACCAAAAGCATTAAGTTTCGAAATGAGAGCCTCGTGCCGAACTCTATCAAACACTTTTGAGATATCCAGAGCCACAACCTTTCTCTGGCCAAAACCATGAATGGACTTGTTCCACTTCTCAGAAAGCTACGCCAGCAGGTCACCAGTAGAACAGCCCTTTCGGAAACCATACTGACGATCGCTAAGTAAATCGTTGGACTCCAGATATCCTGCAAGGTGGTGATTAATCATACTCTCCATAATATTAAAGAGTGCGGAACAAACAGCTATTGAACGGTAGTTCTCAGGGTTACTAGCCTCGCCCTTTTTGGGGATTGCCGTTACATTAGCAACCTTCCAGCGCAAGAGCACTGCTTCAGGACCAGTGCTGGTATGCCATCCGGCCCAAAAGACTTGTTTTTGCAAAATTGAGTTTCTTAGTAATTCCAATACATTGTAAGCAAATGCATCCTGCCCCAAAAATATTACACAATAGTATTAGCAATAACTGTATATATGTATAAGCAATTGCACAACAAGCCTTAACACATTTCAAAAATTTCTTCTCGTAAAAGGGACAAAATCACCAAGCGAATGTAATCTAAACATCAAATTTGATTTGGTTTTCATTAGAACCCGCATCCTAAAAAGAAGTTACATTGTGCTTATTAGAGTTTTTAATCAGCTTTATTATGAATCTTTCCGGGGAAATAATTTCCTATTCCAAACAATCTGGGGAAATAGTTTTCGGGAAAGGGAATTTCGACTAATTGTAGAGCATACTTCAAAGAATTAAGTTATAATTTTTTTTCTTTTACAGTTAATATAGAAAATTTATTAAATTGACGCTTTTAAAAATAGGTGAAGAAAACAGAGAAATATTTTTTTTTATTCAATTTGTTTATTAGTCCGTTCTGCGTAGTCGAGTTTGTTAAATTTTTATGTAGCACAGGTAGATCCAGCTAATAAGAGTGCAATAAGATATACTCCTTTTCAAAATTTTACCTGGGAGAGGTTAAAATCGGGAGAAAACTTGAAAAATTCTTGTTGTTTCTTTTTTAATCACTCATCATCCATTAAAAGATGTTATTTAGAGGCTAATAAAGGAGTAAAAGACGAATTCTGAGTTCATACTCTACTCTTGCCAAACAGGTAACAAGTGTAGTACATTTTGGTAACTATATAACATAAACACGCATAAATACATATGTAAACGTGAGACTTGAAAGCTATTTATTTGATATGGCCTTCACGTCATGACCTTTTGAACATATCCCAGAAAACCGTTATTTTTGCAAAAAGAAGGCTTACAATTTCTTAAGACATGTGCTTTATGCGCAGTAGTATATTCAGTAAAAACAACTCTATTTGAATTTTTTGATTGTAAGGCCTATTTTGCATTTCATGTGAAAATATTGACAAATAGAAGGTTTATACAAAGATTCCTAAAAAAGTTTTGGTGGGTAAAGCTAAAAAAGTGCAAGTACTTACATTTTCAAGCACAACTCTCCTTTATCACACTCTCCCTCCATTTGACTTTCATAATACCTACTTTGTTTCCCGAGCTAAAGTTTCTCATTTTCCAAGTTGTTCAGAATAAGGGAAAAGAGAAAAAATTACCGGGTAAATTTTATTCAGAATAGGGGAACTGGGAATAGACCAAAAATTCCCAGGCAATTGTTGTTCATGACAAGGCTGAATATGTTTTTATCTCTTTTAGTAAAATTTAAATTATTTCATTTAGGGCCTTTTTACATGCAAACAACGATATGTATATTTTCTTTTATATGCAAATTGGACACCTTACTCAGCAGTATTTACACTACAATACTGTATATTACGACTTATCGAAAACTAAAAAAAAAAAAAATAATTAGAAAGTACAAAAGTCTGAAAAGAATAGCCAAATTCACAATTATGTGTATTTGACATTGCAAACTTATACAATTGTAATATTGGGTGTACAAGTTAATAATGTCGATTTGTTTGCTTGGCAAATGCATTTATTATATTAACAAAGTGAATTGATACATTATTCATAGTAGATATTTAGCCACAACTTTTTTCCCATATTTCGAGTAGCATATGGATTCCGCGTCAAAAGAACTGCTCGGGTTTTGAGGTAAAGGATGAATCAAGTCAACTTCTCATACCCTGTTGTGAAGTGAAGCGTATTAAAGTAAAGGCGTTCTGCATCGATCGAAACAAATGGTAGTCTGAAAGGGCTATAAGGCGGGTGTGCCAAACTTTCCATCCACTGTTTTCCGAATATTGGCCGAGCGATGTCATGATGGAAGATCATGGCCTCGTGTCTGTTCGAATATTCTGGTCGT
The DNA here is from genome assembly GCA_023159175.1 of Wohlfahrtia magnifica. Classification (NCBI taxonomy): domain Eukaryota; kingdom Metazoa; phylum Arthropoda; class Insecta; order Diptera; family Sarcophagidae; genus Wohlfahrtia; species Wohlfahrtia magnifica. The sequence continues at coordinate 765,789 of JAKWBJ010000057.1, forward strand.
TTTTCGTTGATTGCTCTCTTCAAATGAATCAATTGTATTCGGTAAAGTCTCCCTGTGATCGTGTGACCGGATTTCAACAGCTCATAATACAAAAGGCACTTCCGATCCCACAAAATACAGAGCATTAACTTGGCGTCATGGATATTCGGCTTCAGCTTATGATGAAAAATTAATTCTTTTTGTAGCGTTTAAGCATCGTTTCCGACATGCAAAATCACCTTTCAACGTCTCTCGGCTTCATTTCATATAAGACCCAATTTCCTTGCTTTTGAATGAATCACACAATGCTTTTAAACATAAAGAAATGGATTGTTGTGTGACTCTCAATGATAATGCAGGTTCTTCTTACGTTTGACAACAATCTTCGTCAAGTAATGCTTCCAATTCCTCATCTTCAAACTTTCTCCTTGTCTTCTGTATCGAAATCACCACTTTTTAATCGCGCAAGCCATCGTTCACAAAATTATTGAGTTGGTGCATGCTGACCGTAAGCTTCTGCCAAGAATCAGTATATTTCAGCAGCAGTTTTCTTCAAATGAAAGCAGGCTATCAGACTTCCCAGCAGAACAAGTTTTTAGGCACAAAATCCGTTATTATTATACCGATTGAAAAAAATGTGTGTTTATACTTTGGCGTCTATCGAATACTGAATTATAATGATATGTAATAGTTATGCCACATGTTGTCCAAATCGACATTGTTAACTTGTATACCCAATAATTTCCCATCGATTTTGAGCGGTCCTTTTAAATCGAATTTTCTTTCAATACTGTTTGAAAGCACAAAAATTACAGACGATTGTAAAAATTAAAATTGTATTCGCTGTAACCAGTCCGTCAGCAATGCAATATCCGACGATATCCCTGTATTCCAATATAAGTGTTACTTTTGATTGATTAGAAATTTCCGAGAAGTGCCTACGGGTGTGAATGGGCGTCTAGATGGCTCCCGTAAGAGACTTGATTGGAGTCAAGCTGTCGGAATAGAGTCGGTATCGATATAGACCTCTGTCTTTAGTTGGGATCTCAAAGTCAAACTTGCTGTCAAAAAAATTATGAGAGACTATGTAGTCGGCCTGATTAGACCGCAAAGTAGAGTAGGTTTTACTACGGCTTGATAGAATTGATAGGTGGGTATAAGGAAGGTATAAGCCCTAAATTTTGCCTACGGTCCCCTTACAGGTATAGTGCGCTATGATCGCCATCTTTACGTCCATTACGTTTTTCCCCAGAACCAGAACACCACTATACAATAAAGAGAGTTGAACGCCGAAAAGGCTCGCTAAGTCAAAGTCAGGTATTTTGTAGCATCACTTCCGTCTTGTGAAGATTGACGCCAAGGCCACCCGATAAGCAACATTTTGCGACAAGTTTAAAGTATTGTAACCATATCTCGCCGTCTAAAATTCTTTCCAAAGTCTTGAGAAGGAATGAGGTAAGACTTATGGTCCTGAGTTCCTTACGGTGAAGATTTTAATGTTTCGGTTTCACATGTTTTGTGACATCGCTTGTTTTCTGTTTATATTTTATTGTAAAATGAAGTATTGCAAGCATATATAGGAAATAAAAACCAATCTTTCAAGTATAGTAGATATATAGTGTACTCGTATAAACATATATATTTAATTGCATTTGCTGTATAGTAAAAATACACTGCATTTGCATTTGCAAATGCTACGATGCAAGACCATATACACAAGATCGCGAATTTAGCTTATATGTTACGTAATGTAAATAAGTACGTACATCAATTTGAGAGTCGTATTGCAACGCGATTGCTCAATTGTATTCTGTCGTATTTTTATAAAAGTACGAGAAGAAAATCAGGGATGGAAAATTGGATGGATGGAAATGTCAAAGTAATTAACATCGCTCAATATTATGAATAAAAATTAAAAAAAAAACAAACAAAAAATACGAGTTAGGGCCTTTCTACATGAGAACAACGATATAGTATGTCAAAGGGAATTTAATTTTTTTAATGCGAGTCTTAACCGACTATTTATTTCTTAATTGTTTTTACTTACTTTGACTTCAACATAAACAGGTGGCGGTGGTTCTTTAACTTTCTTTTTTTTCTTTTTAGAGCCTATACGTGCATTAATTAAAAGCAGAGAAAAAAAATTACGAAAGTGAATATAAACGTAACGAAAAGGAATAAATTGCAAAAAAAAAAAAATAAACTTTATTTCATTGCACATTAAAGTTTCTTGGATAAGATTTAAAAAAGTGCGTCAAAAAAGAAAATATGCTGATATTAATGGAATATGCATTTTTGTTTAAAACAGCAGGTTGATGTATATTTGTGAAAACTGTATGAATAAATAAGATCGTTGCCAATTGAATAAGTTTAGAAAAAAACTAAGATTTTTATTTTTGTCAAAAGCAGGGATTGGTATGAAGAATTGAAATGATCTGAATGAATGAGCGTTTTGTTTTTTTGGATATACACATACAGTCACTTCTATGCGAGTCCATATACGCACTCACATACATTATAAAATGAAGAGAAACACAAATGTTAATAGAAAAACTTTTTCGAATTAATAAGTTTTCTAATTTTTTCCCTTTTTTTTGAGAATTTGTGTCGCAACAGATAAGCGTTTGGTTCTTTATACAAACGAAAATGAATCCTTATCAATAATTACTGCCATGAAACTGCTTTTCCACTGCTGTGATGCATGATGGATTTTCATCAAAATGCAACTTAAACTTCGGGTAAATATCGGAAAGACTTTGAAATTCTCTAAAAGTGTATAATCGCAGAACTTATTTGATTTTTATTTTGGGAACGCAACAATGAAGTCGTTGTGGTTCTTAAAGAGTTAAATTGCATTTGTGAGAAGGATAAAAGGATATTCAGTTCTTCTGTCCGTAACATTAATGAGGGTTTTAAATATTTATGAACGACAAAAGAGGAATGAAATGAAACGAAATAAAAGTTTTACAATTAAAAGAAATCTTACAAAAATAAAATTGCACGCTGCCACATTAATCATTTCTTATCCTTTGAAGGATGCACGCAAATAAAGAAACTCAGACGAATGAAAAGTAAAAGAAGATTCATAGAAATCTAAATATAAATGAAAATCTAAAGTAATAATGATTGCCATTATCAAGTAGAATATAATTTATGTGTGCAAATAAATAATTTTTTGGATGTGCATTTTTTCTTCTTACAATGAAATATTTACCGATTTCATCATCATCTTCCTCGCTTGCTACTTCATTTAAAATAATCAAAGAAATTTAAAATTTTAATTTAATATGAGATTAAAATTTACTTACCCGATACAGCGGAGCTCTTTACGCTTTCGGCTCCTATATCTTCTTCAGTAGGAGCATTTTCCATGCTTGTATCTTCTCCAGCTTTTTGTCTACCTGTGGGTTTGTTTTTGGTTGGTTTGGCAGCTAAATTGTACAAAAATATGTCAAATGTTTATTTTAAAATTCTTTTCAATGAATTCATTTCAAAGTAACGCTCTTACGTTGGCTTTCCTTTTCTTTAACGGCCGCTTTGCCTTTAGCCCCCTTCTTTCCCTTTTTTTTATCCACTTCAACAGGTATTTCTGGTGGCACTGCAAAACGTAACGTATCGGAGAATTAACAATAAAATTGCAAATTGTAATTATAAAAAAAAACAGTTTTAACTGGCATAGTTAAAAATATAAATGAAAGAAAATGAATTTTAATAAAAAAGAAAAAAAAAAAAACCTGGTGAAATATATAAATATTAATTACATTTTTATGAATAAGTCATACTTATACCACTGTTTTTCGTTGATAATAGAGAGAGAAAATAGAGAGAGAATTCTCATTAAAAAATATAATCTTATATGCAAGCGACATTATCAGCGCAAGTCTCACAGATACCTTGACAAGTCAATTAAAGGCATTAAACTAAAGATTGATTATTTCTTATGGATGTGCTCAAGTCGTGTGAGTCCGTTTCTTAAATGAACGCTCTAAAACCTCAACATTTATACTATAAATTTCCCTAAATTTAACAATCATTTCGAAAGTAACCGCACTGACAGTGGTGAGGCTGTACCGATTGTAATTTTTTAATTTGTTCTGAATAATAAATTTGCTTAAAAGAAGTTGTTTTTCTCCTACCATAGATCACACTGTTCAACACAAGTTTTCTTTCCTTGCTTTTTTTGCGCTATTGAGTATTACTATGGCCCTGACTATGAAAAAAATACTGGGAGGTTGCTAACAGCTTTTTATTGTAAAATATGCAGATCAATCAACTTTGGCAAAAAAAAACACAAAAAACTGATATAAAATTTCTACTGAACTCTATATCAAATGATTTTTTAGGTAAATCTTGTTGCAAACTCCAGAAGTAGTCTGTCATCGTATGTGAGTGCCACCTTCCCTGATAATGGTCTTCCATAGTCCGAAGATACTGATAAAATATTTCATCCCGTTCCTCCTAATATCACCCAGATTTGTGAAAATCGGTTCAAATGCGATTGCACTAATGTTGTACTCTAGCTTATGCAAGTTCGATCTCATGTACACAACAAGCTCGGCATGGTCGTAAGATATCTTTTTGATTTGACAAAATTAGGATCTTTCAAGAGTTGCCTATAATTTATAAACCACTATCTATGGTGGACTTTGAAAATTTTCTGGCCAGAAACCAGATCACACCAAGTTCTTGTAATGAAGCAAATGGACTGGGCACACTCTGAGGAAACCAAACTTCGACTTAGTAAACTACCCACTGAATGGAACTCGCAGAGAAACAGAAGAATCGGAAGGTAAGTCCACTACTAGAGAAGGCAGATTAGGTCATCGACTTTAGATAGGCGTAAATGAAAAGAATTCGTTATGGCTCTGTGATCCCCTTGGGATATTTAAAGGCGTAGTAACAAATAGCAAGTTTAGTATTTTAACTAAATAATTAACATTTTTAGCTTTCTTCTAAAATGACTTATAAGTCTCGAAAAATGGACTTCTAGATTTAAGATACGTTTTAAAAACACTATTTTTATTAATTTTTTCACAAATATTATCTGGAATTACGTAATTCAAACAGCTTACATACTCGTATATGAATTAATGAGTTTATTTAATTTATTAAATTCATATTGCAAGTAGAAAAGCGCTAATGTAGCGCTTTTTAAAAAAAAAACGCGCTAAAGACGAAAATGCGACTTTTCGGTAGTTGAAACACGCTAAATATAGCGCGAATGACACTAAATTTGCAACACTGACCGAAATACACCTTAAATGCAAACGGACGTAACTACACAAAAATTCGAAATCGAGTTTTTGATTGATTATGATTCTTTTTATCGAAGTGCATCTATTTCTTAATGCAAAAAGAATTAACTACACTCGTGTATGAAAAACATACTGTTGTAAATATATAAATATGTAAGTTTCCTTGCTATAAGTAAATTTTGATAAAGTTGTAAAGATCACTTTCTTATTATTGATTTTGCAAGGTTTTTTGCTACTCTTCTCTCTTGTAAAAAAAAAAAAAAATAAAAGTGTACTTACATCCGTTTGTATTAAAGGTTACGATGTGTTGCTACTGAAATGGTTCAAACATGCAATGGATTTGTTTAAAATTTTCCTGAAGTTAGTATGGGTCGTTTTTGAAAACTTTAAAAAAACAAGATGACATAGGAAAGACATAATTTAATCCTAAAGGAAAGCTTTAAAAAAAGTCACCACCTTATTAGCACCAGTCAGAAGTAAATGAGGAACAACAAGCAAGAAGTGGAACACGATAGTGTTCTCCTCTGTTGATAGCTTAGCCATCAATGTCAACTCAACGCCTGTTTTAAAAGTTTCAAAAACAATTTTTTTTTTGCTTTTTGGGTTTTTATCTGTCACTCTGCAGAATAATATTACTTCATTCACATTCCGTTTAAAGTAATCTACGTTGCATTTTATCAGGTTGGAAAATACATACAAAGTTAGCCTCTAACAATTATCTTTAACTCATTTCATAAATATGATATAAAAGCAACTGAGTTTACCGTTTCGTTAAAGTGCCTTAAATAATTTTATTTTTTGAATTAAGACCTTGAAAGTGAAAGTAAATATGGAAAAGGTATTTAGTGGATCAATGTATGTACAGTCATGTGAATAATGATAGAGACACTAATGTAGCACTGAATTTTGATAAGAAAGTACGTAAAATGAGAGAATTTCTGATAAAAAATTATTCTTATTTTTAGTTAATTGACTACAAAAACAAGTTTCATTACATTTTGATTCATTTATTACTTGTATTTTAAAATTTTATAAAAAAAAATAGGGAAATTTCAAGGAATTTGTAAAATAGTTTTAAAAAACATATAATACATATGCACTAATTTCAGTGTTCTAGAGTGGTTATCATTTTGTCGGGGCTCCATGGTTCTTTAATACTACCAGACATCGACTGGGTATAGAGTCGACGGCCTATTGAAGCCGATATATCATATCACGCAGCCTGAATTAATTCGCAAAGCTCATTCAACACATTGAATATCGCATATAAGTCTGACGACTGTGGGGGCCAGGCTAATAGAGCAATATTGTCATCTTCGATTTCTTTTTAGGACACTTTGCAGTGGAACACCCATTGAATTTCGTTTGGTAATATTTTCAAATACAAGCAATAAACCATTATTTATCAGACATTATCGCATTTTACGAGCTTTCTTACCAAATCACAATATGCCACATTAGTATTCCTATTATTATTCACATGACTATGTATCATATCATATTTGTGCTTAAGCAAATCAAATTAAATCATTTAGATGCGATTGTTCAATGTTCTTTGTTTGTTTATCTCATTCAAAATTAATGAAAATATTTTTTTAATTTTTTCTTTTTTTCTCCTTTTTACAATACATAAATCCACATATTGTATGTACGAGTAAGTATATAAATGTATATTTGGTAATCACTTACATATGTACGTATATAAAAAATTTAAGAACAACAAATAAAAACGAAGGACATTTAATAGAACGAAAAATGAAATTTTAACAAATCTACGTTTTGAAGTGCACTTCACAATATTGTCATTAGAAATCAACTTTTTATTCCAATACTCGCACAATATTTACTTATAAATTCAATTAAATTTCAATCAATATATCTCCATTACTAGATCCTCTTTCCCTCTTTTCCCCCCATTAAGTACAAACAATACTTGGTGGGTGATGGGTGAGTGTGTGTTTGAGGGATGGTGGTGGCATGTTTAGAAAATTAAAAACTTTAGAGTATCCCTCACCAATTTAACAGATTTTAAGAATACGTAGATACCTACGTACTGTAGGTATGTAAGAAAACGGAAAAATATCTTAAATTACACACTTATCAATACACTTCAGTATCGACTCACCCTCTTCCAATACGGTAATCTCCACTTCAACCAACTTGTCGTAGAAAGTGCGCCAAACGTATAGAATAATTTTGTTGATATCATCGTTTCTGGTATACTCGTCATTTAAAAAACTCTTGAATTCATCTAGATTTTCATAGATGACAGCGTTGATATATTCAGGTTCATATACACCCAGCATATTTGCAATGGTGCACTTAAGCCATAAAATACGATTATCGTCCATGGTGTGATGCGATGTAATGTTAGAGAGTCACGATAGATGGAAACTTTGAATGTCCTCTTAGTATTGATGATTTCGATAAAAAGAAGGAAAAAAATGATAACAAGGATGATGTAATGCACGAATCTATACCTGGATTTGTACGTCTATGTGTGGTGACAATGAGTTCGTTAGTGATACGGTTGTTAAAGTTGTCGGTAAAAGACACCGCACAGAGTGACACACTGCTACTAACAATGCCAGAGGCAAAAGCAATACATCCGCTGGCACTTGACGAAATACAAAACGAAAGTTAAAGAATTGTATTCTCGTTATCTGATTCTGTTGGCGTTTCTGGCCTTATGTTTCTCAAAATATTGTTAGTGTTGTAAATGCTTCTTTCAATAATGGTTTCACTAGAAACTTCAGCGTTCCTTTTGTAATAGTATTTTAATTGATTTTATTTTCGCACTTAAAAGCACTAAAATAAATACAAATTTGCAGAAAATAAGAATTATTAGAAACTGTTTTGAAAAAAAGATGCCTTGAGAATTTCTGAAATCCTTTTCAGAAATAAGTATGTATGTATGCATGTAATATGAATACTATTTTAGTTTTGAATTTTTTTTTAATATTCAATTTATTCTAATAATTCTTACCAAATTATTTTCTTTTTTGAAAATTTTTTGAAAAAAATTGAAAATAATTTGAACGTCTGCTTGATTGTACTTCAGAAAGAAAATTTCAATATGTGACTTGACTTTTCTTATTCTTATTTTGTATTTTTATTTTTGTTTTTATTTATATTTTTATTTTTTGTTTTTGTTTGATTTACTTCAAGTCAAATTCGTTGTTGAAAATTTGAAATCCAACGTTGCCGTAGCATTTGGTTGTTGATTTAAGCTGCCACGCTCTCGAACATTTCAGTTACACTAAAGGCTAAATAAATCGAACCAGTAAACCTAATTTTTGTATTCAGAAATGAGAAAAAATTGGCAAAGAAAAATACAATCAATTCATTGAGTACGAATATTTAAATGCGTTTATACTCTTCGCTTCCATCTACGGAAGTGATCTTATTGAAATTCCTTGAATTCGAAATCTATTTTTAGTTTATTTTAACACCAACTCATGTATGCTGATAGCCGATATGTCGAAAAGACGGCTTAGTGTACTGGAGACTGGTTGAAAATGTTAAAACTTTCAAATAATTTTCATCAGAGAATTGGTTAGACCTAATGTTGGGTGATGATATTGTTAAAAAAGCCTTAAATTGATTAGAAAATGTTGAATAGATATGTAATTAACAAAAAAATTATTTTTAGTCTTTAAATACAACTTACATTTAATTTAGTTTATTTTGCCTTTTTCTTTAAGTGTTTTTTATTACCTTACATTTTGATCTTTAAAGGGAATAGAAGGTAAAATCTACTCAACTATGGTACTTAAATATTGTTTTTGGCTTATAATCTTTAGCCGTTTTCAATTCGGTTATTGTTATTATTATTTTTGTTGTTGTTATATCTTCAACCACTCCGTATATATATATATTATTAATTCCCATAACATTCCATGAAGGAACATGGGGACATCTCCCAGTCAATGAGCTGCACCCGATTCTATGTTGAAAAAATCAGTTCTTCTATTCGGGTGTCTTATCTACCATACCACAGCGGCACGCACATAAACTCCGTATATACATCTTTAAATTTTATATATAACCATTTGTAAGGTAATGTTTTGTATATAAAGCGATTTTTTCTCAATTTTATTATATTGGAATAATTGCCTTTTTATATCTCCTTTCGGGAAAACCTATTTTATGGATATACGCCTAAGCATTTAGCGAATTTACTTAAAGTTGTTTTAGCTTTCGAGGGATAAGAGCATATGTTTTCAAACAAACAAGGGTTTTGAATTTTCTTTTAATTATTTATTACTGGATATTTTGAAATCACTTTTGGAATTTGTCGTATAAACTCTTTAAATAAAATTACTTTAGTTGTTAAATTAGTTATATTTAAAAATTTTGCAAAAATTATCATTAAAAGACCGCAAATTGCATTAATCATTTTACACAAAAATCTATAAAATTCATCAATAGAAATCGAATAAGCTGTGTTGTTGTAGCATCCAAATACGAAACTAAACATTTCCAGAAATAAGTTGCGATATAAAATATGAAATAACTTGTGCGACATGTGGCCTGGCGTTTGCGTAAAGGTGAATGGCTATAGCTCGGTATAGTTGGCTATATAGAGCTCCCTGTTGATTGTGACATTCCTTTCGAGCACTTTCGCGTATTCTTTGCCCTCCTACGCTTTTTTTTAATCATATAGATAACTAAAGGCACTATTTCTCATCTCCCATGACGTTTCGGTACAAAAACCGCTGTTTATAACCGTTTGTTGTTTGATTGTGGACAAGGTGCTGTTCTTTTATAACTTTTTTTATTGAATTTAGAATTATTTCTACAAAACTTGCTGTAGCCTATGAATTATTACACAATCACAGTTTATCCGGGACAATACAATAATTGCTAAGCAATTATATTATAGGTTTATGATATGATAACAATCTCATACAAAAATCAATCTTAAATGGTTTGGACCTTTAAGTTCTCTGTAACTGTTCATATTTTGGTGAGAAGATACTGTTGAATAACAAATACTAATGCCGAATACAAACATGACACTCAAACAGTTATGCAAACACTATGTTGCTATTAACATAAGCAACGTTACCATGAACGTATTGGTAACCAAAGCAACAAACAATCATTTGCACAATATTGCGCTTTATTGTGAAAACATTCGAATACCACAAACGTATGCATCATTCATGAAATATCAACAACAAAAACAACAACAACAACAACAACAACAAGAACAAGAACAAGAACATACATATGTATTTGGTTGCACTTGTACATGTGAAGTACATACGCAAGTATGTACATGTGTATGTATGTGTATTTTGAATAAAATCAACGTTAGTGGAATACAAAATGCATTCCAGTTAACAAAAATTGTAATTCAACAACTAAACAAGTTATAAATCCACAAAGACACTCCCCTCACCGTTACCCTCACAGTCGTTGTCATAGTTATCATCGTGAAAGTCGACCTCTCATCCTCGAAAAAAAAAACAAACAAAAAATTCAACAATTTCTAGACACAATACCAACAACCAAAAAGGATATGCGCTTAAGCAAACATTGCGGCTTCATGTCAAATTGATGATCTTAAATTTTTTCATTCACATTTCCATTTGTTGTTGCTGTTGTTGTCTTACTATTGATAAATTTACAATGTTTTCGCTAGAAATGCATATACAAAAATAGCAAAATGTTACAACATTATTCAAGTATATGTACGAGCAAATGCATTTACTCAATACATACAAACATACATATCAAACATACATATGCATGTATGTTTAATGTTTAACTTTGTTCACTTAAAATAAAATCTATTGTAAATCTTTGAAGGCAACTATTGGAAGAACATTTCAGGTACCAAAAGCTTTTCATTAACATTTCATACAAATGTTTACGCTTTTAATGACTTTTAATAGAATATTGTGGTAACAATGTATCGCTTGTGATGAATCTATTTCACAGGCTGAAATAAAAATTAATATTTTTTCTTTTCTAATTGAAATAATTGCTTATATTCTTTGGTTATTAATAGATAACCAGATATGCAATTATTTGTACACGAGCTAATTCTAAGAAAATATTAAGCTTTCAACACTAAATCCATGTTCAAATACTCTTATCGAAAAACATATTCAAATGGAATACAAAAACGGTGAAAGAACGTGCGTGTGGTAGCTACAACAAGTGTAGCCACGTGTATTTGTGCCGCTTTTTAACTGTGAACGAAACATCATCAAAAAAATTCTACGAACTATTACCTCATCCAGCACACCCTTCAGACTTAGAGAAGAGCCCATCACATCATTCAGATCTCAAGACTAAAATGGTAGTGGTATAGAAAAACATTAAACGACATAAATTGATTAAAGAAATAAAAAATTGATCAGTTAGTACCAGGCAAACCAGAAATAAGCTCTTAAAAAAGTGTGTCTTCTTAAATAATAGAAAAAAAGATTTATGCAACAATTTAATATCTTTTAAATACTTATACCACAATTTAAGGAAGACATAAAATATGAGCATACAACAGAACAAAAAAATTGTACTTCAATTTCTAAGGATAACTGAATACAGAACTTCAAATTTTTAGTAAAATAAAGCCGAATTGTTTTATTGGTATGTGTACTTGTTGTTGCAATAAACAACAAAACATTGACTTAAAAGTCATATATTTCTATCATAGAAAATAAACAAAATTATTAATAAAAAATGGAATTAGTTTGCTAATTAAACTCACTGAAATCAAAACTATAAATAAAATTTGCAAATTAAAATAAAGAGTTATGTACATACGTATACAAATTTAGCTAATTAGTTAATCAACCAGAATGCATCATAAGTTCATTCCTAAACCTGGTTGCGTTGTCAATTGTTTGAATTTGATTCGGTAGTTGGTTCGAGATAGAAATGCTGTGGATGAAAAAATGAATGAATGAAATGAATTAATGTTCTTCCCCGTATGGACCTGCCTAATCTTAAAACCTTGAAAAGATAAACTGGTTGCTTAGAAATTAATACGCTCCTACGATTAACTAAATCTGGAAATTGAATCACGTGGCCCTATGTCATATACATATATATCTGGCCACACTATTATAAGCAACCTTGAGTTTATTAAAATCGCTGCCCGAGCAGGTTGCGTATATCTCGGACCCATACATGAGGACAGGTATGAGGTAGGTCTTAGCGAGTGGAGTACGTATTGCAAAGGGTGTTGAGTATTTAACGGCACAAAGGTTTCTTAGCATCCCATATACCCGACCAACTACAGTCGATATATGATTAGACCATGAAAGCTGATTGTTGAAAATAACTCAAATAACTTCAATAATATTATTATCCATTCTCATTATAATGACGGTATCCAAAGTTATAAGGATTGACGCATAGTATATTGTTTGCAGCCTACTTGTTAATATTAGCCAAACCGATGTTTATATTGTCCACGTAGAGATGGACATTAGTCGCCATGCATTTTTTGTAAATCTGCACATCGTCAGCGTACATTTTTACACCACAATGTTCTATCACATCAGGTAAATCATTGATGTACAGACAAAATAATAGAATACCGAGAATTGAGCCTTGTAATACACTCCTGTTCACACTCCGTGCTGTCGAATAGTTGTCATTCAATACAACTGTTTGAAGTCGTCTTATCAGATAGTTATGCATAAGTTTACAGGCAGTAGGCGAAAAAAAAGTTTTTCAAGTTTCATCACCAAGATTATGTGATCAACTGCGTCAAAAGCCTTCCTATTATCTAAAAGAACTCAAAATGAGACCATACTCCTGCCGAGATCAGCCATCAAATTTCCAATCACATCAGTAAGCGCCGTGACACAACTTCTACCGTTTACAAAACCTGATTGCCTGTCAGATAAAGGTGTTCATTAATTTGCCTACTGATAATATTCTCCATAACTGTTGAAAGAAAGGGAAGAATCGCAATGGGCCTGTAATCACTACTTGGCTTCGGAATGAGAATAATTTTCGATAGCTTCCATCCCTCAGGAAAAACAGATTTAGTTAATATTGAATTAAATAAATACGTAATAAATGGTAGTGTAACCTCTGCAAAATTACTCCAAGAAAAGTGTGATTTACCACATTAACACCAATAGCCTTAGATTTTACATAAGAAAGGCTTAACAAAACCTTGTATTGACTCGCACAACTAAAACTGAATCTATTTTCAATTGGAGCTGAACACAAATTAGCATATAGATTGAAAGTTGGCTTAGGGATACTAATATTCAAGAATTTATGTTTCAAGTTATTCACATTGACGTCAATTTCGCAAGAAGAACTGTTTTCCCGCCCGATATCAATTTTTCGAATTTCCTTTCACTTTGACCTGCTCTCCATTGCCGAGGAGAATTTTCTCCAGTAAAATAGGCTTTTTGATTTCCTAATGCTTCTAACTACTTCTCTTCTGCGTGATCGAAATATTTCCCGAAGCTCGGGAGTTCTAAATTTTCTCCATTTGGCATGAGCCATTCGGTCATTCAAGTCACTTGCAATAACTTTGTTTACATTTTCGTATTGATCTCCACACGTTCGCATAAACGATGCACGCCATGTGTAATGTATGTAACATACGTCAAGCTGGGATCACGCGATTGCCACAATGCAATAATTATTGGTACGACAATCGTGTGATTACCCAATAGGTAATGGCACAAAAAATTTCAATTGACAGATAATTAAAAAATGACATTTGGTTTTCGCACAAAAATCCCAATATGAGCTAAAAAGGTTTAAAATGCTCTTTAAATACGAAAAAAATTCGAAAACATGCTTTTAAAACTGAAATGTGCGCAAAATGCTGATATGAACAAAATACGCAAATACATGCATTAACAAATTAATGCTGATATTCATAAAATTTCATGAAACGGATAAATATTTTACATCCGACTTGATTTGTTGCATTGGAAAAAACATGTAATTGCGTCACTGGCTCACTTAAGTTATTCTCTTATAAGTTCATGAAGGTATGAAAATCAAGTTTTTTAAGCCGTAACTCAATATTTCGGAGGTATTTCGAAAATTTCAAAAACAGATTCTTTTTGTACTCGATGGTGCCTATCAGGAAAATACTTCTCAGGTATTTTTTATATCGCATCGTGTAACTCTATATGATGTGTCAAATGAGATTGTTTGTGCATTAAATTTTGTTGATTTTCTCTTTAAAAAAATGAAGTAAAAAGAAAATATAAAATTTATTTTGGCCAGGTACTGTATTTAGATGAGATGTTGCATGAATTTATCTTTTTGGCTTTTTTGTTCTTTTCGGTCGCTTTATTTGAAGTTTAGCTAACGGTTTACTGTTACGTATGTTGTATAAACAGAGATTTGTCTTCTTATTTTGTGTGCATTTTATCATTATAGTTGTTGTTGCTGTTTTCGTTGTGTTTTTAAGGATTTGTTTTTTCTTCACTCTTCTACTAAATGTTGCTTTTTGTCTGTCTACTGTTGCACAAATTGTTTGAGTTCTAAGAATGACTTTTAAAAAGCTTGTCAATGCTTCATATATGAATGCTAAAATAACGGCAACAGCAACAGCAACAGAAACAACAACAACAACAACAACAACAACAACAATAATAATAATGTTAACAAAAGTATAAAATTACTAAACAATAAGATCTTTAGATGTCATGCAACAGTGTATATAGTATATGCACAAGTACGTACACACAAATAGAGGGTGTTTTTTTTTAAGACCGATAAAACTTACGAAAGAGTTAGTTGTCAAACGAAGTGTTATACTGCGTTCATTTGTTACAATTAATAATCAGTATACTCTGGCAAATCATTATGAATAGATTAACGCTTGAACAATGCTATCAAAGAATACAGATTTATTTTGAAATTCAAAATAAGGCTGCTTCTTTGCTTACGTGTGTGTTAATTAATAGAGTTATGGAGTGGAAGCACAACAGAAAAATAAGCCATTTGGTGCGATCAATGGAGATCGTTACCGCACAGCGATTAATGATTTTTTATTTGAAAATTTCATGTGAAACCAAGCAGAGTCACTGGAAGCCAACATTGCTATGTTATTCGGACATGTGGCCAGCAATACTTGAAAAAGTGGCCCAAAAGTTGACGTTCATATTGTGCTGCGTCAAGAACAGCAGCGTTGGCATATGGCATATGTCCACAATTATGTCTAAATTTTAATACCAAGTACTCGCATTGATCTTTTGAATAAAAAAATTTTTTGGATTAAAAATTACTTTTTTATGTAATTTTTGTACAATTTAAACTTTTGTCGGGTTTAAAAATTTACCCTATATAATTTCCCAATATAAGTATGTATGAATGTGTGCATATATGAAAACGTACGCATGCATATACAGTTGCACTAATGCATGAATATTATATATGTATGTTGTATGTGTGCTTGTAGATGTGTTTCTTATTTCATATTATTTCACATTTTTGTAAGTATGTGAAGCTACTTGTGAATCTGTGTGAGTGCAAGCAAAAACAACCTGTATGTTAAAAAATACATTTGAATTGTACAAATCGGAAGGGTGTGTGTATGTTTATTTGTGTGTTTACTTAATTTTGTGTATGTATATGAGGATACAGATACAAATTTATTGCAATTTTCTATTAAAATTTTAAGAATTTTCTTGTTCTTGAGGGATTTAAAAAGCGAAGTTAGATACACATACATAATACATACATACAGACATGCATACATACAAGAATTTAAATTTGTTTAAGGTTTTAAATCAGCTTTATTTCTAATTTAAGAGGCATATTTGAAAAAAGTATGATTCTATTAGTGTTGTCTTATCCAATACGTATGTATGTGTGTATGTATGTATTTATGTATGTATGTGTGTATACAAGTGTATCCAATATCCAAAAAATAACTAATAAATTATTTCTCAATACGTAAAGGAAACAAATTTATATAATAAAACTTAATTAATGTGTAATTTTTACAGTTGCTCAAGATTTTAATGAACTTCATTGGATAGAACATTTTATGACATCCATGTGGTGCCATGGCTTGCGAGTGCTAAGCGCAGCTTGGAACAGCAATTTTCACAAAATTTTCGAAGCATATGCAGCCATATTTCGCCAATAATAATTCGAAAGAAAATAATCCACAGGGATCTTGCTCTTAAAATAAAAACAATTTATAATTATTTTGTTAATTTATTTTAAATAAATAAGTAACTAATATATAATATTATTTTTTAATGTGTATGCATTTAAAATTTTACAAATTGAATTATTGATTTTATTTAAAGATAACTTTCATTACAATATTTGCATTTTAAAAATAAAAATTATAAAAAAAAATTTAATTATAAATTAGCTCTTTATCACAATGCTAATGCAGTTTTATATTACGTTGGTACTAACGCATCACGATAAAGTACTTCAATTAATGTTGTTTTTTGTTCTTTTTCTCAGACTTGTTATTTTCTTTAAAATTATTGGTTTATTAATGTATAATAAAAGCATTTCAAATTGTAAATTCGTAAATGGTTTTCTTTATCGGTTTTGTGGAAAAGTGAAAAACTAGGAAAAAAGTTTGAGTACTTTTTTAAAAAAGGTTAGAAGAATAAAAACAATAACGTTATGTAAATATATTTTATTTTTAATATTCTTTGTGCTCAGATGCATTTCTTACATATTTTCTATTATTTACTTACATATGAATTGTATATGTATACCAATATGATTAATTATAAAGTCACCATGATTAAAAAACGTGTTTTGTAATATATGTATTCATTTTTTATTTATGTACGTATATAAAAATTATGTATATAAATTAGATTTATATGTACACATGCATATGCCATTGTAGCCTAAATTATCATTTATTAAAATACATTTAAGTTTTTATATATTAACGTGTGCCATTAACTGTGAGTCTGAGCAATGTCTGAGCATATTTTGAAAAAATTCCGTGAAGCTTATGTTTTCCTTACAATAGAAAGTTAACACAAAAATAACCGAACAAAATTACTTATGAACACAAATATTTAAATAATAAATTAAACAAAATTTAAAAGATTTTTTAAATAATAATAATGATCTCCCTCATTTCAATAAAACTCAAAATCCATAGAAATTAAAAATTTTTCAAAAGTTTGAAGTGTTTCATACACATACATATCAGGTCACTCAATAGAAATGGTAGAGAAGTGGTTTGCTGAATTTAAATGCGGTCGTACCAGCACAAATGATGCAGAGTGCAGTGGACACCCAAATGAGGTTGTTATTCCAGTAAATATTAAAAAAACTACACAAATGGGTTATGAACGATCGCAAATTGAAGCTGCACGAGCTAGCTGACATGGTAAAGATATCATATGGTAGTGTTTTTAACATTTTACTTGAACATTTGGGTACGTGAAAGCTATGTACAAAGTGGTTGCTGCGTGAGCTCACAAATCGTTCCGAAAATCGATGAAAACGATGGCAAAATTGAGTGGGTTGGGCTTCGAATTACTTTCTCACCCACCGTAGTCTCAAGATTTAACCCTCAGCGACTTTTTCCTGTTTTCAGATCTCAACAGAATACTTGCTGGAAAGAACTTTAAGTCCAATTATGAAGTAATCGCTGAAACTGAGGCCTATTTTGCCGAGAAAAAGAAATCGTACTATAAAAGAGATACCTAAAGGTTGGTATATCATTGTACTCGTTGTATCGCCCTCGAAGGCAACTATGTTGAATAGTAATATCAAGGTTTGTAAAAATTTTGTTTTTTTCTTACTTATCCCACGGGTTTATTGAGTGACCTGTTATATACAATATGTACGTATATTTATACATACGTAATTATGTATCACCTTCATATAATTAACTGATTGTGGCATTTTTAATTATAGAGAATTTACATATTTATTTTACTTTAATAAAATTTATGTTATAAACTTTATTGTTATTGTTATCTGATCAAGAGCATATTGAGTGAAACCCTTAAGTTGTTTGTGTATTTGCCAAAATCAGACTGAAAACGATTCCTTTGTCTCTCTACGTTATGCATCATAAATAGTTTACTTTGCTCGAAAACTAATTAAATCGAAGGCATGTTTTAATATTGTGTTGCCACATACTAAAAGGGTAATAGCAAGTACATATTAAGATACGTGTTTGTAAAAGAATGAATGAACACGCTACATACATACATACATACATACATACATACATATATATGTATGTACATAAGGGTGGTATTTAGATGTATGGAAGAAAATTTCTGTTTCAAGTTATAGACCGTAACTCCCTCCTAAATGTGTGGTTTTGTGTAAAAATACGTTTTGCGAAAATTTATGGGCGTTGAATAAGGGGAAGGTGTAGCACATCGTCTCTTAAGATGACCTCTGTTGGTGAAATAATCCAAAATATATATATTTTTTTATTTGCTTTAGAATACGATAAAGGTATAAATTTATTGCTATATTTTATTAAATGTACAGTAATTGCCATGATTTGTTACAAACAATTTGATTATAAAAACTAACTTGAATTAGAATTTAAATATTACGGCAACAAGTTTTAATATTATAAAATCAGTGAGTTTTAAGTAAAGCTGTTTTTAATGCTCTCATTTTTCTTCAAGGTGCTTGTGTTTTTTTTTTTTTTAGAAATAACTTTTTATATATACCATTCCATTATCAAATCTATGAAATGAATGAAAGAAGTCTTTTCGAAGAAATAATTCAAAAATCATCAGGGTCAACTGTTTAATTACTAAGTAGATTTAGAGACGCTTAGAATAAAACTGAGAAAACTAAGTTATTTAAAGACTGGTATTGAAAAACAGAAAGTGAGAGATGTAGTTGGGAGTGTATCTCAGATTCTCAAAGTCTTGAAGTAACACAACCACGTGATGATTATAAAGAACTTCTTCAATTAAGTATAGTTCTTCTTGATGGTACAGTTTTACTCTTTACCACAATGAAACCTTAAGCATTTCTTCATATCCGTTGAATATCGAAAGCTATTTATTGCCTTAAGTAAGGGTGTACCTATAAAAGGATACAAGCCCAAGTTACAGCAGAAGTTCTTATACAGGACTAATTATAAGAGTATTGATGACAAGATAAGTCGTGCGTCACTAAGCAAATTAGGTAACCATATATGGTATTAACTTCAGAAATAGCAGCGTTGGCCATCCTACTAATGCCGAGTTTAAAAATTGGTCGTAACTCTATAACACGCTATAAGCCAATATCTTAACAAGAATATCGAATAATCTAGATCGCAAAAATCACGTCACTTTTTTTAAAAGTTTGCTAGCAAGTATAGAGGGTCACTTGACCCACATAATTTTTCGTTTTAACCGGAAGCCTTTTTTACATTTACATTTACACAGCGTTGCCCTAGGCAGTCCGATGGAACAAACATTGTGATGCATCCGATAGTACAGACATTGTACGTGAAGGTTGTATATGGTTTTAACAGTCAAGCATTTATTTTTTATTTTGTTCATTTATCAAAAATTTAATAATCAAAATCAAGTTCATAGGTCATAATTAATTTCATACAGACTGCTCTATATACTATACCACGCACACGATTAGTCCGCATGCACTTTCAAAAACACTTGTCTCTAAAACATTTTAATTTGGAATTAAAAAAACAATTGGCATAATAGCAGCAAAATAAATATACAAAAAAATTTTTAATCAAAAATACAATAACAATTTGTGTTGAGAACAAGACGCATCTTAATCGGATGCAGGAAAGATGGCTTCGTTTTTTGCATCTGATAAACATTTAAATTTACAATAGTTTGGGAGTAAAATTAATCCGAATTTGTAGTATACAATCGAATGCGTTTCAAGTTGCATTAACTATTGTACTGCTGGGTACAAACTAATAAAACTAACATATCACTTGTCTTTGTTATTAATTTTCACTTATTTATGTATGTACACACATATGTATGTATGTATGTATGTATGTGAAAAAAACAATTTTAGTAATTATTTAATTATATTTTTAAACTGTAACGTACATTTTCAGGGGGAGTTATGCTCGAAACAACAAAGTTGAAAAATAAGGACCACCCTGTTATATATATGTTACAAGCATTTATACAAAGATGCTTCATAATAAACTAAACTGTTACTACCATACTCTGACGTAGAAAATTACGTCAATGATACAAGTTCGTACAGTAGCTGGCAACTTAAACGGTACAGCAATATATTTTAATTTATATTGGGCCGTACGATCTATGATTCAAATAGATCAGATTGTAAACGTACATATGTGGTGAGCATAATGCCCACTTTACACAAAAATTAAAAAAAAAATCATACAACTTGTTTATACATCGAATTAGGTCACCGCAGAGTGGGGTATTTGTTACATAAAGTAGGAATCAATTCATGGAAACTTTCATTTTTATTTCTCTCAATAATAAAAATATTTACGTTATCTGAGAAACAGTTTGTTCAGTATCATCTTCATCATAGTTAGGACTACCATTACCATCACTATCCTCATCGACGTTATCACTATATTGAACATTTTCTGGGCTTTGCTCAAATTTCAATAAGCGAAGTGCTACGTTTGGAAAATGTTTAAATAGTTGGAAACATATTATAGCAGGGAAAAATTTTCGAATAATATTTGACGGTATGAAGAGCAAGCTAATAATCTCAATATTTAGTTGAAATCTGGTCGAAACGGTAGCTATTATTCGATGATTAGATTTGGTGATACTTCTATGAAAAGAAAAGATTATCTTACTATATAATGATGGTTGTAATCCTCATTGTGTTACGTTTCGATAAAAAATCACTAAAATCACAAGTCACTGATGCTGTTTTTTTTTTAAACACAAAAATGGAATTAAAAAACTTTAAAAAATGAAATTTAATATTTTTTAGTTGTCAGTTTTATTTTAAAGCTTAAATACAATAGCACACCCACTGTAGTTTCAAAAAATCGTCTTACATATCAAAAATTATAACCGCGGTAAAGCGGTCATGATTTTTTTTTTTTTTTGAGAACAAATTGTTACAAAAATAAGTACCGTTAATACCGTTAATTTTTTAATATTTTATTTTTTGCTTACAAATGACTGTGATAAAAATGCGTTCTTGAATAGAACATGTCATGATGATTTTTTGAAACCACAGTGGGTGAGCTATTCATGTGGAGAGTAGTGTACATGCAAGCATAGCGGAAAATAAAATTAAAAATATTTTTATACCAAGTGATGTAGAATAACGTAGAACAAAAATTGGTACTGTCTTCTGAATTTATTTTTTTTATATATTAATTCCCATTTTCCTCATCGCACACATGCACTGTGCAACGGTTGTAATGTGTTTGAATTGGATTCAAAGATACATTATTAGCATGAAATATTTTGTCTGATATTTTTACATATAAAACAATAATAACCAATTAAAACAAAAATTTTTGCTGCACATTTTTAAATTTATGTTTAAATATGTAACATACATACATACATATAAAAGGCAAAGATAAAAAAAAGAAAAATCAGTTTTATAATACAATAGCTCTGTTCACAATCTTGGGCATTTAGATGGGAAATTGTGAGCGGCTTGTTTTAAGTGTTGCAACTTGCAAAATGCTAAACTTACAGCTGATTGTAAATAAAAAAGAAAATTATTTACTTTTAATTATAAAAAATAACAATAAATAAGTCTTTGGGGAGTTTAAAAAAACGATTAATATTCGTTTTAATCGACGAAACTGTGGAAGAGCAATATATAAAGAAAATATGAAATATTCTGAGCAAATATTAAATTTAATGGTAATTTGCTTATTTCGATATGAATATGATATCATTCCAGTCGCTGGTACCAATTAATTTCAAAATATTGTTCCGTTTTAACCTTTTTAAAACGCTTGAGTTCTTTTTAATTATGTTGTTGTTTTACAGTTTTTATTTCCTCACTATCTTTATACAGTTTATCTTCATACAGCGACTGATTTATTTTGCATTTATCATTCGTTTATACAACACTTTTATTTACTCCTAAACACGACTTTACTCTATGACCTCAAAATGATAACTACATCGACGTAGGCAAAGCAGCCTCCTTATATACCTAGTTGCCTACAGTTTGGAAAGTACCGGAAATGTCTCAAACGTTCTCATATCTTCTATTTTATATCCGTTAATTTTAAACATATAAGATTGTGTTGCACAACTATGACCGAATTAGCAATGCCGTCAAATACACAAATCAGTACGGCATTACCAGGGTAACACATCATCAACCTTAACACAAACTAAGGAACCAAAATTCAACAATACAGTTTGTGATGTGGTGTATTCTCCTTTTAGGCATTTTTATTTTCGTAACAATATAATTAATAAAAATCTATATTTCCAACTTTTGTTAACAAAGTCGGCAATAGCAGAAACACTCGTTGCAGGCTTTTTCCTTAAAATCAGTTTAAAATTTTCTTACATCTATTAACGGAGCTTTTTGACAGAATTTCATAAGTATTTCTTCCTCTCAGTCCATATTTTTTACCTGTTAATGTGGACACATTTTGGATTTCCAATAATTATATATTTTTCCTCATCGTTCTTATTTTTTGTTGTCAGCTGTTAGTTGGCTCAAGTATGGCAAAGTTTTTGGTGAATATAAGCTATGGTTATGGGTGTTGCATATTTGCCAAACTGTAGCAAGACCATGTCATGATGCAAGACCATTTGTCCAAGATTGTGAATAGAACTAATATTTATATTACATACATACATACACTTCTTATTATGCGTTTATGAAATATATTCATAAGTTGTGCAATATGAAAATTTTACTTTAACTTTACAATTTTAAAATGATGTACAATCTTTTAAACCGATATACCATAGATACTTTATGTACTCATTTAAGTCCGTATAGTTGTGTGCAAGTAAATTTGTTCGAATAGATAAAAATCATTACACAAAGAAGCAAAGCCTTAAGCAAATACTAAATGGTTTCAGTCAATATTCATGCTTATAAGGTATTAATGTATATGCAGGCTTTTGTTTAATGTACAAACAAATCTCAAGACATGGGTGTAAGAAGTAGAATCTTTATATGTACGTTTGTTAGTAAAATTAGCATAAAATTGTGTTTGTATTGTATTCGCATGTACTTACTAGGAAGCTTAGTTAAAACGATTCGTCACATAATTATTCACTTTAAGGCTCTTCTTCTAAGGGCCTCAATTATACTAACATTTTAAGTATAGTAACTCGTATTTTTTTAAATATACTTGACTTTATTTTTTGAAACTGTTTCTTAAAATCAGATATAAATTGAGATATTTCCTTCATCTCTATTATATTTGAATAAATTGATGATTTTGGTAAAAATCCGACAAAGGATGTGTTTCCTCCTCATGTATCCAGAATATAAATAATTTCATACAAAAACTATTTATTATATTTATAGTGTTTCCTTTAAGTTTCGTCAAATTCGTACCAAGGATTTACATGTACAAGACGTACAATATTTTTAAAACCATCAAGCTTCATATTATTCCGAATTTTTATACAAACTATAGATTTTTTTTTTAATTTCTTTAGCATTCTTTGTGATCTTTTCCTATATTTTTATATAAATTTTTTAGAAAATTTTTTTTATATGTTAAATTATCTTCATTTTTAATTTGAATACCTTCTACATTATAATCTATTATAATTTGAAAAAGGCCTTTTTATATACATGTACTATGTAAAACTTAGCATACTTTGCTATCCTTATCTTAATTATTATCTTAACTATGACCTTATTTTAGTATTTTACCGTTTTACTCGATTTTACTTCCACCCGGGCCAGTCTAAGGACTTAGAATACCCTGTATTTCCTTCCAGGAATACACTATAAAAATTTAAAGATAATAGGCTCTGCGTTTACAGTCTTCAAACAAACACAGATTAACTTGTATATGTGACATGCATATATAAGATATACACTTTTACCCGGTGTACTTTGTGCAATACCCGTTACCCAATCTCTAACGATTTTGGCTGATGTGAATAGATAAAGGAGAATTAACTGTAACCGTTCTCCACATATACATTTCATATTTATTATGAATGGAACGTGCCACGCCCACTTATCCAATCATTCCTAGATGTTGATTGATGAGTTCTAATGTCCAAAAAGTTGTTTGAACTAAATTTAGACGCTTTTACTATTACCGTTCTCAATATGTTCAAAAATTAATGTTTATGTTATATGGACGATGCCACGCCCACTTATATAATGTCGCCCGTTTTTGCCTGAAAACCTATATTGACTATCAAGTTATTCAGATAAATTCATTACCTTACCCTAAACCGTTCTAAAAATAGACAAAAATCAATATTTACTTTGTATGCGAAGTAACATGCCAACTTTTTCAATTTTGCCAGTATTCTGACTGATGACGTATATTTGTTTGGGACGTGCCACGCCCACATTTAATTTCACCCGTATTTCGGCTGATGATATGGATTGACTACGAAGTTATTTAGACCAAATTCAGAATCTTCTACTATTGCTGTGTTGCTTTGTATGGGAGGTGTCACTCCCACTTATTCAATTCTGCCCACTTTTTAGTGATGATTTGTATTGACCACAAAGTTATTTGGGCCAAATTTAGACTTTTATTATTAACTCTTTTAAAACCATTAGTGAAAGTACGCCATTACAACGCACGTATTGGTTTGTAAATCGGTTTAGTAGTTCTTGATTTATAAAATAACGAACATGGTGCAATTTAATATGTATATACATTTCCACTTGCTATATCTATGTAAATATTCCATACTTAAAAGCGTAGTTGTAAATTGCCACACATGCTTCAAATACTACATTTCGCAATAAAAACTCACAAGCAGAAAATCAAACTGAACTGCCAATGCATTTCGAAAAATGCACTGTTCGGTGTGCATTATGGGACGGTGGCGTCACTCGACTGTACTTTTTCAAAGGCGACTAAGGTAGAAACGTGAATAAATACAAATTTCGAGATCGGTGAGCAGTTCGTTTCACGTTTGTGACCGGTCAATTGGTCGCCTAGATCGTGTAATTCAACGCCTTTGGACTATTTTTTGTGGGGTTATATTAGGGTCATGTCTATAAGGACAAACCAGCAACGGTTGACACACTGGAAGCCAATAATGAAGAATTTATTGGTGCGATACCGGCCGATATGTTGCAGAGGGTATGCGAAAATTGGATCCAGCGTATGTACCAATATTTACATGAAATCATCTTTAAACATTGAATTAAACAGACCGTTCTATCGACTCAAATAATGATTTCATAAATCTCTCTAAATTTAATATGCTTTTTTTAAACCAAATCTAAAAGCTCTTATAAAATCACCCTTTAGTATTGATCTAATGCTAATTACTTATATAGCAAGTACATTAATACTATATACTATATTACTGGAATTAACTCTTTGTGGTACTTCTGTACGCTTATACTTACAATAAATACTTATTTCTACAAATACAACAACTAAATAAACTATATTATACTTAAGCATAATTTTAAAATTATACATATTTGTCTTCGTCTAAATATATATATAATTCTCAACATGGGTCAAATCTGACCCGTCAGTAAATTTAAAGGCCTTAGGAAGGTTAAATAAAAAAGAATTATAAAGGAATGAAAAGAAATAAACACTGTTTGGTGTATGTAGGGAAGATGCCAGATTTAAAATTTGACAAATTTGTGGCATTTATAGAAAACAATCGTGTCTGTGAAAAAAAAAAAAATCTTTCACCCAGAAAGACATAAAAAACATCGATAACTTGGACGAAAGCAGGATGAAGCCAGGTGAAGCTTGGCAACGCCAAAGAATGGTGACACCAAGACACCAAGAATGGTAATGCCGTGTGTCTAGTGTGATTGGAAGAACGTTTCTCATTATGAGCTACTAGAACCCGGTCAAAAGATTTAATCAAACAATTCGATTAAAACGGCCAAAATTGATTAACGGCAAAACTGTTGTGTTTCATCATAATAACGCCAGACTACACACATTTTTGATGACCCGACAGAAACTGAGATGGTTTGGGGTGGAAGGTTTTAATGGATTCACCATATAACCCGCACCTTGCGCATTCAGATCATTATTTTAATTCTCTTTATGGTGTTAATTGAAATTACGTAAAGGCCTGAAAAACATTGCTTTACGCCAAAAATGGCAAAAAGTTAGCTAACAAAATGGCACATACCAATTTGATTCATTTTGGTCACACTTGTATATGAACTTTTTCGAAGACCTCGTTTTTACAACAATTGAATGATAAATTTTCTTCATAAACTCAACTACGAAACAAATGCACTTAAAGCGTTTTACGTTATTAATTCACTAAAATGTTTAATATCATTTAACAAAAATGTTTGCTTTAAGAAATCTTTCCTTACTCTTGACATTCTGCAAAAATACTTGTAAATCGAACGAAATCAAGTCCATCTGGAAAGCCAAGGAGTATGGTACCATACTTCTGGGCTTGATTGTCTATAATTTCTTTGCTTGTGTCAAAACTTCTTTTGAAGAATGTGCAAAATACTTGAACGTGTGTGCAATTTCACATCTAATGCTCATTTAATTTAGTAGTATGCAGAAAAGCAATTCAATTGCAAAATTGCATAATGTTTCAATTACCCGTAGTTTGTGCAGCTCATTTTTTTTATATTATAATTTCCTTTGTGAAGTATCTATGCATCTAAAGCAATTCAAATGAACCCATTTTCGATTGTAAGTGTAGAAATTTTAAATCTCTTATACAGTTATCATGTAAGCAATATTGTTTCAGATTGAATCCCTAAAAGATTTCAAATGTTTGTAAGGAATTGCAAAGATTTTTTTTTTTTAATAAAATACTACTATAATACCACCATTTTCATACATACCATACATATACATGTATATGTTTTACTCTATTTAATAGGAAATTTTCCAGTCAATCAATGTTTCAGTACGAATAATGATACAGGGTATTACATTTAAGTCTACTAAAAATAAGCCTACTTTTTATTTTGCTGAGCATGAGCTACGAGTACATATGTATATTAATTCTGAATAAGTAGCAAAATTATAATAATTATATAATTATTTTGTGCCTTATCAAATAAACTATCAACACGTACTTTACAAAACAACAAAAAAAAGTGCTATATAGGGTGGAAAACAAACAAATAAATCTTAACCGTTGAACACTACCCAGGGTGTTCAGGTACCATGCTAGGTATTTAATCCGAAAAAACCTAAAGTTACCATATAGTAACGCAAAACAGGAAGTAGCATTTACACGATTGAATCCAAAACAACGTAAAAACATTACAAAAGGAAAACGTTATTTGATGCGAAACATTTATAGCTTGCGAAAAATATAAAGCTTTTGCTGTTCTGAGTTCAATTAGCGAAGTTATCGTATTCTAAATTGAGGTGTAAAAAAAAAGTTACAAATTGCAGATTTTCGGTATAGCACGTCAGCAGCTATACGTGTTCAATAAATAATTTCACTTTCATAAGAAACATGTCCTCTAGGCGACCCATAGTTACCGTAAGTTGGAATGTTGTTTCAATACATTGAAACATGGACTTTAGTTTCGTGTTCAGGATGTCGAAATATGTACATGTATGTATAATATAAATCTATATATAGTATATAAAAGTGAATTGTGCTTTGTTCGGTTACTCAAAGCGGTGATTCCTTCATCTCTGCTCCTGTTAAAGGTACTTGAATAAAATTTGTTACGTCGATTTACTGCACATATTTTAAGTTCTGCAGCAAATATGATCGGTATTGGATAAGTAGGCATGGTAGCTCCCATACAAAGTAAATATTGATTTTTGTGTATCTTGAGAACGGTTAAAGTTTAAGTTTCTGAATTTGGTCTAAATGGTCTAACAGTCAATACAGATCAGCAGTTTTAAAGTGGTCGTAATTGGATAATTGTGTGGGGTAGCTTCTATACACAGTCACTATTAACTTTTGTATATCTTGAAAACGGTAGTATTAAGTTTCTAAATTTGATTTAAAAAGCTTCTTGGACATAGCATATCATCATCATCGTCATGTTATGTATTGTTGTTATGTATCCAAATCAGTCAAAAAGTGGGAGAGATTGGTTAAGCGGGTATTGCACAAAGCACACTGGGTGTAAGCTACTTATGTATGTATTCTTATCTACATATGTGTATAAAGTTGTCCTTTTGTGATGATGATTTTCTCATAGACAATGTATGCATTCTTTTAAATTTCTCTTACGAGAAATGCATTTCATAGGTACACAATACAAAAGCTCCCTGCAAAGCGGAAGGGGTTACTCTAGTATATGATGTTTTTTTGTTTTTGGCTGTAAAGCATACTATATATTAATACCTTCTTATTTAAAGTTTCTTAATAACTAAGCAATAAATAAATGCATTAAAAAAGTGCCTTTTTATAGCGATGGAAAAATCAATGCAAAATATGGGTAGGATTCCGAGGTTAATCATTATTTTCGTTAAATGGACGATAATTTGTTTTGCTCTTTTATTTTTTTATTTTAATTTTTTTGTTTTTGCTTTTTTTTTGTATTGGTGAATGACTGTGTTGGCTTTAGGATACAATGAGAGTTAATAATTCAAATTATAAACAACAACAATGGAACAACATGTTGCTTCTTGCTTGCCGAATTACTCTTGCACTTGTTTCACTAATACATTTATTCGTACTCGTATATGGTATGTAGGTATGTATGTGTACTGCATATACAAGTAAGTTAGTTAAACATACGAGAATATTTGCTATTGTATGGCTGTGATTATTCTTCAGCTTGATCTTCATCATCAACAACTCGTATGAAAGTATTGAAAAAACAATAACAAAGTTATTAAATAAACATGTTTTGCTCGAAGGCAGCACAAAAGTGTTGTTGATGTAAACAAAACCTTGTAACCTTAAGCAACAAACTAACCAATACACACACACACACACATACACACATTTTAAATCGATTATTTCACACATTTGTCAGTAGTACTCGTTTACAAACGCATTCACATGCACAATGACGTTTACATATGTAAGATTTTTACAGTGTGGTTCTTGATTTTGTTGTTGTTGTTGTTGATGATGATGTTGTTGTTGTTATTGTTATTGCAGTTATTGTTATTCTTTTTGGTTTCTTGTTGGTTTGGCTTGCACTAATTGTATTGACTTGAGGCGACAACGTTTATTGTATTTTAATAATAAAATTATAAGAATTAATTTGTTGTAAATTTGTTTTACTAAATAGGTATGTATGAGTATCATTGTTTGCTTACATGTGTTTGTATAATTTGATTTTTATTTAAAATTTCTTCTTTTTCCATTGTATCAACAACATCCCAACATCCTATTCGGAAGTTCAATAACATTTGACATCCTAGAACTTTGTCTACAATATAAATAAAAGAAAAATAAAAAAATCTACTCCTACGCCCAAAAACTAATTTACATATTTACATATACACAAACATCAAAAACGCAGCAGTATATATCATTTTGCATGGCTTGGGAATGTGGAAAATGTCTTAATAATTGTAGATGGAGTAGGAGTGTTGCAGTTTATAATCCCGTCTCCGCATCTCCAATAATAAATGTGAAATTGAAAGAATATTAAAACATTTCATAAAATTTCTTCTTTCTTCTGTCGATTTTTATTTTGTAAATTAGAATGCATTACGGATTCCGGAACTGCAGTTATGTTTGTTTGTTTATTTGTTTGTTTGCTTGTTTACTATTAATTTAAATCTCTGTAAGAGTGGCTGCGTGTATGTGTATGTTTGTGTTTATGTTTGTTTAAAAACTTCTGGCAGCAACTACCAAAAATTGTTAACAAATGATTGTATTGTTTGGTAACATTGTTAATTTTGATTTTTTTCTTCCATGCTTATGGGATGTAATTTTGAGTTTATTTATTGTTTCTTTTTAAAATGTTAACCATGTATGGTATACTTATAGATATGTATGTATGTACATATGTATGTATGTGTACAAGTGTATGTTTGTGAGGAATTTTTGTTGTGGTTATTGTAGATTTAAAAACAATGTTCCTGTAAGTATTCTATTAGTTGTGCAAAATCTTGTTTATTTGAAAGAAAGCAACAGTGTACATGATTGTAAAGTAAATCAACACCTCGTATGCGCGTGCATATTATCGTGCAAAGTACTAAAATCAAGGAATTAAAAAAATGCAACATTTAATTGTATCTTAAGAAATTACCTATTGTTACGTTTCTATCTTTTAAAAAACGTGTATTTATGAGTTCGTAGATTGCAGTTAAAATAAAATAATTTTTGTGTTCATTTTGTTCACGGATTGTAGAATTTTTGTTACTCTGGTTTCCCATTTAGCGTACAACCATTTCCTTCAATGTGAGATGTAAAGTAGGATCACTGGTATCTCGCTCCAGCCTTTGCTACTCGAATACGCCCAGCATTCAATCTTACTCTAACCATTTTCATTCAGGATCGCACAAACTTGTGTAATGCACATAGACCTTGTTTTTTGGCATATTTGGCTTCTTGTATTTCTAGACATTTAGCTGCCATATACTTTGACAGTGTTGTGCTCTATACCATTTTGCTGGTTGTCGATGATGGACCCCTCACCGATGATAGCTTCTACACCTATATGTACCATCCGAATCTGCTTGACGTTCTGTTTCATGTATTGCAGCTTTGCCACTACGACCTTTGAACTGCCGCTGCACACAATTCTTGTTGCCAGATTCATTGACCATAGGTAGGCTTTCATATACACTGTGGGTATGATTTCTCTGTTCTTCGACTTCGCTTACAAGGATCTTCGCTTGTGCGCCATCGTCTTCCGCTGGCACTCTTGACTCAATACCATCAACACCTTTACTTGCGGACTCACATATGTATGTTCACCACGTTTTCGTTTTTCGTCTCCGCTGCTATAGAAGTTCCCTTCATTTCTTATTGTACAAATTTTGTTAACACATATCACCAGTCCATTGTGCATACCATTCATCACTGATCCCTTTCTAGACTCTTCCATAGAATATTGTGAAATTGTATCGGTAAATAAAAATCTTAAACAGAATAAATCTCCAGGTGGAGAAGGGATTGCTTATAAATTCTTAAAATATGCTCCTTCATATTTCAGTCTGGATTTGATTGATTTTTAACATAATTTTTCTACAATTATCATGGCTCATCTTGAATTAATTACTTCTAAAAATTTTTTGCACAATTTTATTGAACAGGTTGGTTTGAGAGTAAGAAGATACTTAACGAATATCAAGCTTGGTTCAGAAAAGGTTACTCTGCGTCGAATAACACAGTTGAGCTAAATCATATCAATAATAAAAACACGTTCGCCTTCTTTGTTGATTTCTCCAGTGCATTTGATACCATACCACGAAATAAGCTATTTCATAAACTTTCTAGTTCAGGACCATCTTCTAAATTCGTCAGAAATTTACAGAGCGCCTATAAAACACGGTTAGTTGTACATGGGATGGTTCCTCTTTTCGATATAAGAGAAAGATTTGATTCAATTTCATGACACTAAGCTATCACAATAGCAATTTTCCGTGTTACATCTTAAACTTCTTTAGCGTTATTGCTAATTGCTAATTGTTATTCTCTGTCAAAAATTTATTGCAGTGTCTTTTCATAAAAAGTATCTACCAGTGGCAAATGTATAGCATGATTTATACAGAAAATACTTTCATCATAACTTTGGGACCAATTATATGTAATTGTGGGGACTACACATCTCAAGCACTGGAACTACCCTTTTTAGAAAGTTTTTATTACAGATTTTATTTCAGCTGCTCCACTTTTACGGGGAGTTTTTACATACATATGTAAATAATTTCAGCTTCAAAACTCTTTTTAAATATGACAAAATTCTCGTATTTCCCGCATGAAATGAGTTCAATTCCTGGGGAAAAACCCTTAATACATAGACAAACAAAAAAGGATAATTAACCTCGATACGTAGCCGTTCTTAAAAATAAACGTACATAAGTATGTTCCATTCAGTGAACATAAAAATATCTTATTTTTTACGCTTGTGTTATCAGAAGTTTAAAATGATTGTCGCAATTAGGTTTTATTTGTCTCTGAATATTTACTTTCAATTCCACTCGTCTTCAGTTTACAGCAAATATCTGATTATTTATTTGCTTGCCGCGATATTTCTTGATCTATTTTTCAAAGAGACAAAATCACTGTTTGACTTAAATTTTATTTTATTTTACATATGGACGTGCAATAATATCCAAATTATTTTGATTCCAGGTACAATCAACATTTTCAGTTCGTTCTGTTATCAAGGTAATGTAGGAAGGTATTGTTATACTGAAGTTTGCTTCGTATCGTTTCGTTTCGTTTTGTTTCGTTTCGTTTTTTTTTGTTTTTCACAAAAAGCCATATTCAACAAAGATAAAGCCTTACTTGGATACTCAAATACATGTGTATAACAACATACACTGACAGACACAAAAATACACCCGTTTTTCTTATGTTTTGGCAAAAACTATTATTTTCCTTTTATTATTTAAAAAGTTGTTAATTAAGACAATGAAAAAAGCGCGAATATGTTCCATAAAGTGATGCGTGTATTTGCACCAGAATAGTGCAGTCAAGTCGAGTTTTTATAACATTTAAACAATTTTAAACATGTAATCGAAAAGCAAAGAGATTGTCTTTCGGGATATAGAATAAGCTTTCGTCAGAATGTGACACAATTGGCTCGTTTATGAACTAAAAAACTTTGGATACCCAAAAATAATAGATGGAAGACATTGGTCTTCTCCAAAGGGATCTGGCTACAAGTTACCAAAAAACTCTACATTAGCCCTATACGCTAATGACACAGCTATAGTCTCAAATTGTAAATTCACAAGGGTCAAAAATATGAATAAGAATTTCCTGCATGTTAAAAAATACTTAACAAATTAAAACACAAATTAATCAAAGTAAAACACAGGTACTTTTTAGCCCTGCTGTTAGTTGAAAAAAAAACTTTAGAATCTCACATCATATGAT
This sequence comes from Wohlfahrtia magnifica, assembly GCA_023159175.1. Classification (NCBI taxonomy): domain Eukaryota; kingdom Metazoa; phylum Arthropoda; class Insecta; order Diptera; family Sarcophagidae; genus Wohlfahrtia; species Wohlfahrtia magnifica. The sequence continues at coordinate 799,045 of JAKWBJ010000057.1, forward strand.
CTGTACTTTTGGATGAAAATAGTGAATATTGGTTATACGCAAAAAAAAAATCTAAAGTTCACGTATTCTTAACAAAGGGATTTTAAGCATACAACGTTATTGCATACAACATTAAGGAATTTGACTTAACAAAGGTTTAACAAGCTTTGTTAAATTTTTTTTTGCATATGACCGTATGAAATTAATGCGAAAAATTTCTTTAGAAAATGAAGAAGATGATGTTTAAATCGGTTAAGATGAAATAATAAATGGATTGCAATCGAATTTATTTTCTTTAAACCATGTCATAAGAACTTAAAGCCAGGATATCATGTCCACACATACATCCGGGGGCTATGATGTATTGTGTTCTATTTTGTTATTTTAATCTCCAACATTAAAAAAATAATAACTGAAATTACAAACAAGTATGAGAAAGAAACCGTCGAGAAAAAGCGGAGATGTAGAAATTCCAATTTTACGTTCATACATTTCTATGCTAATTTTGACAGGGTCTATCGTGCAAAGAGTTTGTTCGGTGTAGGTTTTTGTCACCGTGTTTTCAGTAACGTAATGAGCTAGGTTAAGTTTTACGTGATTTCAAGTACTCCTCGCTTCGATAAAACTAAGGCCAGAAAGCAGAAACAAAGCAATAGTATGTAAGCTCGTTTCGTTTCCACATGTATGGGATCGTAGTTAATCTTCCAATGTTTTACAACTATTCAAAGATGTAATTATGGATGAACAGTTGACGCTATTTTGAGATAGAGGGTTTTTAGGCAACATATACCCTCAAAGCAGGATAAATATGGCCTAAAATCTCGGTTGATTGTCGATTCTAAATTAGGTAATGTGTGGAAAGTCTAACCATATCTTAGAAAAACCGTAAATTAATAGCTTAAAAAATACGTTGGAGCGGTTCATTTAAATTTCAGTGAAGACTTAAATGTTAAAAATATTACTTTTGGTAGTTTTTTTTATCGTTTTTGAACTAAAAATAAGTTTATTAGATAAAAGCTGACATATATCGGTTCAGTTTGAAAAAATTAAATATTTCTTTCTTCAATATGGTTATTTTCAAAAAAGGTCCTTCATACTCATCAGTATTTGGTTTCAGTAAAACTGATGCATTGGTTTCATTTTGCAGCATCAGCGAGTGGTGTACCAAAACATGAGGTACAACATGCAACTGCTGTAAGTCTAAGTGCGGTAGATATGTATTTCTGTTTCACTAATTAAATTCTCTCATACGTACGTACGTACATATGTACTGACTCAGCCATGTACTTATTTACAAGTAATAAGACCTACAACAACAACAAGCAAGTAGATAATAAACAAATAAGAAACAACAAGAACAACAACAAAACAATAAAGACTGTAACAAACAAGTTGCTTATCAATCAACTTCAACTGATTTATAAGAACTTAAAAAATTAAAGTAAATAAATAGAATCTACCTGAAATATTGAGAGTTCGAGAGCTTAGCATCGATGCGGACAGCAGTCATGAATAAGATGACACAGCTTATGTTTTCCCGAGTTCCTAGGTTTTTCTCTACGTATTTAAAAACTCTTTTTAATTTGTTAAATACCATTGGTGTTTCCTCGTTTACTGCCATAATTTGAAAAGTGCTAACTTACAGGTTGGATACAATAACGAAAAGAATTAAAAGGTGATCTTAGATTTAACTTTAGTTAAATTTATTTTGTAACAACTCGAACTATAATGGCAAGTTGCAATAGTGGTCTGGAAACAAGTAGATAAAAAGTAATTATTTTCAATAAATTGTCTTTAACTAAAGGCAGGACTTTGACGGACATATAATTTGTTTTTCATTACCATAAGTATACAATAAGACAAAAGTGAGAGTTAAGCTAAAGGGAAGATCATCCTACCTGTAACTTTTAAAGTGAAGTTTATGTTTGAACTTATCATATAGACACTATTTTCAATATGGCATCTTCAAATATAAAAATCAATAATAAACATTTATGTATTAAAAGTCGTTGCCACTGAGTTTTTAAAGAACTTGTTTAATTTGGCAGGTATCGATACTGGTCCGGTATTGCCATATTTGTAAAAAACTTAATTTTATTTTAAAAGTAAGTTATAATAGCGAAAGAAGGTTAAAGGTGACTTTAAAGTTCACTTTAGCTAAAGTTATCTTTTACTTAATCCACCTTTAAAAGCAAGTTGTAATAATGGCCCATAGACTATCAAAATATTAATTTATAATATTATTCTATCAAAATACTAGAGTAATACCCCACGTGCTGATAGGAGCCTTTGTGCTCTACCTGCTTTTTGACTGATGTGGATAGATAAAGAATGCTTTAACTGTTACATTTCTCCACACAAACAAAATTCCATATTTTTTAAATGATGCCAAATTATTAAAACCAAATTTAGAAACTTAAACTCTAAACATTCTCAAGATATTCAAAAATCATTATTTAAATTGTATCGGAGGTACCATGCTTACTTAACCGATTCCGTCCACTTTTTAACTAATGGTTTCGATCCAATTTTTTACTGATGATTTGTATTGACCAAAAAGTTATTTGGGCAAATTTAGAGACTCTTACTATTACCGTTTTAGAGATATAGACATATAAATACAAATTTTATATGGTCCTAAACACGGCCCAGTTGAAAAATAGTGAAGCCATATACCAAATGAAAGCTTTCTATATATATGGTACACAGTTTTAAAAATATGTTCTAACTCCCACACAGTTTAAATGCTGCAACAAATTTTGTTTTCAAGTAAAACTTGTGCAATAGAAAGGGGTTTACTCTAACGCCAATAATTCGCGAACCAATGGACCTTAGAAAACCCGCATATACTCGTACATAAAAACCTTCGCATTGACTTCATCTTTCGTTTAAGGGCTTCCTCTTTTATATACAAATACAAAAATAACATAAATATCGGTTAAAACACAAATAAGGAATTGAGAATCAGCGATATTTCATCTTAAACATCTATACTTTAGTTGCAGCAGATAAATGTTGAAAAAAATATTAATTTCGAACTTAAAACAAAATCGTATGCAAAATCACAGTTGCACGTATGAGAAGATGAAATTTTTCACACTGTTTTATTTCTTAATGCATGTTTCACCATTCAGTAGTATTTGACGATTCGTATTTATTTGTTGTCTTGTCATGATGATATATCACAATACACACATACACAGCTCACTCATATGAAAAGACACGGCCATGCACATGCACATGTACTACGTGGTGGGCTCACAAATATTCGTAATTGTAAAATTAAAAACTGAAAATAACCAGAACATTTATATTAATATACGAGTGCGGACGAAGACAGAGGAAAACTGCATGACCACCACCATTCATAGTTTGCCTTAAATTTATGACGAAAATACTATGGACGAGTATAAAACAATTCCTTACTTTTTTAATTCAGAAACTCATCACCGGCAGACAAACAGATAGACAGACAGGCAGGCAGGCAGGTCCATAATCACACAATATGCAATGTCCTGCATTTTGTATTCAACGTCTGTAAAAAGAGACAAAGCGAACATACATCATTTATATCGCTCCGTTGTGGCAACAGTGTTATATCAAAGAATATATAAATAAAATAAAAAAATTAAAATCGAACTTGACAAAATGCGTTAAAATATTGAAACACTTTTGCTTTAGACTATTAAAGGATGGTTTGAACAAATTTGTAAAAAAATTTTTCTACAGTTAAAGGAGTTATTGGGAATAATTTTTTGAATTGTTTATAAGATATGATGCTGTTGCAATAAAGAAACGATATAAAATGTGCAGCATTTACCACCAGTAGAGTAAAGTATGGAAGCAAAATGAAAAACCAACAACAATAAATACTGGTACTTTATGACTAAATGATACTTGATTCTGATTCTGTCAAAAATTACATGTTCGCATACACAGAAATATTAAAATTAACAAATTCATACAAAATTTTATTTTTTACTTTTGTAAATACATATGTATGTACGAGTATGTATATATTCATACATTTACTTGAGCAAATATTGAAAATAATTTATTTTGTTTCTAAAACAAAATAAAACATAAAATTTCAATTGCTCATAGGAAATAGGATATAAATATCTGTGCTGAAAAGTGTGTTAATTCTAGAATATGATTCTTCCAACAAATCAATATTGGTGGCTAATAGATTACGAAAAATTGTTGGAACATTACGTGTTCAATAATATAGGTTGCAGGTAGTTGTTACCCGTTATCGAAATACTTGCATTCTCGTAGATAAGAAAAATAGAAAATTTTAAATACAAACAAAACAACAAATTGTATTTTTGGCTTATACGATTAATAAATATAAAATGGATTTATGTCTTATTAGTACCAAAGCTTATATAAGAATTATCTTAATGTTAAACTTACTTATGCACATTTTGTCCCACTGTTTTTCACTAAACTTTAAGACATGAAACGACATCGTACGAGTTGTTTTTTAAAAATAATAATTAACTTTGAAAAATATTAAAAGAAAGTTAAAATGTTCCCTTTTCAATTCCATCAGTTTTCTTTAGGCTTACCCATGCAAATTGCTCCTAAAGCAACTCACTTCATTTCGCAATGCTTCAGTAATACCTACAAAGTGTAAACAGTTCCAGTCTGTATAAAATGCCATAAAATCAAAAATTAAAATATGTTCACAGTCAGTTTTCTGACTGACTAGACACTTTAAACTCAAATTTAATTTGTGGCAACATCTGAAGATTTTTAATGTTGTCCTTACTTCTTCAGCTGTATCATAATTAATAATTACATTTTATGGGAAGTATCCTCTTCAACGGCCCGCTTCTTTATATAATACAAACAAACAACCTAAAAATTATTTATTGTTATTTTCGTATGTAAATCAATCAACTTTACATTTTTATCTTGGACGACCTTAATAAGTATTTATGTGTGTATGTATGCATGTATGTATGTATGTATACATATATGAAAATTCATATAAAAATATATGCTTTTATGACGTTGATTATCGTCATTGTTTAAAGCCGCAAAATAATTTTTCATCGTTGCAATTAATTACTGAAGCTCGTCCCGAAGAGATTGTCTTCATCATCATCGTTGTTATTGTCCTTCTTCTCTGGGTGTTGCCGTGCGATGTATTAAAAATATTATTTTTGTTTTTGTTATTGTTATTGTTTTTCCTGTTCTTTTTCAGTATTCATTCGACTTTTTTGTTTGTTCATTTTACGTAGAAATTTCAAAGGATCACATACCATACATACACACATACATACATACATACACACAATATATGTGATAATAATAATGAACAACTATTGTTGTTTTCTTTTAATATTCGCGTAGTAATTCTATAAATGCATGGCTTTTGTCCTTTGTAACGGTAGAATATTCGTTATTCTTTAGTTTTTTTTAATTTTTTATTTTTGGTTGTAATAATTTTATTTACTTGTTTTGCCATTTTGACAGTTTTTATAATGGTTTTAAAAAATTCATTATTGTTGATGGCCAGCACCAATGTTGCTTTTCCTTGGCATGCAGATCTTTCTTTCCATGTGTCCGATTCTTTGTATAAAAATTTGTGCACATAACCATATGAAATTATTAAATAATATTTATTTAAATTCATAATCTTTTCTAAATTTAGTTGTTGTTGTTTTAATTGTATATTTAATATATGTATACATTACAATCTAAGAGTATACAGTATTTATATACAACATCAGAGTATACTGTGATGCAAATATTGAAATGACTTTTCTAAGTATTAAAAAATGATTTAGAAAACTGTGTTCAAAAAAGACAAAATGGTTGAGAAGGCCAAATTGTGTGAACTTCTTAATTGTTGCAAAGGTAAATAATACACATGTTTGCATGGTCACTTTAAAATATTTAAAACCTTCTGAGTCCACAAGTTTATATTCTACTTTAGCGCTCGAAACACCATGTGCACTTACATTAAACCAAAAATAACAAAACAATACACTCTAAATCATTATCAAATTCAAATTTACAAAAATACCAGGTGCTTAAGCATAATTTGTCCTTTCATCCTTTCATTTTTTACACTTGAGAACAAAGATACAGTAATTTGGGTCAAGAGAAGATACAGAATTTTTAAAATATGCAATATCTTATTGGTTTTCGGTCAAAACATAAGCATCAGTAGAGAGTGAATCTCAAATTATTTGCTAGTTTTTAGTTCTCGACTGTTTGTTGCAAATTGCTTCTGTTGTTCATTTTAATGTTTTGTGGACAAAATGTGTTGCTCTGTGTGGTAAAACGATTGTGTGGTTGGTTGGTGAACGAACATGTTAATTTTGTACATATTTTTTCATCACAATTACAATAAAAGGTATTAAAAAGAAATGTACGTATGTATTTTCATATTATTAGTTATACATACTCGTGCATACATATATATTGGATTCCCAAGTCATCAAGATGAATATTAGCAGCCATAAGAATATTAACAGAATTTAAATATTTGATATCTAAACAGAGATGAAAGACTTAAAGAAAACAAATAGGAAACCATTATTCATCATTGCAATTAATAATGAGAAATAGAAAGAACTTCAAAAGAAGTTCAAAACATTGCAATATAAAATTCTATATATACCATACATACGAGGGTTGTTTTTTGTTTTGTTGTTTTAGCAATTTTTAATATTTCACTTTATTTGAAAATAAATTTCTGAATAAAACAATTTAAAAATAAATAATATTTGTTCGTATTTTGCTAAAAAAAAGTCGAAAATTTTAATGCAAATCAGTGTGTTATTTTATTTACCAAAAATGCCTGCAATACTATGTTTGGTTGGTTGATGGATGGATGGATGGATGGTACGTCTATTTGTTAAAATTTGGTTTATTTTACAAATTAAACATTTCAATGCTGTAACTTGAAATAAATTAAAAAATGAATGACAATGAGTTTAATTTTTAAATGCACCAGGAGTGAATGTATAGTATATTGACAATATAAGAACAAAAAAGTGATGAATTAGAATAAATATTTGAGAGCTAGAAATGAGAAAATTCATGGAAAGAATGTATACTGCGATAAAGATGTGGAATGAAATTGGTAGATGAAGACGTTGTTGGAAAACTGACGACAATGTTTCCACTTCAAGCACAATGTATTGTGCTGCAAAGTAAATTTAAAATGAAATGTATGTAATCTATGTACGAGTATGTATATAATCTGTGCTGTCGTCTGCTGTTTGCATCTAATCAAGTGTTTATCATCTTGTTAAAGTAAAATTGTATCTAAAAAGAAAGAACATTTTTTGTCTGCGAATACTTAAGGAAATTAAATGCTGTTAAAGTCGTTGTAATGCAAATTGATGATAAATAATTTATTCAGCGCCTAAATAGGCTCTTATTCACCAAATACTTTCATTTTGGCGGTCCTGGTAATTTGTGTATTGCTCTGGTTGAATTTTTTCTGCAGTCCCACAGTCTATTCTTGTTAATTTTCTTGGTTCCATCTGTATCTATTCCTCTGTTAGCTAACATGTTACTGTCCAAATAGGGGGAATAAGGGGAATGGCACAGGTTTTACTTGTGTTCACTTCAGACCCAGCTTGTCTAGTTAGATACATTAGGTTGTTTAATTTGTCCAGCATATCGGAAACTTTATGAGATATTAGACAGATATTGTCTGTATATATGATAAAGAGTTGTGTCATGATGTTGTCAAAAAACATCTTTGGTTTACGCCCATAGTTGTTGTGAACGTTTCGCTGTATTTGCCATTCGGTAATACCTGAAGTTTTGCATTATGCTAATAAATTTAGGCGGTAATCTTTTTTTTGTCTACCTGCAGTCTAGTCTTTTAGGTTTCTCTTCTCGGCATTTTAACTATTGTGCTTCTTGTTCACGTGTCACAAACCATTTCTTCCATCCATGCGTTTACGATGTTTGCTGTAGTATCGGCTGCTTCCAGTAGTCTGTCTGGTGGGGTGTTGTCGTGTTGGGCTTATTGATAGCACTTTTAGTCTTCTTCAGTTTAGCTGTTTTGCAGTTTACTGATTATTTGATAATAACACTTCAATATTTTGTAACTCAATCGATTCTATTTAATGTAATTTCTTTGAATTATGTACACATTTCTTTCACATCCTTTTAATTCATTAAATATTCATTTTTATGAAACTGTGAATTGCAAATCTTTTGAAATAATTGCTCGTTTTAGTATTATTGACTTTCCAGCAAATTGCCAACGATTTTTATTCCAACATTTTCTTTTCAGTTTTTGTTTTAGCTTTTAAATTTGTTTTGTTTTGTGTATTAAAGAGTTGCACTAAAGCCAAATTACGATTTAATCTGTTGAGTTGGTGCAACGACATGCAGCATATCCCAAACACTTAGTAAGTGACAGGGGTTTTTACAGCTTAAAACTTTTAAAGTACTTAAGATATTTATAAAAATCTGGTAAATGATACTATTTGTCTGATAGGCGCTGCCGAGTAGACCAAGGATCTGCTCTTTAAATTTTTAAAACACCTCCAAAGTCTTGGGTTACGGATAAGAAACCGGCTTCTTGCACCTTTATGAACTTATAAGCTAATAACAGCTGAAGATTACCCGATTTAATTAAATTTTGTTTTTTTTTTTGGATTTGGAAAAAAGAGAAGCATACCTTTTAAATGATCCAACGAAATTCTACACCGTAAGTCTCATTTTATTTATTCATCAATAGTACGGTTCCTACATAAAATAGTGCGCAAAACGCATCTAAACTGGAAGAAAAATGTGTTTGCTTGAGAAATACACCCAGATCCTTCAAGGATCTGTTGCTCTTCTTTCTAAATCCGAAAAGAAACTGAAACTCGGGTAATATTCCACTAATTAATTAGCTTATAAGTGCATGAAGGTGTGAAAAATCGGTTTTTTACCCGTAACTCGAGATTTTTGAAGTGTTTTAAGAATTTGTATTATTAAACATTAACTTCAAATTATTCAAAATAAATTTATTCAATTTTCAGCACCCATGCATCGTAAAAATTAAACGAATTATGTTTTGCAAGTTGAATTAATAAATTACTTGATTTTAATAAAAAAATAATTGTTTTTTAATATTAAATTTTCTATTGTATTAAAATCCTCTTCTTCTTTTTCTACCTTTCATTTTATTTGAAAACTCAATTATAAAGTAAATGAAGCAGCAAAAACCAAGAAGCGAAAAGAAAGTTATTTAATATTTCATGTTCAATTGAGCGATTATATCGCTTCGCAAACCAAACCAAAATAATGAAAACAAAGGCAACAAAAATTCTAAAAACTGAACAACAACAAACAACTTAACATAACAAACCAGCTAATTAACCCAGTATACTAAACTTATTGTTAAAAGTTCTCTTAGTTTCAGTCTTCCTTTTAATTATTTTTTGAAAAAAAAAAAATAAATAAAAATAAAAAATATATTTATTTCTTTATAATAATTTCATATTTTAATAATTATTAACAAAAACGTTTGTTTGTTTGTTTGTTTGTTTGTTTGTGTATTTTTTGATTATGTTCTTTGTAACTTTCTATTTTTGATTACTTATCAACATGCGGATAGTACGAGTACGTAATTTTCAAAAATGCTTTTTGTTTTATTTTTTCTCTTTAATATACCAAAACCTTCTTTTGGTAATTTGTTAATTTTTGCGATTAATTAAGATAAAAATCTATTAAATTGCCTTACAAGAGCCTCAATTTGTGGCTATAAGATGGTGGTAGCGATGGTAATAAAAGCACAAAAACACAACAAATTCTGGTATAAAGAAACTTAGCTTTGAAATATTACTTGTGCATTAACGAATTTTACATACGCTTCGGTTATGTTAGTCATTATAAGTATCTCCCTCATAAAAGGTGGTCCAACCACAATGCACGATATTAATTATGAATTACACTTTAACGTCAGGTTTTTTGCTCAACTTAATTTGACACTGAAAGAAAGAAATTCAGTGTTTGACAAATTCAACCATGGAGAGGTACACATCAAATCAAAATGCATTCTGTGCACTTTGTAATTGTTGTTGTCAGCATAGTCGACAATATGTGATGATATATGGGGACACAAAGAGTAACTGCTTGGTGAGGTTTGTGGACTGAGGTCGGCCAAGCAGTTATCGTGAATGGTGTTCGATATCGCGAGATGATAACGGAGTTCTTTTGGCCAGAAATTTAGGATATGGTCCTGAGCGATATGTGGTTCCACTTGCAGCTCAGTCAACGAAAGGATGCGATAATTCAGCACATTAACGACATTAAACCTCAATTATGTCTCCGAGTCAATAAATGAAAATATGGACCGACGGATAGAAGGTGGCGAGCATTAAACCGATATTTTGTTTCACACATAGTCGTCAAAGATGCTTCCATTATTTTACAAAATATTAAGATAATTCTCCGAAAACTTTTTATTTTATTTACAATTAACGTCGTGGGTTTTGATTGGACCACCCTTTATATTTTTAATTTCTACACATCTTTCTGTGGCATGTATCAGAGCAAAAAAAAAAAAAAATAAAAAAGTCAGCTGAATTGTTGCAATGATAGGCTATAGCGTGTATGTATATCCATTTTCTTGAAGTGTGCTCGTTCTATACTCATCACCAAAGTATTTAAATTTCTCTGTTAATGTAGCTCCGCATATTGAAAAGGATGATTTTCTCACTGATGCTTCAGTTGTTTTATGTTGAAAAGTCTTCTTATTGTCTTCTTTAAAAATTGCTTTTTTGCTTAATTGTTAGTTAGTAATGCTGGTGGCTTTAATTGTTGTTTTTTGCTGGTTGTATTTCATTCCTCAATTTGTTGCTTTACCCCCAGTACCATGACTGTTTTTAACTTTTTTTATGAAATTAAAATTTTATTAAAGGCTTAGCATTTTCAGTTTTCAATGTAAACTTACTGTTAATTATAGGCAAAAGCCAAAAATTAATAATAAAAAAAAAAAAAACAAAACAAAACAAACCATGACTTTTATTAACTCCAAGTGCAAAACTGATTTTATTTCGTCAAATATTTGAGCGTTCAAAGATTTTGAAATTAACGTAAAGAAGTTTCCGTATAGAAGTTTCATTATTATTATTATTTTTTGCAGTTGAAAAGCGGATAAGGTCCAGTGGGGTTAATGAAAGAAAGAGGGAAAGAGAAGTGTAAGCGCATCGCTTCTTTCACTATTATTTCCTTTTGTCGGTTACCGGTTACCATTATATATTTTGGCACATTTAAAAACTTTTAATTTTCATTTAATTTTCGTTAAAAGTTGTTACTTCAAACACTGCACAGCACAGTACAGCACACAAAGCTTAACACAAACAATAACTATTAAGTAATCTTTTTAGAGTGTTTTTCTTTTCATTCAAAATGTTTTCCTTTTTCATTTTTTTATTTTGTTGTTGTTGTTGTTGTTGTTGTTGTTGTTGTAGTTATTGTTGTAATTTTAAAGTTTACGCTCTTTTTGTTGGAGTTCATAGGACAAGTTTAAAATAATAGTAAAATAGGAAGAGGAAGAGAAACATCCGTATGTCCCTGCCTTGTTCGTTTCAGAGCTCAAGCATGGCAGACCATGTGTTGTCCTGACTTGTGAGTTTGGAAAATCTATAATAAGAAAATAATGCAATGGAAGCAATAAAAGTTATTGTGTTAAGCTTAGTTTTGCAACATTTATGCGTCTTTGTTTCTTATCATCAGTGTTGCACACATTCAAAGTCTTACCACTGGGATCCTTTTAACTCAAGCACAAGAATTTTTCATCGCCAATATGATAAGAAATTATAAATGACTGACTACTGTTGCCGTCTTAAGTGTTTAACTAAATGACTGACGAACTGACTAAAGAGCAGATAGAATAATTAATTACTTAGGAGATGTTTTGAAAATTGTTTTCTGGATGTGTCTTCACTATTTCATTTGCCCACTGCATATATTTTCGTTTGCTATTGTTTTGCTATAATATTTTGCTCTTTTTTTCTATTACCGCCGTGTTGATAAAGATGCCCTTCATTGGTCACTTGATAACGTTTTCTCATCTGTGCTTTTAGATTTGTGGTGCTCTTATCAGCACTATTTGCTGTTGTTTAGCTGATATTAAATTTATATGAATTTGACAATTAAAAATAAATATGTACTACATGTACATACATATGTGTGTAAGTATGTATTTAAAAAAAAAAAAAAAAAAAATACAATAATATCTCTCTTAAGTTAAAACAATTAATGTATAATCTCTTTTAAAATTCGTTTATTTGAAAACTGACTGTTTTACTGACTGCAGTAGCTTTAAGATGAATATATAGTACATATTTAAAGATTTGAATTGAATTGAATTGAATTGAATAAACAAATCGGTTGTGGACTATAAATTCCACCCATGTATGTATTAATTTACAAATTGTGTAGGCGTTTATCTTGGCAGCGTTATTTGAGATCGCATCCTTCATTTATGGGGTTTTTTGTTCCAACAAATGTTCTTTATTTGGCTACAAATTAAAAACCATGGCAAGATATAACGAAATAATGCAAAACAAAAACAACTGAAATCTATTTCTGCCTTAGAGTTACTGCTGCACGAAATGGATGACACGTCGCCAAATAAAGGACGCCATAGGATTATACGTACATACTACTGTATATCATCAACCAAGAAAATAACAACCAACTATCCAACCATTCACACTCAAATAGTATTTACAAGATGATGAAGACATACTCGTACACTCGTACACTCGTACATACGAAGTGTACAGATATTTTTTAATTTAATTGTTTTGTTTATGCTTTTATTGTGATTTTGGTCTTAACAGTGTCAGCGGCAGCAGCAGTAACAGTGGCTACAACAATCACAGCAGCTGCAGCAGTTATACGAATTTTGCAGTTAAAATCTCCTCCTGATTTCCTGTTCTAAATATAAATTTTCTTCTTTTATGGGCCCATTGACTTATAAAAGGACGCATTGAAATACTTAAAATAGGCATCTTAGCGATACATCCATCGTGCATGGTATTTGCGAATTTTTATTATTATTGTTCTCTATTCTGTTTCTCTCTTTTTTTTTTTTTTTTTCTTGGCGATTTGACAAAACCAGTAAGAAAGGAAATTAACATACATAAATAAAATAAAAAAATTAAATAGAAAATATATTTTCACAGCAGTGGCAGCAGCAAAAAAGAAAATTGTTTAGTTCGGCATATATTTGAAACTGAACGACTCGAGTGTGTATTGTACATATTTGCATTTGTCCAGAGCTTTTGCAAAAACAAAAATAAATAAATAAAAAATAAATAAAATATAAATCTCATATAATATTTGAATATGTTTTGAAATCTACATAAATCTTAACAAAAAAATAAAATAAATAATTTATACAAATATCGCAAAGTAGCTGCTATTTATTGATGTGTCTGCGAAATCACGATCATAAATTGATTACCAAATACCCACTCAAATTCGGAAACTGAATATGATTTAATACAATGCAGTCCTAGTTGCACCACTTTACGTGGTAAGGAAAATAAACGAAGCAAATTTTGAATTATTTCGGCATCAAAACGGAAAAATTTAATTGGTTTTGACCATTTGGAACCATTTTCTTTTAATGCGATGAAGAAGAACAAATGTACATTAGAGTAATGCATCATATTGTTATTGTGGTTTTGATTATGAATTACGTTTATTTTTTGCTGTGTTTCATTTCCTTATTTTTGCTTATTCTTCCAGAGTAAAATGTTAAGAAGAAAAGTGTTTTTGAAAGTTTAGGTGGATTAACCGTGTGCGTGGTGTAGTATATGAAATAAATTATAGGCTATTGGCTAGATTTTTATATTTGCCAGTTCAAATCCATTGTCTGTACCATCGGACCTATCCGACGGCCTAGGTTATTTAGTATAGGCTTTTCATGTATCGTATTAGACAAGTAGAGTTTCCAACTATTCTACAAAATCCAGCAACCGGTTATTGAATACTTCACAAAACCACACTCGTAAAAAAACGATTTTCGGGGTTTTTTGATTCAATATTTTGTCATCAATAATTTGCCTTAGATTTAGCCAAAATGCCAGATAGACAAAAAACAATGTCCAAGAGCTCCGGCTTCAGTGTCAGTAAGTGTTTTTCGACTTCCATTTTTTGTTCGAAAACTTGTATCTGGATTAGAATTTTTTTTTGTAACTAGCGACTATTCTAGCCACTGAGCACTGACCAATTTTATAAAAATTTGCGATTTTTCTAGAACTGCGTTTATTAAAGTAATAGATAATGATCTCATTTAACTTTTTTTTATTTTTCACTTTAGTATGTCAAATGTAAAAACTTTTCTACTAAAACAACGGTAATTGAGTATTTTTGGCTGGTGCTAAAGTGAGCCAATACAATTGACTTAAATAGATATAGATAATGGGTAGACAGATAATAGGTATACTCTGAGTAAGAGAACCGAATAACGTAATGTTTATTAATTTTTTAAGATAAAACGAAATATTGAATCAAAAAAATTGAAAAAGTTTTCTTTTTGTAAAACAAACATTAGAATAGGAGAACATATACACAAATTTTACTTACATTGGCTCACTTTTGCACCACAGCGTATTTGTTATCGGATGTTAATTTTGACTCAATTTTTGTTATACTTCTGCTTCTAGTTAATATTAAGCATGATACGTCCGACATCCATCGCACCACAGTACGTACTGTGATTGCTGAAACTCATGCATGTGTAAGTAATGAAATATGATTAGTAGAACAATATTTGTATGCAGTGTGATCCATTTTGGGAAGGTGCTTTAATTTCTTACATAATTCAAATTACTCCTGTTTTTCCGTAGATAGTTTTTATGTTTATATCCATTTTTGTAATGTTGCTCTTGTTTCGATATCAGTTACAAATTAAAATTCAATTGGCGATATAACAGGTCATTCAATAAGTCCGTAGGCCGATTTACGATTCAACATATTTGCCTTCATGGCGATACAACGAGAATAGCGATTTACCATCTTTTTGATACCACCTTTATAGCACGATTTCTCATTGTCGTCAAAATAGGCTATAGTCCCAGCGATTACTTCATAATTGGACTTAAATTTCTTTCCAGCAAACATTCTCTTGAGAGCTGAAAACAGGAAATATTCGCTGGGGGCTAAATATGGAGAATACGGTGGGTGGGTAAGCAATACGAAGCCCAACTCTTTCAATTTTCGTCGATTTTGTGGAAAGATTTGTGAAGAGAGCGTTCACATACCCCAGATTATATATACAAAAGAGGACTACAAAATGCGTTATAATTGATGTAAGCCCTTAAACGAAAGATAAATTCAATACTAGGGCTGTTATGTATGTGCGGTTTTTGTAGGTCCATTGGTTCGCGAGTTATTGACTTGAAAATGAAATTTGTTACAGCATTTAAGCTTTGTGTGAGCTAGAAAATATTTCTAAGACTTAGGCAACACAGAGGGGTTCACTCTACCGTCAACAGCCCGCGATTCAATGGAACTACAAAAACAATTATAACGCATTTTGTAGTCCTCTTTTGTATCTATAGATATAGATTTTATGACATAATGATGATTAAGCTTAGATCAAAGGACTTTTCCGATCCATGCGTAACGAAACGTCTCTACTTGAAGTGTTGTTCGTAAAATACAGCAAATAATCTTAGAAAACGTGGCCCAAATTTGGACCTCCAAAACGCGCTTCATCTGAAGCAGCTGCGTTGGCCATAAGTCCGAAATTTGAATTGATCTTTCGAACGAAAATTTGTTTGAATCTAATTTTTGGTGTCACAGATTTTTTTAGTTTTAAAAATGTTTCTCTACCTTCAATGCATACACAGAAAGGCTTAAAAATAATACTAAGAAGGTCTCTTCCATTATTATCAATTTCATTTTATTTTAAATTCAGTACAACGAGAACATAAATTTTATTCAATAGTATTTGATAGGTAAAGCCAAGTTACAAGTTACAATGTGAACTAATTATGTTATATTCGTCACTAGGACTTACAAAGAAATAAAAAAAATATACGTATACATTTATGGTATATAGCCTTACAGATGACAAATATTACCTCTGTGAGTTGTGTTCTATAATTGTGCAATTAGGAATGAGGGTGATATAGAGTATATTTGTAAATATGCCGTTATGATATCCAATTGTACGTATCTTATTTGAAATGAATAATAACATTTTTTTGAATTCTAGGTGAGTGTGATCATTATTTATAATCTGGTGAGTACAGCGGGTGATTGAAAAGTTTCTTCGTTTGACAGAGAGCGCAGCTACAAGCCCAATTTTTGTTTTAATCGCTCGATTATAGATAAAACTGCATATCGTGTATTAATTAAGTTCTTCATTTTCGGCGGTTTAAAACTAACGAAATTTATGAACGAATATTTACAATTGAATTTAAGCGTGGTCGCAGAAGCCTTCAAGATGATGCAAGTAGTAGATGTCCAAAAACTGCAACAACAACAACAGAAATCATTCAACAAGACTATCATATAACGTTGGATAATCGGCGAATTCGCAATTGAAGTAGTTCATATTTTTCTTAATCATCCACCGTACTCACCAGAATTCGCTATTGGAAAAATGTTGGAACAAGAATATTGAGATACTGGAAGATTGTATTGAAAAATAAAACCATTATTTGTAGTCATAATATTTGTCTTTTATTGCTTATGTAGAAACCTTTCAAACTACCCTCGTATGTTACATACATAGTTACATATAAGTTCGTTGAACATGAAATTTTTGACAAACGCAAGGTGTGGTGTGTTAGTTGTTAATAGATGCCGTTAATAACATCAGAACATAGCAGGTTATAATGATTTGGCAGCACATGTACAAGCAATTAATGAATTTTCAACTAAATTAACGTAACGAACTTTTGTACAAACGAACATCGTAATATTCGACTGTAAAAAAAAATTCAGCTGTTGGAACGTGTTACAGCAATTTCGAACATGTTAAGGGTTAAATTAAAAGTCTAAAGAAACCAACAGGGGATTCGACAACAACAATTATTAATTTGGCGTTGAATGTTGCTTTTTTTAGTGGGCTTTTTGTGATTTAAATTTAAATGCAAATAAGCTTTAGCTCTTATCTTCTGCGTAACCTTATATTTGTACTAAAATTATTTTATATAGGGAAGAAGAAGAAGAATATTTTTAAAGCTTGTCAAAGTAATCTAAGAAGTAATTAAATAAACATTTTTTTTCTTAATTTTGAATTTTTCTAATTTGAGCTCATATTCAGATTAACTAATTCCAGTTTGAGTTTTATTGGAGAATTAATTATTTTCGTGAACAGGTAATAAATTTCATTTCGAATTGCAAGTGGCCAGACATCAATTCTTACGGTGTAATTAAATTATGCAAACTTTAAACGATTTAAACTGCGAATTAAAAGTTGGGATTTCGAAATAAACTGAACGTGTTCATAATGTACGAGTATATTTTTTGTTTGTATTTTTTCTCAACGCTATCGCTGGGCCACCCTATGTTTCTCTTATTCTAGTTATGCGAAGTAACATTCCAGTTTATAGGTGTCTCAGAACAAATACAGAAAGTTCACCAACAATTTCTTGTTGTTGGTTTGCAGAATTATTTGTTGTTGTTCGTAAATTTTGTTGTTGGAGTCTTATGCTTTACTTACACCCACTAGAGCCAGTGCCAAGCCGAATACTTACCCTTGTTGTAGCACCTTCGACAATTCAAATATTATTTCCCCATCGGATGTAAGAATTCAAATGAATGTTAGTAGATTGAGTCGTATCTACAGGGGTTGGTATGCGTGTGCCATGTAAGGAAGTCAGAAATTGTATTTGGTGCACCTGCAAAATTTTCAAATGTAACCCCATAATACTTTTGTTTTCTTTGTTGTTTTTCAAAGTCTGTTAGTGTAGGATGCACTTGTAATGAAATGTTTTAGATTCGAAATGAAAGATGCAACGCATTCAATTTCACGTTCATCCTGAAATACTGAAAAAAAAAAAAAAAAAAAAAAAAACTGGAAAATAAATACTGAAAACCTTAATAGCGTAAATGTGAAATCACCATAGAGTAGTCAGATAATAAGAATCGTATCGCTGTAACAAAGATTTTTACGTGTGAAATGAAAAAAGAAGATATTTTCGGAATAATCCGGATCTTGATCTGCAAGCGCATGAAATTATTCGAGGGGTTTGGAGATAAAAAGGACCGCTCTCAATGTGGCCACCTATGTAAAGTTCAAACATAATAAATCATCAAAGCCGTCAAATCAAGAACTCAGTGGATTTATATCCGGAAACAGAAAATCATAGCCTGTTAGTCAGTCGATCGAAAACGATGCAAAACTTGGCCAAGATACTCCCCAACACTACTTCTCTAGTGCTGTGACCAATTTATCCATGGATGCGGTGAATGTATCGTTTGATGATTGGACAGTGTGACTTTGTCTTCACAAAGTTCATTAGATTGTTAAAACATTTGTGTGTACATTTGTATGTTGATTATGTACGTGACCTCTTGGTGGGTTTTATTTTAATTTTTTTTAATTTAATTTATTTTTATAATTTCTTGTTGTTGTTGTTATTGCTTTCTTTTATTTTGCAAATGATAATGATTTTCTTTTTTTATGCTATTTTTGCATTAATTATTGTTTTATTTTTATTTTTTATTTTTATTTATTTATTTTTTATTTTGGTCTATCTGTGTCCATTTGATGGTCCTCTTGAGATGCAATCATGCTGATCATACATAAACTTAGGTTCTCTTTGGAAAAGTACTATGAATTTGTTTTTCTTTTGAGTAGAAATTTGTAGGTCTAAAGGTATAGTTGATTGTATTTGTAGAGATATGCAAGTCCATATGAATGCATGAATTAGTAGTTTATGCATGAAATACGCTGATAGAGATAAGACGGGAGGCAAGCGTATCTCAAGGTGATTATTTGTACGCAGTCTGTGCAGGCGTTATAAAACATCTGTTTGCTTGCAATGCATAGGGGTCATGTATGTCTGATAAACTTCTAATAAAAGTGTAGTATAAATATGAGATGCTTTGCCGGTATAGAGTATGATTTCGAAAGATGAAGTCGTTCACAGCGGTTGCAGTAATTGCGTTGGCAATTTGTGCCTTGGTTTCATCCAAGCACATTGAGTCCAAAGTGGCGGATAAAGACTTTTTGGTGAAGCAAAAGTTTATGCTGGATATTTTGCAGCATGTCTATCAGGATGACGTGTTTGTGAAGAAGTATGACGAAAGTTATGTAAATTATAAGCCGTGGGAGCACTTGGAGGATTACCATGATGTTGATATGGTCAAGAGTTTCTTTGAATTGTGGCAGCATAAGCCAATGCATGACGATGAAATATTTTCGCCTGTGTATTTACGTCACGCTGAGTATGCCAAGGGTTTGGTCCATGTTTTCTACTTCGCCAAAGATTGGAACTCTTTCACCCATGCCGTTTACTGGGCCCGTACACATGTGAATAAGCAATTGTTTGTCTATGCCTTGACAGTGGCAAGTATTCACCGCGATGACTTGAGAGGTATTGTCTTGCCAGCCATCTATGAGATTCATCCTTGGCACTTCTTTGATGTGGATACTTTAAAGTTGGCTGAGAAGTACAGAATGCACGGTTTCCACAATGTCAAGAAGTTGGACAACCTTTACAACGTTGTCGTAAAATCCAACTACAGCAATGTATACGGTGATGTTAACTATGAACACAATTTGGCCTATTTCTTGGAAGATATTGGTTACAATGCCTTCTACTACTACTTCAATGTGGACTATCCCCACTGGGCTAAAGGACCTGTTGGTCACGAGTTGAACAAAGACCGCCGTGGTGAGTTCTACCTATTCTTGCACTGGCAATTATTGGCTCGTTACTATTTGGAACGCTTATCAAATGATTTGGGCGAAATTCCATACTTCAATGTTTATCAACCTTATGAACACGGCTATTTCAGCAACTTACATTACTACAAGGGTGTAAGTTTCCCTGATCGTGACAATCATTATAACTTCTACTATGAAGATAATTACGAATACGCAAAGGATCTCGAGTACTATGGCTCTCGTATTGCTCACTATGTTGACACCACACACGAAGACTACAAGGTTGCTGTTAATAAATTGGGTAACATGCTTCAAGGCAATCACGATTCCGTCGACTATCACAAGTATGGTGCTTTGGATCTCATTTATCGTGAATTGGTCAACGAAGGACGTCCTTACGGCAAATATGGTGAAACACTTCCTGCTGTCCTGATGCATTACGAAACATCTGTACGTGATCCTCTATTCTACTCAGTCTACAAGGATATTGTCTCTTACTACTGGCGTTTAATGGAGACATATCCTGAGTACAAGCCTCAGGATTTGGTATTCCCCGGTGTTAAAATCGATAGCGTTCACATGCCTGAAGGTCTTACCACCTATTTCGAATACTTTGATGCCGATATTAGTAATGCCGTTAATGTTGAAATACCCAACACAGAAGGTCCTGTTGATGGCCTTTACAAGTTCGGCCGCAATTCTCAAGTACATGGCCAAAGCTTTGTAATCAAGGCTCGCCAATTACGTTTGAACCACAAACCTTTCGAATACACTTTAGACGTTAATTCCGACAAGAGCCAAAAGGCTGTCGTTAAAGTATTTATTGGTCCTAAATACGATGAAAACGGACATTTAATCCATTTGGAAGACAACTACATGAACTTTTTCGAATTGGACCACTACGTTGTCGATTTAGCTCCCGGTGTTAACCATTTGAAGCGCAACTCTAACGATTTTACTTGGTATGTAAGCGACCGCACTACCTACTTGGAACTATACCAGAAAGTTATGGATGCCACAAACAGTGACTACAAGTTCCCTCTTAACCAAGACGAAGCTCACTGTGGTGTTCCTCAACGCATTATGTTGCCTAAGGGTAAGAAGGGTGGTATGCCATTCCAATTCTTCTTCATCGTATATCCCTATCATGCTCCCGAAGTACATCAGTACTCTACCTACGACCCCGTAATCTCATGCGGTATCGGTTCTGGCAGTCGTTTTGTGGATGACCTTCCATTCGGTTTCCCCTTCAATCGTCCCGTCAAGCACGACTACTACTTTAATGTTGACAACATTAAATTCTACGACATAAAGATTTATCACAAAGATGACCACACTAATGTGGTTTAAGCTATTATTTCCCCCGATTTTTATCCTCATTAAGATTTATTCTAATTTAAAGACACAAAGACCTGTTTGTTAATAAAGTAGTTTGAAAACGAAAAAACATAGAAAAAAGAATTTTACTCGTACTACATATAGATTATTTGATATCATATATTATAGACTATATATAGTGAATCCAACACATAATCGGACACTATTTTCTTTCATAGATAAGTCCTCTCTCTAAACGTTATAAATACATTCTATCAAGATAACGATCCCATGTACACATCAGGTGTTTCGAACTTATAGAAACACATGTGCGGAGGAGTTGGCTTGAGTAGCTAATCAACAAAGTTTAGCTTAATGTGACTTTGTTACCAATATTGAACTCCATAGAGCCAGCAGTATATCAAAATCAATTCTAAGACGCTTACTGCTTGTGCGAGATTACAGAGGATATGCAAATTAATACCGAATGGTCGATTATAGCATTTTAGTGATTCAAACTTTGCCTTGCCCGATTATCTGCTAAGTTTAAAAAATGTCATTATTTTTGTTTTAGTATTGAAACTTACAGTTATTGTTGGATCAAATGCTGGTTTTCCTATTATTCATAAAGATAAATATCTAAAGTACAAAGAAGACCCCGAGAAATCTATGTATTTATTGTATTTATAACGTTTAGAGGACTTATCTATGAAAGAAAATAGTCACGGTATGTATGTGAGTCTGAATAATTACGCAAATAAAATATGTGTAACAGAGAGACACAGAAGCGTTCGATAGTTCAGTTCAATTCAATCACCAATAATCAGGATTTATTTCAAATATCTAAGTATGTATGTATTTGTTTCACTTTTTCACACTGAAAGAACTTATTTTTAAAACCAATCAGGTTAATCCCGTTCTAAAATGAAAAAATAAATCCTTTGACATTTGTGTAGCTTTTGAAATTGTGTATCGTTTTATAGCCGTTCATATTACCCAACTAACAAAGTTGTTCGACAATTTATTTATTTTCTTAGTGAATATTAATTACATCCGGGAAAAAATATTCCTCCCAAAAAGTTTCTTAAAAGGTACTAAAACTATCTATATCGCTAATCTTTATTGCATTATTTTTTAATTTAAATATTGTACTGCTTTTACCGATATTGTTGATTATAAAATCCCTGCAGAGCTAACAAAATTCATAAGTATTGTTTTCATCGTGTCAAATGGTGACCATAATTACATATATGTGTGAGACAAAAATTGCATCAAACTTAATAATGATGATCATGAAACCTTCATCATTATTTTTTATTCATTTCCTTTTTATTCTATACAGATGAATAACTATGAAAAGAGATAGTTGAGAGACAAGTATAATGAAGTTTCTGTGTTCATTTATACAAGAGCATACTAATATTCACAAATGTCAAACAGAACATGCATGCCTTCAATAAATATCGATAAAGTTGATGCAAAAACAATATGCTCTTAAAGATCTGTGTTGCCAGATGTAGGAAAAAGGAAAATCTTTTAAGAAATGCATGATTACATGAATTTACCAAATTGGCAACATTGCTATTGCGTATTTAGATAATGTGAGATGAGAGCGAGAACTACGAAATAAAAATCGTTGCAATGAATAATCTCTTTGTGTTAACGAAGTGAAACAAAATATTCTAAATTATGATATGAATCAAGGCGAATTCAATAAGGTTGGCAATTCCACCTTACAACAACTAAATTTTTAACAAGAACAACATACATTTTGTTGCTTTTTTGCGTGACTAATGAATGTGAAAATATATGACAGAAATGAAATGTTTTTGTACAATGACATTTACTTTTACTTCAGTTAGCTTTGGAAGAAAAATTAAAACTTTCACAAAAAAATTATTTTTTTGAAATAAAACCATTCAATTCCAAAGTGTTAACCTTTTTTTCATAAAACTTGCCATGAGCCAGTGGATGTTATAAGTGCGGAGGTGATAAATATGAAATTGTGTGTAACATTTAACATTGGAAACACAAGGTAAATTTATTAAAACCAAATTAAAAAAATTTTCACTTGATGTTATTGTATTTATTACAGCTTGGAAGAAATCACAGTGGAGTTATATGAGAAACAATCACCTAAAACGATTGACCAGTGGATAGCGACAGAGTATTAAAAGCAAAAGTGAAGAATTTATCAAAAAGTGTTTTTGGTTCAGTTTTATTAACTTATAAGAGCTTTTTCAAACATAAATAAATACATAAGACATACAGAAATTTGGATAAAAATGGTTTTATTAACTTCACAACAGGTTAAATGATCGCGCCTAGTATACTTTGGGTCTAATTATTATTACCCTAACCTAACGATTACTTCAGCAGCCACTTACAGGATATTATAGTTATTAAATATAACAGCCCAATAAAACAACGTAGGGATTTAAATTTACACATCATTGGTCTAGGCTGTCGGATGGGTCCGATGAAACAAACATTGTAAGCGAATGTTGAGTGGGTGTGATGGTACAAGCATTGTAAGTGAAGGCTGGATAACTCCAATATTAAGGATATTGTTAGAAAAGTTCGTATGGGTCTTAGCCGCCAAATATGTATTAATTTCTTTATTTTATTTAATGTAAATTCTAAAAAAAATTATACAAATTTTTCTACAACTGCCAATTCAAAATTAAATTCAAATCTAACGTAAAAAACCAAGCAACAACAATTATAAACATAAACAAAACATTTGACAATCATTTATCACTATTCAATTAAAAAAAGCAGTCATCCGAAGTGACAACACCACCTTATCCAATTCGCCTTGGTATGAATAAAGCAATAGTTTGTTTGGTGTTCTGATTTTTATTCCAACATATTCTTATGTTCATTGATGAACACGTTCTTGCAACTCTCTATTACATATGTATGTATGTACATACATATCAATTTCTTTATAGCATTTTAAGTTCAGTTTCTTGGAATGATTACATATTTCCAGTGTCGAAAATAACATCCAAATGCCTCGGTTTCTTAAGGTGGTGTAAGAAATACAAGACCTATATCTGACCTGAGATGGAATATAACTCTCATGTATGGGCCGGTGCTTCAAAGTCTAATTTGGAGTTTCTCGACCGAGTGCAGGAGAGGCACTTTCGCCCTCTTATTATTAATGACGGTAGAGCATCGTCGCAATGTGGCGCGTGCTTAATATTTCTGTCGGTATTAAAACGCAATGTGTTCTGACCAAATAATATAATTAATTCCTAGTAATCACATATTCTTACGTAGTAACAGTAATTCTTGTAGTGTGAGTGGTTGTTACGCTTTGTAACTGATTGTTCAATGAAATCGTGCCTTAGTCACAATGTTCGTTTGTGGAACAATCTTGCCGTGAAAAACATGATTAAATTCAAATAGAACGTATAGAGAGAGACACAATTTCCTCTTTCCTTCTTCTCACTGAGTAGTAGTCTCAAACAAAGGTAAACAAAATAAAGTGTAACAGCCGTATTCACAAAAAATAAAGAACATTTCAAAACAAAACTCAATAAAGTATAGATAACAGGAGATTCAATGTACCCTTTATCTGCAACATTAGCTACGCTTTACAGAAACTACGCGCGACAGCTTATTAGAAACGTCTAGAAACGTCAATAAAAATAGTCATAAATTACGTTGCGACTTTTTAATAAATGTTTGGGCACTCTCAAATGAAAGAATTTCGTTTTAGGAAAGTTCTACCGAAGATTCCATTGATCCTGATTATGATTTTTCTTATAATTCTGGTGAAATAAGAACACAAGCCATACCACCTTGACCATAAAGTTCCGGAATTTATTTAGAAAATTAAAAGTACATGTTTATTCATCCAAATCTATATTGTCTGCTTCAAAGTAATCCCCAACGACTGCAGCACACTTATGCCAGCGCTTGATCCAATCCCCGAAGCATTTTTTATATTCGGTTTTCGATATGTCTATCGGTTTTCTGTATATTCATTAATATTTTCTTAAATGTTACCAAAACTAACTTTTTTTATAGTTAGAATACATAGAATATTTGTGTAGGTTAACGGAATTTTGGAAAAATGCAAAAAATGTGTAGCAGCTGATTAAATGGGCCAAGTTAGAGGAATACTTAAACTTCGTAGATGTACCGCGTTCTTGATAAAAACTCAAGAGTTGGAAAATTAAAACGTACTGAAGCATAGAAAAATTATAGATTAAAGTTTGGATCGAACCAGTTCTACTACGAACTTTCGAAACAAAAGAGTTTTGCTACAAACCATATGCATCTTAGCCAATTTAGTCCACCAGAAAGTTCTATAATTATAATTTATTATATTTTGAAAGTTGTCTTAATTTAATAAATTTTAGTAGTAATTTGGTAATTTACGTTAAGTCCACAGCATAAAATTGCAGTTTCTCATTACTACTCCAATTTTCTTCAAAATGTTTTGATAAAAGAGTTGCAACATCTTTTTTCTTTTCAGTTTTAATCTCAATATTTAGAAACAGTTCTGGAATAATTCAATTTGTTGTCTTTCCTCGTTTTAAAAAAAGATTTTGGGATGGAAAAGTTGGTTCTATAATTGATCTCCCCCTGTAGAGTAAGCATTCCTTTCTCAATCTTTTTTATTGTCATTTGCTTTGCAGTTTTAAATTTCAAATGAAGTTGACCTGGTGCTTTCACCATAGAATATACAGTAGTTTTTCAATCACTATAACTATAAGAACGCTTAGAATATAAATATTGAACCAGCGAGTTTTGATACGAAACATGAAGTGAGAGAGTTCTGCAAAAGTCTGATGTATAGAACCAAACACTTTTTCTGCTAATTGCTATCTTAACTTATGTCAAAATATAAAAAAGAGCGTACATGGACACAATCACTAAATTGCTTTTCATAAAACTCCAGAAGAACTACTAAAATCAATGGCTATTCCGATTTTTTAAATCTTTATTACCAACGAGTTTTGCATCTCACCCAGTCACTTATTAAAAAAAAGAAGGAAATAGTTAAGGTTCAAATAGACGTGACAAAATCGTAAAGGTAGAATTAGCCGAACATATATGTAGAAGTTGTAAATGTAGTTGTGTCAGCTGATCGCTTTTGTTATATGAAGAGCTACGAAAGTGCTTACTTGACCGTAATATAATGTAACTGTAACGTCCCAATCTGTTGAAAATAGAATTTGACGGCAACGTTACGTGACATTTGTCAAGCAGTGATGGTCTGTTTGTAAATATGTGAAATTATATGGGGGAATTTTTACCCCTTTTTTGGCACTTTTTGCACACAGTTTAAAAGAGCAATTTAAAACAATTGAACAAAGTAATTAATAATAATTTGAAAAAATTTAAAATATATTTTAGAAAATGTGAATTTAATGTAAAAAATATTACAATTAATTAATACAAAATAGTTTCTTACGCGTATTGTAATGTGGAAAAGGAATAAAATAAAAAAAATATCTCTAATAAGCATTCTTAGATGACAAGCAAATATTTCACGCTAATAATAGATTAAGCAATTAGGTATGTATGTAATTCTTAGACCAAATTAAAAAGAACTATGGATCAGCAACAACTAGTTTCCGAGGTGTAGGCCACTTAGTTTCAACATTTAACTGAGTAGTAACTTGAAATATTAATAAGTAATAAAAGAAGGATATCAAGTAAAAGATATTTCCAATGACCTTAATTTGGCGTGCAAAAGTTTTGGTTACATTGGTCTATCGTGAACCAGGGAGAAAGAAAAACTTTTGTATGTTGACTTTTTATAAATGACTTTATACTTCATATGAGTTTTTTTTTTGTCAATAATTTTGTATATAATTTTTTGTATTTTATATATTTTTAAATATGTACATATAAGGTGTGCTTCTAAATGATAAGGTCACCTTAATATTGGCTCAATTCATCCAAATTATAAAATGTTATGTATGGTCACCTTATTAAAAAAAATTCTACGTTCGAATAAGTGAATAGTAAACCGGTTTTACTCTTGGAGATGTACCGTTATATTATGTTTATTTAAATTTATGTAAATAAGTGCAAGATTCAATGCGTCAAAATGATAAGGTCAGTGATTAATAAGCAATTAATCTAATCAGAAGGTATCACATTTGTTATTGTTTTGTTTTTTTTTTTTTTTTTGTAATAATTTATTATTTTCTCAAGTATGGCAAAGTGTTGGGTATACATACATATAACAGAGGCTCCAACTCAAACTCAGACACTACTCCAAAATATTTCCGATGGCTAAAAATCATACATTTTAATTATTTAAAAAAAAATTCAGTTATTTTCTTATTTGTGTATATCTTCCACATAGAAAAGGAAAAACCAACTCAGAAATTTAAAAATTGTACGTAAAATTAAAGTTGAAAACGCTTTGAAAGTCAAAATGACTTGCACAAACCAAACTCGGACGGTAACTCTTATGGGTTAATAACTGCAACTCTGTAATTTCAATGTAGCCAAATTCGCTAATATAATTTTCATATTTGGGGGAAACCCTTTAGTTAAGTTTTCGAAAATTATACAGAATAAACAGAGCTAAAATCTAGAATATGGCTAGACAACAAATCTGAGACATAAGAACGTTTTTTTGCCAGAAAAATGAAAGCAAATCCATTTCTAAATGCTCCAAGACTTGCTGCTGTGGCTGAAAGTGAGCTTGGTAAGAAAGCAAGCCCACCAAGAATAAGAAATTTGCCTTACAGCGTTGGTCTTAATGGTAGAAGAGCTAGACAAAAACCTCTTATTAATAAGCGCACTCAAACCAAAAGACTTAAATTTCTCTTTTGGGAGAAATAAGATAAATGCAAATTTAACGTGTTTGGGTCGGATGGTAAAAAATTAGGAACCACGTTTGAATAACTTGAAACCGACAGTAAAGCATGTGGATGGTTCAGTACTTATCTGGGGCTCATTTTCTGCATCAGGACAAGGAATTTGCATTTTATCGACACTATCATGAATCAAAATGTTTATTTAAACATTTTTAAAGAAAAGTTGGCAAAAAGTGTGGTTAAGCTTGCTCTGAATAACGGTTGGTACTTTTATCAAGATAATGACTCTAAACACAAGGCCCACAAAGTAACGTCTTGGCTGCTATATAGTGTGCCACACGTCATGAAAACACCACCCCAGAGCCCCTACATAAATCCTATTGAAAATTTGTGGATTTATCTCAACAAAAAAGTTCAGCACCAGTCAAATTTGAGCTAAGAAAGGTTTTACTAAAAGAATGTGTAAAAATACCAGCCGGTTACTGCCAAAAATTGTCGAATCTATTCTCAGACATTTATGTAGCCGTCCGAGTTTTGCTTGTGTAACTTTTTTCTTAACAAATTGAAGTCTTTTTAGTTTATTTCTACTTACAACTACTGAATTTTGATTTTGTTTTCTATTCTTAATAAAAATCAAAAAAAACCTGTCCTTAACTATTTCTTATTAGTTTGCCTTTTATCAACAAGAGGAGTTTATTATAGTGCCCAAGTTTGGCTTGTAGCCACTATAGTTGCTGAATTCACAAATCGGCATTCATAAGTTGATTTTCATAAGCAACATGAAAAAAAAAACACAACAAAAATGTATTTTAAACACACAATTTATTAAAACACGAATATTTATTAAATACATTCGCACATAAACAGTTAATTTCCGTTTTTGGGATTACTTTTATATTTTCTTCAAATAAATTCTTTTTGTGTGTTTTCTTCTTCTTTCTAATGATTGGCATTCACATTAGATTAATAGCAACCCATACAAGTTTTTTAAAAACACTTGCAAAAAAAGTGTATAAGTGTATCAAATTTTATATGAAAATTACCAATAGAAAAGCTTACAACTATTGTATTGCAATACAATAAAACACTCTATACAACGATACCAGGGGCTTTGTGAATTGACTAAGAGTGTATAAGCTACGGTTTTGAGTGGGATATATTTGCCAAACCGTAGTAAATGCATTTCTATAGCGTTCTTCACAGTCTTAGGCAAATGGTCTAGCAACATGGCTTTTGCAAAATGGTTGGGTATATTCTTACCATGCACTAACAAAATACACAAACTCAGTTTACAATTTTGAGCATTTAGATGGGAAATTTATGCCATTGTAAATATTTGCCATTAATTGTGAGCGGCGTTTTTAGTCCAAGTCTACATACTCTTAGAACTTTTCAAAAAGAATTTTTTTACTTTTTTTTAAGCAAATTTTATAATGAAATAATAATTAAAATAACGTCTTCTTAGACAAAGTCTCTTTAAATTAATTTTTGTTTGTTTTTTTTTTTAGAAAAATAACGAAATTCAAGCTGATTTTAGGGTTGCATGAATCTGCATTTTTAATACTGTAATTGATAAGTAATAATTATTACATTGCCAGTGTCAAAGAATAAAAAACCTAAAATGTTCATTAGTTGAAATACTCATTGTCAATAAGAATTCAAAAAAAAGTACTTTAGGCTTAAGATGTATTTAAACTAATTTGCATGTTACACCTGAAATAACGATTTTTTTTTTCAATGCTGCTGTAAGTCTCCCTGTTAGATCATGGAAACTCCTTAAATGGAAATCATGTCGTCTCTTTTTATTTCGCATTATTGCAGTCTGACGTTAAAGAAATGTTTGTTAAATATTTGGTATAATTTTAATTATTATTTTTTATAAATAACTTTTTTATATAAAATATACTTTCTCTTAAGTTATTAATTAGGCTTTAATTTTAAAAAACTTCTAACGAAGAGAAAGGAAAATAAATATTTCTTTGATTTAACATTTTAGTTCTTATGAGCTTACTTGAGCAGAGTTGAAGTGGGTAAATGATTTAGAAAGTTTCCAGTTTTTTCCTTTTAAATAAAACAATTTGAAAATATTTGTATATAATTATACTTTTATTTAGTTTTTATATATCTTTGAACATATAATTCTTTTTTTATTTTATTTTATTTTATTTTATTTTATTTTATTTTATTTTATTTTATTTTATTTTATTTTATTTTATTTTATTTTATTTTATTTTATTTTATTTTATTTTATTTTATTTTATTTTATTTTATTTTATTTTATTTTATTTTATTTTATTTTATTTGTTTCAGTTATTTTTTATTTTTATTTGCACACAATCATCAGAATTAATGAAAAAGGAGTCCTGATTTCTTGTATTTAAACCACTTTAAGCAGCAAAACATTAATTTTTAATCAAGATCCTTAACTAAAAATATATTTTTTTGTTTTTTATTTTTTATTTTTATTTGCTTTTATTTTAGTATTTGGTAATAATTGATTTATGGTTTTATTTTTTAATATTTTGCCCCTTTTCATTAATGAGTTACTCGTTCTACTTATACAAATAACATGACTAGAGTAGTGTGTCTGTTTTAAAGAGAAGTTTAGGAGGGAGGGGGGAGAATAACATTTTTATTTTTGTATATAGAAATCTTATTTATTTTGTTTTTCGTTTTACCTGTAGTATTTTCCTTACATTTCTTTAATTATTTTTTTATGTCTTTTTTAATTTACATTTCATTTAATTTGTTTTGTTTTTTTTTTTTAATATTTTTGTCATTTATTAGTTTTGTTTAGATTTTTTTAAAAATTTGATTTGATTATTTCGGTTGTAATATTTGATTTTTGTATCTCACTTTTAATTGTTGTTGTTTTAAAAATTACGTATAATCTAATCAAACGTCCTTTGGTCACCATCCTGATGACAATTACATATATTTGTGTTAAGGAATGAAGCAAATAAGATAAACCTTAAAATGGTTTCTTAAAAAAATATTATAAATGCATTGTTCTTCTTCTTATTCTTCTTATTATTATTATTGTTGATTTTTTTATTTTTGTTTTATTTTTTGTATTCGACATGGTTTCAACTATAAATGCTTACAAATTAAACTTTTTACAAAATAATTCACAATAACATTTATTTATTTGTTTGTTTGCTCTAAATTATTATAAATTTCTTATTGATTTAAATTTTTGTTACAAGTTTTTATACTTATTATATACATATGTATGTATATTATTTATTTTCTGTTTTTTATTTTTTATTATTTATTTTTTGTTTTGCTTCATTTCTGTTAAAAACTAATTATTCTTGTGGCGACTTAAATACTAAGAGACGCTATTAAAACAGGTTTGTGTGAGTGTATGTGTTTTTGGCATTTTGAATAAAAAATGTATTAAATAATTAGTGTGTGTGTGTGTAGGTGTATGTGTATGCTGTTCGAGCACTTATTAAATTATAATTATTTTCGATTTTTTTTTACAATTATTTATGTTCCTAATTATACAATATTTATTATATGTACGTAAGTATGTAGATGTGTATATACAAAAAGCTTATATTATTTGTATTATTTTATTATTAATTTGTGTTCGTTTAAGTAATGTTTAAAAAAAAATTTTACATTTATTATTAAATTCTTAATTATTATTATTTATTTTATATAATTTTATTATACTGAAATTAGTTTAATTGTTTATTTTTCTATGCATTTCACTCTTCAATAGTTTAGTTTTTACAATTTGACATTTTTTTCTTCCAATTGGAAATTGTTGTCGTTTTGTTTTGTTTTTCCTTTTTTAATTATTTTAAACAGACGGTTATTTTCCGGTTTATTTTGAATTTTAATTACTTGAGCACCCTACATCAATAAATACTGTTGGATAATATTTCAAAAATTGTATCTCTATGAAGATTTTAATGAAAGTAATATTTAAAGCAATTGTTAATATATATTTGTGGAATGGAGTTTTTTAGTGAATCCAATACATTGCACATAGATTGCACATCAGAAATAACGATTTTACAAGCAGTTGTATAAAATGCCCAAAATTTCTTTTTGCTGAAAGCACTAACTCACCAAGCGTATGATAAGGAGATTGTTATCTGTAGACCAAATTTGTGTTGGATTTTCATTAAAGCCTGAGTTAGGGTCTTTCTACGTGAGATCATCCATATAAAAGTTAATATATTTTCTTAATTAAAAATATAAAAGCAAAAGTCAAAAAAGTCGAAAATTGAAAAATTTTTAAAATCAGAGAAACAAATTTAGGGAAAATTTAACAATAATTTTGTAGTACGTAGTTGTTTTTTTCTTTTTGGGTTGCCTGATTTAAAAAATCAGTACACAAATTCAAAATGTGTTCTATTCGAAATAATTGAAATAAAATATTTTAACACTTTGTGTTAATTAGTAGTTGAAAAAGAGACGAATATTTCATGGCGATCTTGCAATATAGCATACATGTCATATGCTTATGTAAAAAATATGATTTTTTTTTATAATTTTTCGTCTGTTTCAGCGTTTAAAAAAGTTTTGAAATTCATTACAAATGTAAGCAAAAAATGACTTCTTTTTTTATTAATACGTTTAAGATTAGATTGTATTAGAAATTATTTTATCTCTTTTATCGGTTTCAACAACATTAAACTAAATATCAGAATCTAAGTTTATTATATTTTTCAACGTAATCAGCATTTCTAAAGAATACTTAAGTAATGCATTTGTGTTAATTCTGCATCATTTTGCTCTATTACAAGTCCATAAAACCGAATGGTTTAAAGAGCGTGATGGATGTCACAGTCTGGCTAAACGTAGCTTTGGTCAGGCACACCAACAAGCTCTTAACTTTAGCGCTACTCTGACCAATTCCTTTTGCTTGGCATTCTTTTCGGCATAAGAACTTTGTTGTTTCAAAAAAATTATATACAATTTTATAAATTCAACAATATTTAGATAAAAACAGTAGAAGAAGAGTACAAATAAAGTGCAAAATGAAAAAATCAGCACCAATGTCTACTGATTAACATGTTAGCCACAAATGAGTACACCTATTGATTAGAAGAGTGCGTCTGACAATCTTAGTTTACATAGATATTTTAAAACTGTTTAACATTAAAGAAAAATTTTATAAAATTAAAAAAAAAAAAAAAAAATAAATAAAAAAAAATTTGTTTGTTTGTTTGTTTGTTTTATTTGTAATCAATAATTCTGCTCAACTTTGATCCAAGGACAAAAAGAAGAGTGGACTTAATAAACAACATACATACATACCCTATATGTATACTATGTAGGGTGATTAGATTTGAAATGATCAATTGTCGTAATAATCATTATATAATCACTTGTTGAATTAACATATTTTTACGTTTTGCAATAAATATATAAAAAAAAAATTAATTAAACAATTTTTATATTTTAATAAAATAAAAACAATATTTTTGTTTGTTTTTTTTTGTTTGAATTTTTTAGTGACTGTTAAGATTATATATACATATGTGTGTACCATATTTATTTATTCGTTATCAAACAAATACATATATGTATGTATGTGTGTATGTATGTATAAATTATTATGCTCGTATCACTAATTTTAAACCTCTCCCTTCTATTATTCTATTATTTTTTGTCAGTTTTGTTGCATTTTATTTATTTAAATTTTACTCACAATTAAATCTATTTGTTTGCATATTATTTCTGTAGTTGTTGTTATTGTTATTCTTGTTTTTGTTGTTGTTTTTTCTTTAATTATTAAATTTTTACTTGTTTTTAACGGTGTATGTATAGTATATGCTTAATAGATTTTTATATTTTACCTATACCTACGATGGTTGGTTTTCTTTTCTATATTCATTTAATTTATTATTATTTTTTAATTTTATTTTTTTTTTAGTTTTTATTTTGTTGTTATTAATTTTAAATATTATACAACACAGAATTGAGTAAAATTGTTGTTGTTGTTGTTGTTGTTGTTGTTATTTTTATGTATATGTTGTTTAAATATTTATAAACAATGACCAGTTGGTCACAGTTGACGTCGACGTCTCTGTCGATGTGCTGCAATCACTGATAAACTATTGTGACACCAACTGGTGCAGACGAAGCTTAAACAGACTAATGCCACTGGCAGTATAATATTTGTTATTTTTATATGTGTTGTCGATCTTGTACTACTCACACCTCCTGTAAGTGCAGAATTATCGGGATCACCATTTAAGCGTTTCGAACCTTCGAGTCCCAAAAGGTTTGGTGAAATTGTTGTTGGCGGTCCAATGCTTAGCATTAAGCGCTGCTGTACATTTTTATGAAATACGTGCAATATAGAAACTTCACATAAAAGCAGAATACTGGTTTGAAATTTGGGCACAGCTTGAAAGAATCCCTGCAGCACCTGACTGTGTGGGTAAATTTCCAAAGAAGAATATGTAGCAGAACCCTCATAGGTTTCCTGTGTAATGCGTTGAAATGGTGTTTTAAAAACCTTAAATAGTGAACGTGAATAATTGTCTTTAATTAGATTATTGCAAATACTGAACTAGCAAAATAATAATCGTTAAATAAATCTGAAATAAGATTGCAAGAATACTCATATGGTTAACAGTTTCCAATAATTAGTATCTATCGCATGTATTATTAAAAATTTTGATTTCACAGTCCGTGCTCTAACAATAATTATGTCGATATTGTCATCAAATTGTCTTAAATATGTTGTTTTGAATTTATACGTTCTGCCAGAGAGATATTAGGTATTAAAAAACCGAACCTTAAGTTTAAATAAAGAAAAAAATTAATTATTAAAAATTCCAACTCACCTTTCTTCCATTTATGTACCAGGTTATATTTGCTGTCGGATATGAGGGTCCAATCGTGCAAACAGCTTTGAAGTTGTCATTTGCCGATATGACTTTCTTATCAACCTGCATGGTGGGATCGTCCTTTGGCAGTTCAATTACTTGCATGTGGGCGGAGCGTATATCTGTATGAAATAGTGGGGCATCTTCCGATACTTCACACTGATAATTTCCTGTCAGTTCTCTCGTAACACCTTTCAGAGTTACGGATGTGGCATCTGAATTTGTTAACTGAAGAGAAACCAAAAAAAAAAAAAATTATTAAATGAGGTTTGATCATCATAATTACTTTTTGGACAACATGGTTGATTCGTTGTTTTTTTTCTTATTTTTTTCTTTTTGTTACATAATATGATAAAAAGTATTTTTTATTTATCGGTTTTCTTTGCGTTATTGTTATAGTAGTAATTGTTTTGTGTATGTATGTATGTGTGTGTGTGTGTGTATGTGTGTGCTAATGGATTGAATTGTTTTAATTTGTAAATAAAGTTTTGCTCTTATTTTTTAATCATAAAATTTCATTTAATTGTCGCTGTTTCAAGTATCATAGCTGGGAGCTACACATGATAAATACATTAATAAACTTTTATGCAGACTATTTAAATACCTTTTTAAAGTGAAAAAGTTTGTTTTGTAGCGTAAATGTGTGCTATACACTATTTGTGAGAATTTCTTTAAGGATTTGGACAACTAAAGAAAATAAATATGTATCTACTATTTCGAAAAAAAAAAAAAAAATCATCGGTTGGTTTTATTTTATTTTTCGTCAAAGTTATAAAACCTATCAGACTTCATTAAAATTATTTGTGGTTTTTTAAACATATTCTAATAGGAATTCCTTTCGTATTTCCGAAAAAGATAATATGAACCGATAATTATTTGAAAATTAATTGCTTTTTTTAAAGTAAATAGATCGAGAATGAATAAAAGAAAATCTTAAATGAATTGGCTTAACTTTTTTATATATCTGACCCGTGTTGCATTTAAACATCTTCTAAAGTGAAAAATAGAATAGAAAGTTTAAAAGAATAAAACCAATTAATAATTTTAAATATAATTGAAATATTATATATTCTTTGCATAGAATAAGTTCTTATCTTCCTTTTATTGATTTGAAATCACTTAAAAAGAACGAAAAATAATAATAATTGTCGAATAGTTTTTTGCTACAGTGCATTCACGTTTAAATTTTACACCTGTATTCGTCTACACTCACATATATATATACCTGCCTGTACGCAAAAATAAACACCAGCACTAATTCGGACGTGTGCTGACCACGAACGAGCCCTCTATCAATTTTCGATAACCTAATTAAAACGAATTGAAATATGGTCAGTATTGTTGCGTTACTCTTTTCCGTGTGTTATAAAAACGTCAATCGTAAACCACTATGTTTGGCAATGACTGTGAATGAGCCACAAAACTGCTCTTCATAAAGTAACGCGTATATAACCCATCAGAAAATTTATTCATTGAATATTAAAATGTAAAAAATAATATATTATATACATACTACATTGATCAAACAGTTTTCGGAATAACCCCCGTGTGGCGGTACCATCATTCCGATTTGAGTTGTGTTTTTTTGTTAAAATTGTACATCTGTTGTTGATATTCCTGGTAAATCTTAGCGTCATAGCTGGACATTTGCAAAATCTACGTAGGCAAGAGTACAAATGAGCCGATTTCAGTCAAAAAAGAAGGCAATGTTCACGGTTTTGATCGATTACAACGGTGTAGTGCATCATGATTTTTTTCCAGAAGGCCAGACAGTAAACAAACAGTATTATTTGGGCGTAATGAGACGTGTGCGTGAAGCAATTCGCCGAAAGAGATCCCGCTAAGATTTCGCGGGAATATCAACAACAGATGTACCAACTTAACAAAAAACAAACTCAAATCGGAAACTTTTTGATCAATATATAAGCGTTTGCAAATTTCTGCCTGTGTTTCGTTTATATTTTTTTGAGGTTGTATCGTACCGATAAGAGTCGGTGTAAATGTAATCCTAGATTCAATCTAGGATGCCAACAGGCATTTGTTTACAGTGAAAAAAATAAAACTTGTTTTGGGCCCAAATGAACAATCAACCAAAAAAAAAAAACAAAAATAAATAAATAAATAATAATAATAATAAAATAAATAAAAAGCAAAACATTGGAAATTTGAATTTATGCAAGCTCGTGCATCAAATACTGAAATGCTTTTAACTAAATGTGAAGAAAATAAAGACAGAAAAAATAACCAAAATTAAGGCATAGTTTGTTAATTTCAGTTTATTTCAAGTTGCATAACTTACTCTTCATTTGTGTTATTTATTTAATTATTTTTTACTCCATTTGTAAAATCGGGTTTAATGGGCTTAAGTAATGCCTGTTTAATTAAAAAAATCTAAGTCCTGTTCAAAGTAATGCGCAATGTAATTTCTTCTATATATAGTACATAGATTCCTCTTTCTAAGCAGCTATCCATGTATTAAAATTTTTTTGTTATTATAGTTTTTGTTACTTGTTTCGACTAATCATACTGTTTCCGAAGTAAGTCATACTCAATAAGATTTTTTTAATTTTTCTCTTTAACTACACACCTTTATTTCAAATGAACTTTAACTACTTTTTAAGGATCTCGGATACGTTATATCCGTTTGCTTAAACATTCATTTCTTTATTTATTTTCAGAGTAACTTCACAAATGAATCGAATATTATTGTAAATTTAAAAATATTGAGCCAGTTCGTAAATGCATGAATGCATAAATGCGTTGCACCATGACGACTAACCATTACCACAGTAAATAAAATAATGCACTATTAATGGATATAGATTATGCACAATTTTGGAGTAGAATACTCAAGTTAAGTTGTTTTTAAGCGCTTAATGTCATGATACTGTGCTGTGAATTATTTACTTATTTAAATTAAGAAAATAGTAAAAGAACAAAATTATTTAGAACGTTTATCTGATCCGGATACCTTCATACAAATGTCATAGAAAATAAGTATTTTTGCAAAAAAATGTAGAAAAATTACAATTAAAAACCACAAAATTACACATTAAAAAACGCAGCCGCTATTTGAATATATACTGGTGTTTATAAGTCAAACAGAGAGCATATATCTGAGTTGTGGATACCCATTAATTTATCATTAACTACGGCTATCTATTCAATAATTATGAAACTTGCTTATCACGTGCCAAATTCTATAAAACCGCAGCATTTCCTGATATTTGAGTTATGTTAACTGCTAATTTAAGTCAAAGTTACGATCCCGGCAGTGTAAACAACAGATGAGCAATTACACAGATATCTGTATACTGGAAACTGCCAATTGAATGGAACTCGCAGATAAACAGAAAAATCCGAAGGCAAGTCCATTACTAGATACTAGATACATTGATGACAGATTGAAAGAAAAGCCCATAGCATGACTTGATATCAGATTAGATCATCGACTTATAAGTCTTGAAAAATGAGCTCTTAGATTTGAGATACGTTTCAAAAACACTATTTTTATTCATTTTTTCACAAATATTATCTGAAATTAAGTAATTCTTACAGCATGAAGCCTTTTAAGTCAATAGTTTATATGAATTAATGAGTTTACCGATTTTATATTTCTTACAAAAATTGCAAGTAGAAAAGCGTGTTTTTTGAAAAGAGCGCTAAAGAGAAAAAATGCGACTTTTCGGTAGTTGAAACGCGCTAAATATAGTGCGAAAGGCGATAAATTGACAACACTGTCGAAAACTGATAGGAAGCGAACTTCAGGTTAATATAGAAAAAGGAATGGTTTTATAACTTGTTAGTTCCTTTTTTACTAGAGACCAGTACTCAGGGAAGGACACCTACTCGTGTACTGCATTGGAAAGGAAGAAAGGGGAAGTAGTGTTTATGTATGTTAAACTTAAATTTACTCATTTCGTAAGTGGCTGGAAAGACTTACGAGGGAAGATTGTTACACAAACGTGAATGTGAATCGCACAACCCATTGATTTACTGGATAATCAACTACAATGGAAACGACGTACAGGAAGTACGGATATTAAGAAAGAATATTTGATTATTAGGAATTAATTCTTTTATTTCGTCGATATTCCGATATAGCACGGATAGAACACAAGACACAATGACACGATTCTCTTACTAATCAATAAAATTTGCTACTCTACCGTCAATAATAACACCTACGCACCCTCTTCCTAAAGAAGCTCGGGAATAAATATTACAACCGAATAAAATAAGTTCGTGGAGTCTAATGCACGTAGAACAGTTAGAAAAAATAGACGTATATTTCATACAATTATTTGTTACAAATTTCGAATTTAGCAAAAATGCCGTTTTTTAGTTTCTTATATGCCAAAACAGAAAAAAGACGTAATAATTATATCTTCGATGCATTCCGCACATTTCGTAGAAAACACTTTGACGTCTAAGTCAAACATTATAAACTATTATATATTGGGCGAATATACTTGCAAGCGCAAGATAAGCCGGTAACCGCTATTCCTATTTTTATCACTGTAGATGTAGTAGCATTTGCGTTATATATTGATTACATTGCTTACATATCTGAAACACATGGCGTAATCCAAATCCACCACCGATACAAAAGCAGCGTGCTAAACACTCCAAGTTTATGGCTAAAACTTACACTTGATACCCAATAGATATTATACCCTAAAAAAGATTCTGAAACAAGTTTCAAAAATGTATAGCATTTCTCCCAGACCAATTTGAAACTCATTTTTGTTAACTTTTGGTAATAATTTATAATAAAACAATAAAGCGGTATGTGACACTAGCATTTTTCCATAGAAATGCATAAAGGTACCCGGGTGCCTTGTCAGAAAAATGACGACATGCTACGTCTACCTGAATGTATTAATTATTGTTAAAGAAGATTCAAGCACAACGTTTATCAACATATTTAAAAAAGTTCAGTTTCACAACGAAATAGATATCCGGTTACCTTCGCACACTAAACCATGAACAGTCACAATTTCAAATTTATCAAAACCGCATTTTTGCATAAATCAATTCACAGATCGAATCTCTAACGATCATAAAAATTTCGTTTGCATATCTGTCTTCCTTAACTTCTGAAATACTGTTATGCTACTTATGTCGCCTGAGCATAATCAACTAAATGTTGAGTTGCAACGTAGCAAACAAACCTTATGGGCAACACTGTGATCGATTAGTGATAATATACGATAACTTCATAACCGATCAATTTAATTTTACAAAAATATTTTTTTTTTTCGAATTTTAATTTAACATTTCCACAATGAGATAAAACTTAATAAACAGAAAAAACAACTGAAATATTTATAGTACAGGGTGTCCGCCGGGAAGGTCTACTACTTTGTTTTGCCGCCATTTTGGTAAACATTAGTCTTGACGGTTCATATTTGGCAGTCGTGAAGTAGAGACGTGGCAAATTTATTATAGAAAATTTTTTAGTAAACCAACGTGTTTTAATCGTTAAAACATTTTATCAAAATCAATCATCGACTTTCATGAAAAAATCATAGTGAGTGACGAGGCACATTTTCATTTGCATAGTTATGTGAATAAACAGAATAGTCGGTTCTGTTCAGAATCATTGGGCCTTACTTCTTTGAAACTGAAAACGGCGTAACGGTAACTGTCAATGGGGAGCGATATCGTGATGTGATTGAAAACTTTTGATTGAAAACTAACATGTGGTTTCACATCGCATACAGCCAGAATTGAAAGGAAATTACTGCGAGACTCTTTCCACAATAAATTATTTCAAAGAATGGTGATGTTGATTGGCCTTAACGGTCGCCTGATTTGACTGCTCCGGACTTCTTTTTGTGGGGATATCTGAAAAGCAAGGTTTATGAAAACAAACCAAAAACGCTAGAGCAACTCAAACAAAATATTCGTGATGAAATTAATTAAATACCGCGTGAAATGCGTGAGAATGTAATGAAAAATTTGCTCAAAAGGGCTCGCATATTTGAGGCTAATGGAGGCGAGCTTGTATCTGATATTGTATTCCATACATAATTGCCGACATTAAATAAAACATTTATCAATATCAGATCCATTCTCTTTCATATAAACAAAAATTATAAGCAAACAGAGTAGTATACCTTTCCGGCGGACACCCTGTATATTCATATGCAGCCATAATTTGTTTTATTTCCGTTGAATTATACATATACATGCATATGTACAATACATATGTATGTTGGTATGCATGTATGGACATATTTTAATGGACAGGTGTCATTTTTAAAATTATTCCAAGGAATATAATAGTTTTTTATTTTTATTTTTTAGTGTTAAATATGTATATTATTTACATATGTATGTATGTGTGTAAGTATGTATGTATATAAATTGTATATTTAATTTGATATGACATTTCATTTACGGTGCATTCATAGATGCGTCAAAACTTTTAAAATGAAGACAAAAAATGATAAAGAAGAAGAAAAAACGAAAAAAAGGACAAGGAAAACTATTTCAAAAGGAATTTCATTTATTTTTTCTTACAAAAAAAAAAAAAAAAAATTGAGTATTTTTATCTGCCTACGACGTAATGAATACGATAGAAGATATATTTTATGCTGTTGCCGTTATTGTTATTTTTGTTGCTGTTGCAAACTATATATAAGAGTGCAAGTATTTGCATTTTGTGCAAATGTCGTGTCTGGTGTAACTTTTGTTGTTGTCATCTGCAACTGATATCTACCGCTGTCAAGTGACATTTTATCCGATTTCAAGTAGTAGTGAAACAAGTAGTCTACACTTGAACAATATTGGAAATGCAAATTTATGGAAAAGTCATTAACACGCACACACTCATACATAAATACATATAAATACTCGAACATAAACAATCATACACCCCAATTCGCAATGAGACTTTAGCGAAGGACACAAGATCAGGCTGTTGGATATCAAGTATGTATTTTAAGTATATGTGTATATACATACTTATATACATATAATGTGGATACGTTTGTTTGTGTGTATATATGCATTTGATGCATTTGTGAGTGGTTTGCTTGAATCGTATTTTATATGGAGTTATTTTCTGCATCGCTTTTTTTAAGAAGTTCATGTGACAGACGTAAAACGAATGTTGAATTGACAAAAGGGGAATCATAAGAAACTAAGAGAGTAAGAGGCACTTCAATACCATAACGGTCGCTTTTAAGTTTAAAACGCTTTAAATGGTTAACAGAATTTTATAATTATTTGTAATGAACACATTTTAAAGCTGAACAGTGGAAATAAATGAAAAGGCACACGTTTGCTGCATAGGTTAGTCTTTGTGTTGAACACAGTAAATTTAATTCATTTTTATTTTTAATTTAATTATTTTCATTGAATAAACTAAGTTAAGCCGAAATTTCGCCACATTTTTTTAATCTGCCCAATCGTTTAAAAAAAAAAAATATTTTTTTTTTTTTGAAAAAAAAAAAACCGTGAGATAAGAAATATTATAGCCAAAGCGTATATGTATCTATGTGTGATGAAAACCCAAAAGATGCCAAAATACGGGGAAGGAAATGGCTCTGGAAAAATTCCACAATGGAACCCACAAGACACTAGATATAGACAACATTTCAGGTTAACGTGGCCGAGGTCAACTGAGTCTGAAATGTACTTTACAGGAATAACTTGGCTGCAGGTGAGGCGCTTAGATTACGATATGACCAGATGGAGAGAGAAATTTTAAATCCAGATAACAACAAATATACCCCATCTTTTGTACGCTAGAAGCTTTAATAGAATAACTAAATTTGTTACGTATTATACGAGTACGTATATGTATATATTTATTGTTTGTTAACAACTTTATTGACTAAATTAAAAAATAAATAAAAAATAAAACAAATAAAAATCAAACTCCAATCTGAATTCAATTACATTCTCTTAAGCTCGAGCATGACGCACTTTAACCAATTAA
The DNA here is from genome assembly GCA_023159175.1 of Wohlfahrtia magnifica. Classification (NCBI taxonomy): domain Eukaryota; kingdom Metazoa; phylum Arthropoda; class Insecta; order Diptera; family Sarcophagidae; genus Wohlfahrtia; species Wohlfahrtia magnifica. The sequence continues at coordinate 841,780 of JAKWBJ010000057.1, forward strand.
AAAAAAAAATTTACATAGAAATTATGTTGAATATCGAACGCCGTATCCAGCCTCCAGGTGATGAAACTGTGATGACGGTTAACGAAACTAATTTTCTTTAAAATTGCAATAAAATAGTTTTTTTTTAAATCGTGTTATTCAAAGGAAATCGTGTAAAAACGGTATATCTTTTTGGAGTCTATGTTATTTGAAGCCTATGTATGTAACTTCTCACTTATTCTCAGAAATCTTTTTCTTTAAGAGAATATGACAATATGTTTCCTATCTAGTAAAACATGTTCAGGAAAACTGAAAAAATTAAGCTAAAATTTCGTTTTAAATAATTTAATGAAAATTTGTTGTTATTTTCTTTTAGTTTTAGTTTTGTTTTTGCTTATACATACATACTCGTATATACATACAGTTAGTGTCATTAGTATTCGGTTTTTAAGTTTATCGATAATAACACCCTGGCATTAGCGAAATGGATAGGTAATCAGAAGAATAGCAAAAACTTAAATAAATGCTGTCAGTATGAGTATTCAAATATATGGAAAAAATGGCTCTATGGTAACCCTGCAACCGTGATAAATCGATCAAAGTTTGTTAACCTTGTTTACTAAGCGCCATTAATATTCGGTTTTTCCCCTATTTATATGCTATTTACAAAAAAACATGTTATTCAGCTACTTTTCCAGCAATATGGAGATACGTTTTAATAAAAGTGCATAACACCTCCTTTCTTGTCTGTCCAAAATTCTACTTCACTGCAAATTATACAAATGGGGCGCAAAGGAAAAAACACTCCTTTAGAACAGCGAAAACTTGTTATTTTCCATTATGAAAAAGGTAAAATGTACAAAGAGATTGCTGAAATTCTGAATATGAAACCAAATACAGTTGGGGACATTGTCAGAAGGCACAAAAAGGAAGGAAGAATACACTTCATAAAGCAGACAGGTCAGCCAAAAAAATTGAACGAGCGGGAAGAAAATTCAATTGTGCGAAAAATAAAACCTAACACACGCTTAAGTGCTCCCAAATTAGTCACAGAGGTGCTCAATGAGTTTAAAAAGAAAGTATCTGCATCTACTATACGAAGAACCATAAGAAAAAAAGGTTTTCATGGCCGAGTAGCACGTCGTAAGCCATTGGTTAATTTACGCAATCAAAAACTCGTTTGAGTTTTGCCAGGGAGTACATTAAGAAGCCTGAAACTTGGTGGGATGACGTTATATTTGCGAACGAGAGCAAGTATAACGTATTTGGATCCGATGGGCGTGTAATGGTGTGGCGGAAGCCAAATGAGGATCTACAACCACAAAACTTAAAACCAACCGTACAACATGGAAATGGACATGTTATGGTGTGGGGTTGTATGGAAGCTAAAGGGACGGGAAAATTAGTTTTTATCAGTGGAATTATGAATAAGGAATTATATTTGAATATCCTCCGTCAAAATTTGAAAGAAAGTGCAAATAAACTGGGCGTTTTAGATTCTTTAAATTCCACAAATCGCGTTTAATTAAAGAATGGTTGCTCTACAACTTCCCTAAAGTTCTCCATCCACCTGCACAATCCCCAGACATCAATCTGATTGAGAATTTATGGGATGAGCTGGACCGGCGAATCCGCAACTACAAAATAACATCCACTGAAGACTTGAAATTGCGGCTTCAAGAAGAATGGGATCGTATTCCTGTAGCTTATACAGCTTAAATAGTAAAAAACATGTCAAACTGTCTAAGTGAAGTTATAAGACAAAAGGGTTATCCAACAAAATACTGAATTTTATATAAAACCATTTTTCTAATGTATTATTTGTTACTTTTCAAAGAAAACCGAATATTATTGACGCGCAATATTTTATGCCTCCTGAATTAATTTAGTTTTTGTTGTTATATTGTTATTCTTTTTTTCTAAATACAAATGTGAACTTTCGAGTGTCTAAATAAACTATTAATGAAAAGAAAAAAATGTTGAAAAAGATTTACATTTAGCTTAAGACGAATCAGTTAAACATATCTCTTTAATAAAACCGAATATTAATGACACTAACTGTACATACTAGAGAGATCGATTATTCGACTTTTTGTAAAAACTGGTTTTCGAATAATTCGATTTTTTATACAAAGTACTGAAAGTTGCTTAACTTTCGAACAGTTACTGAAGAAGCTAATGAAGTTTTTGCTACTGTATTACTTGGTAGAGAATGGGGTTAAAAGTTTGTTATTATAGTTATAATTTAGGTGGATAAGATAACAAAAATAAATGAATTACTTTGAAGAAACCAATTAGTAATATAATACGAGTTCTTAATTGACTCGACAGGAAAAGTTGCTAAGTTTTCGCAACAGTACTGTACGTAAATTCATGCACTACGTATATAATAGTGTGTATGTGTGTGTGTGTGTGTGTGTGTCACTGTGGTATGTTAGGTAAGATACCCACCTTCCAACCAACAAGTCGTCGGTTCAATTCCAGCCCACACCATCTGATAATTTTCAACAGCGATATCACTGTACAACATCAGCGACTGTCTAGTTGATTATTCTCCATATATAAAAATCAATATTTATTTACAGAATATGAGAGAAAGTTATTGTTGCTCAAGTGTGCATATCTTTTTCGATCTACTTTGGTTTTCAAGTTTTTTGTGAGACCTTCAAAGTTGTCATATATACGAAAATAATAACTAAATTTATACAAATAGTTAAACAATGAGCATACATGCAATAATATATAATACATATTTCAATTAACCGGTTATTTGTGTTAAAACAACCGGTTTAGTTGGTATTCGAAAAATGAAGATTTAAAAAAACCGTATTCGACAAAACTAAAAAAACAGTTAAAACCGGTCGAATAGTAACCGTCCGTACATGTATGTACTTTCTTTGCAAACACCAAAAATAGACAAATTTTGGGTGTGGCAGCAAAATTTTTGTGTTAAAAACACAAACACAAACACACACACACACACACACACACGCAATATCACAGAAAATGAAAATAAACTGATGTGATGGTTTTCTTCCATTTTTCCTGTGAACAATCATAATGAAGCTTAACTCTTCTCTTTTATAAAACAAAACAAGTTTTTTCGTTTGTTTAGAATTGCATGTACAATGTATGTACTCGTACATATTCGCATTTTATTTTCAAACAATTTATATTTGAAAAAAATAAAAAATAATAATAATAAACATGTGTGTGTCACGAATACGCTTGTACTCGTATATGTAAAATCCATTAAAATATTAAAAATATTATCATTAAAAAACATAAAAGTTGATTCAAAAAACACACTATTTGTACGCAGACATAATGAGACCGACAAAACGTCACACAGACCGTGAGCCGGTAAAAACAAACAACCAGAATCAAAAGGACTGACTGAGTTTTTACATACGAGTACGTACATATATGCTCACATTTATTCATGTTAATTTTCATATGAACACTTAAGAGGACAACTAAGCGCAAAAATAAAAGGAAGTAATTCATTAGAGAAGTTTTCGTTCTCTCAGCTGAGAATTAAGCATAAATCTCTTAAGTATTGTTAGAAAATTAAATTAAATTACAATAAAAAAAACCCAAAACGGAATGAAACAAAATAAAACGGAAAAAGAGATGAAAAAGCTGAACAAACTGAAATACTTTTTGTAATGAAAAAAATTAACTTCTTTTCATTTCCACAAAACCTAAACGGATATAAAAATAACGCACATACACACATAGATAGAGGACACAATACGATTTAAAAAAGAAGCGGAAACCACTCATTTACTTAAATCGCTACCACAAACAGAAGCATTCTGTTGACGTCACAACTCACACTTGGACACGGTGGACGGGCTTCCGTTAAAAAAAATAAAAAGAATTAATTTGATATATACGAGTAGAAGCGTAATATTTGAATGAATATTTACTTTTTTTGCTTTGCTTTTTATTATTTTTCCTATTCTACAAATTTGCTATGATGTTTCTTATTTTACGCCTTTTCTCTTCCAACAACGAAAAATTTGTCATGTTTTGTCAGTTTAAAAAAGAATGCATTTTATTTAAAATACTGTGCATTTTCATAATTTGTCTTCTTGTAGACTCGTAAATGTAAAGCTGCTGTTGCAGATGTAGAAATACTTATATGTGAGATGACCACTATATGTATGTGCATATGTATCCAAAATATATGTGTACTGAGAGAAAACATGTACGAGAAATGCATTAATTTGTTAAAATAAAGACACAAAATATAAAAAATTATTTAAGTTTTTAATTTGATGATCAAAAATCTTTCAATGATTAATTTGGTATAATTTTATATTCATATGCCTAGAAGTACCACTCACTGTATTACACTGGTCTACAGCAAAAAACGCTTTTAAATAAAATTATATGGAATATAATGATTTTGATGACCTGAATTCATATCCGTTTTTAGTTTTTTCCTTCAGGCTCAAATTTTTTTTATGGGCGTGGCAAATTCTTCGCCCAAGATGTGGTAGTTACGTCAATATATTTCATCCTAAATTGAAAACGACTTGAGCGGTTTAAATGCAGGTACTACCAAGCGTTTAGAAACAAAATTTACTATAAATTACTTAAACAAAAATCGTACTATTTATGAATAAATGTAAATGTCATGCATATGTATTAAATGTATATCTTCCCGTCATTTCATTTCGTTACCATATTTGCATTTAATTACATGCGATATTGTTTGTGGACTTAACCTGCATATTTCTCTCAGACGTCCATTGTGCTTTATCAGCAAATAAATTCATTACATGTTTACGTAATGAGCAGAGTATGTGTTTTGTAAAAAAAGTGCACCAAAAAAGTAATAAAAACGTTTTGGATTAACAATAAGTCATAAAAAGTAAAACTTTTCGGGTCGATTCAATTCAATTTTCAAAAGACAGATTCCCAAAAATCGAGACAGTGTTCGGGAAGAAGAGAACGGAAGATAATCCTAATGTAAGCATGAGGCTGTTTTTTGTAATCCAAAACATTATAAATATTTCGTCCTCTTGCTAGTTTGAATTTTTTAACCCATATATGTATATGTAAAAGCCAATAATAATATACATATATATGTGTAAATAATAAATTCCTGAATAGCAGTGTTATAGTTCTATGATGGCAGATAATTATTTTGTGTTCATTTTCAAAATAAAAGGTTTGAACAATTTTTATGGTTCTGTTTCAGGTACAACACATATTATTGTTGGTGATAAGATGATAACAGCAAATATATTTATGTTTTTAAAGCACATACTCGTACATACATACGTATGTATGTACATAATGCTCGTTGAATGAATGATTCTACATTCAATCGATGAAATAATACAAATTTCAATCATTGCTGTGTGGACAAAATCTATTTAAATGTTGGAATATTTTTTGTCATTCTAAAATTTGTGAATTCTATTATAGGCTATACACGGAATAGCATACAGACACACACATACACATACGTACATTTATTTATATGCATGTATGCATGTATATAAATATGCGGGAAATTGGATTTATCTACATATGTTTTGACAATAATTGCCTCTGCTATTTTAAACAGTGTTTCAAAATCACTTTATTTTTTAAATGCTATTTGACACCAAAATGCAAACTCATTTCTACTCGTATATATTTAAGAGACCATAATTAAAAAAAGATATTTATAAATTTCCTTTTACTGGAGCTAAAGAACATTAAATAAAAATTAAAAATTAAATAAATATATCATAAGTATTTATATAATAAACATGACTGAATCTTTCCCTGACCAAACAACATTTATAAGCATAAAAATATATCAAATAGCGGCAAAATTGGTTCTGAATTAATATTTCTTTTTTTAATGAATTGCCGATCTTCTCTGTACACTGGGCACTAAAGCAAAATTTAATTTTCGTTATACTTTTAATTTTTATTGACTACATGTATAACACATGGGCTGAAAAAACTTTGGCTTAATATATAGATGGCGCTAGTTTTATTGCATTCACCACTGTCTCAGTTAGTTCCAACCTTCATGATATTTTAGTTTGTGAATTATTGTGCTAAGAATGACGCTACTTCTGTTATTTTCAGAACAATGGATCAACAACGAAATTGGTTTTGTAATTCTACACTGCTTCTTGATAGGAAAAAATACCGTTCAAGCGAAGCAATGGCGTGAAAAGTATTGTCGAGACTCTGCTCCATGAGAAAAAATAATAAAACGTTTGTTTGCTGACTTCAAACGTGATCGTAGAGACACCCATGATGCAGAACACAATGGACTTCCAAATAAGGCAGTAGCACGAGAAATCAAAAAAAATCCACAAAATCGTTTTGAATGATCGAAAAGTGTAGTTGCGTTAGTTATCTTACACAAATTAGTATGGCATTCACAGGGTCACACATTAATACCAAATATACCAAAATCCCACAATACAGTTTTAAAGGCGCTGATGTGGTGTATTTTCTTTTTAGGCATTTTTTTTTTCGTAGCAATATATAGTATATTTATAAGATTTGTAGCGTAAATTAACAATTTACAAAAGCTAGTTAAAGCTGCAATAAGCATAAAATGAAAATAAAAAGTATTCCGTACTATTAGAAAGCTACTGTTGATGACAAGAAAAACGTGCTGATTCTGAAACAATACCAAAACTACATGAGTTGAACTTCGAATTGCTCTCACATCCACCCATTCGCTAGATTTGGCTCTCGGCTACTAGTACTACTAGCTGTTCGCCACAAAAATATGCTCGCCGGTTAGAAATTTTGCATGAATGAAGAGGTTATCGCTGAAACTGAGACTTATTTTGAGTTAAAAGATAAATCGTTCTGCAAAAGTAGTATTGAAATGTTTAAGTGACGCTGGATTAATAGAGCAAATTTTGGAAAAAAAGACTTTTCGACACATAGCAAAAATTAATTTTTGCAAATTTGCACACAACTGCATCTTTTTTGCGATTTTCTATTAGTATATACATGCATACATATGTACCTTATAAAGGGTCTGCCATCCAACGTTTTTTTTCAACTAGTGCTTATTTCGTGAATGGTAACACTTAGCTCATGTCTGATTTCACAGATAATTAGTTTTATACTTCCGCTGAATGAATATGGTTGTGTATATGCTTGAACAACGCTGGAAATCTGGGCCTGCGATCGACTTACAGAAGATGCCGGATTTTGCCAAAAAAATCAACTTTTCAGATGAAGCTCATTTTGACCTTGGCGGGTATGTCAACAAGCAAAATTGTCGCATTTGGGGCACAGAAAACCCGCACGCATACATTGAAAAGCCGATACACCCAAGACGATTCACTGTTTGGTGCGGATTTTGGTCCAGAGGCATAATTAGGCCATTTTTCTTCGAAAATGAGCAAGGAGTGGCCGTTACAGTGAATGGCCATCGTTATCGGGCCATATTGAACGAATTTTAGTTCACAAGAATTGAAGAGGAGGATATTAGTAACATTTGGTTTCAACAGGACGGCGCCACGTGCCACACAGCCGACGCTACACTCGATGTTTTGCGCCCTGTTTTTATCAGCCGCAGAACTGATGTCGTTTAGCCACCTCGGAGCTACGATTTGACACCGTTGGACTATTATTTGTGGGGTGTCGTCAAAGATAAGTGTTACGCCAACAAGCCAGAGACAATTGACGCTTTAAAGGACAATATTCGTGAAGCCATACAGCTGCACACAATCGATAATGTGCTTCAAAATTGGACCGATCGTGTAGGCTACTGCATGGCCAGCCGCGGCAATCATTTGAGTTAAATTATTTTCCATTATTACCGGAAGGATTGTACTTTCAAATAAAAAAAGAAATTTGAGAAAATATTCAGTAGTTTTTTTTATAGCATTTTCAAAAAAAAAAAAAATAATAATTTGGCGGACCCTATATTACAAAAATTAAGAATGAAGTTATCCACGACTTACTCGTATATATCTTCGATCTGAAACTTTGCAACCCAAAACAGAAAATTTATACTTTTTTCATTTTATTTTAAAATCGGAGAGCTTGGGCATTTAAGGAATATATACTGTGCAATGTTTTTTTTTGGCTTTAATAGTGATCAGCTGCAGCCAATGCATTAGACAGACTCATGCAAACAAACCGTTGATATGTATGTATGTGGCCAAGTTGTGGTTAAGCAACGTTGATTGCAGCACATGAGTTACACAATTATATTTTCCAATAATATTGCAATTGTTTGTTATGCAAAATATAGATGAGAAAAATTTATAAAAATCACAGCATCTGAGCATAAGTTGTTATGCAAAATCATTGCCATCAGCCATAAATATTAGTTTGAATATCGGAAATAATCAAAAACCGGCATGTCTAAAAAATATTCAATGTTGGTATTTTTGAATTTTTACAACTACATTAGGAATCTCGTTGTCAGTAAACGAAATCTGAACAAAAAATAAATAAATAAATAATAATAATAAAAAAATTAGTACCTTTCCACATGAATCTTGTAATAATTTATTATTTCGATGTATAAACTACCTAAAATCGGTTGTGCTTCGTTACACCAATCTTAATTATGTTTAAGCTATAATTTATTACAATTTTTTCCGGTTTTGGTCCAAAAAAAAAAAAAAAAAAAATATTGTAAAAACTTCACGATACTTGGTTCTGCTATTTTTTTAACTCGATATTAGTACTCAGGGGATGACACCAACTCATGCTGTGCAATGTGCTGATGCTAGGAAAATAGATGGTGCGAAGGAGGTAAATAGGAGTAGTGTCTATGGATGTTAGAATTGAATTAACTCATGTCGTACAAAGGGATGCAATATACGAGAAAAAAAGGATACTTCGTAACAACATGTGGTTGTAAGGAATTAACTCATTTATTTCGTCAGAACACATTGCATTATCGTACCGAAAGAATAATGAAACACACGTCATATTACGACGATGCTCTAATGAATCGATAGAATTGGATAACCTACCGTCATTAATAAGCACCTTCACCTCTACTGTAGGCGGCTGAGAAGATTCAAAATAGACATTAAAGCAGCGGCCCAAACATAAGAGTTATATTCCATTTTAGGTCAGATAGATGTATTATAAATGTTTAGGAGTTCAGGTGGTGCAAAATGTTCATTGCATGCTTCTTTCGGCACTTGAACTATGTTATCGTTTTAACGGACATCAAAATGAATTCTTAAGCCCAGAAATTTAAGAGCGCATTCGAACAATATTTACATGACTCGACATCTTGCACGCACTCAAATCGGCCACGATAGTACTATCCCACTTGGAGATTCTTGAAAGGCTGCTAGTGGTTATATTCCGCCTTTACGACGCAATCTCTTAGAGTCTCAGACTACGATGAAAAGAATATGAATAACGCATGTTGCTGGGCCTGCGATCGACTTACAGAAGTTGCCGATTTTTCCAAAAAAATCATCTTTTCAGATGAAGCTAATTTTGATCTTGGCACAGAAAACCCGCACGCATACATTGAAAAGCCGATACACCAAAGACGAGTCACTGTTTGGCGCGGATTTTGGTCCAGAGGCATAATTGGGCCGTTTTTCTTCGAAAATGAGCAAGGAGTGGCCGTTACAGTCAATGGCGATCGTTACCGGGCCATGTTGAACGAATTTTTGTTCACAAAAATTGAAGAGGAGGATATTGGCAGCATTTGGTTTCAACAGGACGGCGCTACGTGCTACACAGCAGAAGCTACACTCGATGTTTTGCGCCCTGTTTTTGAAGATCGCATTATCAGCCACAGAGCTGATGTCGTTTGTCCAACTCGGAGCTGCGATTTGACACCGTTGGACTACTATTTGTGGGATGTCGTCAAGGATTAGTGGTACACCAACAAGCCAGAGACAATTGACGCTTTAAAGGACAATATTCGTGGAGCTATTGGTGAAATACAGCTGCACACATTGGATAATGTGCTTGAAAATTCGACCAATCGTGTAGGCTACTGCATGGCCAGCCGAGGCAGCAATTCGAACGAAATTATTTTCCATTATTGACCGGAAGGATTGTACTTTCAAATAAAAAAAGAAATTTGAGAAAATATTCAGTAGTTTTTTTTATAGCATTTCAAAAAAAAAAAAAAATATTTGGCGGACCCTATATATACACAAGTGTATCGTCTTCGAGGAGGTACCGTTTACCAATAAAAGTAAACGGTTTTTTGTACATCTGTGAACATATACCATATTCTTGCGCAAAATGTAAAACACGTATTGCTTAAAGCACAGATCACCAAACTGTTGCCAATGTGATGTAAAAAAGTAAGTGAGAAAACCATAAATTGTAGTCTGCATATTTGTTTAATGTTATAGGCCACATATTATTGTTTTAAATGTTAATTAGATTTAATACCTATAAGATATTGCAAATTTGTATCCCCATCAATTTTTAAATTTTACTTTTTTTGACATCATCATACTACAGTCTTAAATATGTTGTGTATAATATGCCTATCACATGTTTGAGTTATTTAAGAAATTAATTAATTAAATGAATGAATGGAATGCATCAACAAAAGTTTAATTTTTTTTTTTTGCCAAATATGAAGAAAATAAATGTTTGTTGTTTGCTCACAAGCGAAGTTTATCAGTAAAGGGTCAAAAAATATGTTAACCATTGAAGGGTTAATAAAATTATATACAAAAGGATGGATGCATCAACTCCGAATATATTTATATTGAACTCTTAAGAAGAGCTGGCTACTTCACTAGTCGTTCTTTCACCAGAATCTGACCCTTTATTCTGGTAATACCACTCAAATATAAAATTTTAAAATAAATTACAAGCTAATAACTTACATCAACATTAATTCCAGACACGGGAAACACCAGTGTAGGCGGAGACTCCTTTGGCACGTAGCGATAGAATTCCTCTGCACCAAAATACCAACGCACTGAATACAAGGCCGCCTGAAATAAAGGAAAGACGAAAAACACATAAACACAATTACATTGACGTTGGGAACATTATTTTTGTTTTTTTTATAGAAGGACATGCTTGAACATTCAAGAAAAAGGTAAAAGTAACAATAAAAGTCTGTAAGAATGAAAAAAAATTAATGCAAGAAAAATGAAGATGAACAACATCAGTTTTAGAAACAATTTCACTTGCAATTAATTTAATTAGAAATTTTTTCGTTGGAACTAAGACGTAACGACGATATCCTTTACCAAAGATACTGAGCCAACATTATAACCTGCAAAAAACTCTCTCTCCTTCCAACATTTTCCAATATGCACTTTGCTGTAGAAACATTTTCAACATAAATTTACTAGATGGTAGGTAGCCAGGATACGTTCTAGCCATTAGTCTCGGCTTTTGGCCAACTTTTAAAATTATATTATTTTACTTTAATTTTTTTTTCTACGTACAGTAAAATATTTAATGAAGTTCATTGAAAAAATATTCTTTTTTTTTTGTTTTTGGTGAAAGGACTTTTTAGTTTTTACCTTTTTATGTAATGGCTCGTTGTCTTTCACTTACCTGTTCCAGATCATACTGACATGACAATGTAGCAGCGTTACCCATAATAACAGCATCTGGTACAAAAATTTTAAGGTCCTTTAGACAATCAGCTATAGAAGAATGACGTCGTTAAAAAGAAAAGAAAAGAAAAGATAAGGTAACGGAGTCAAATAATAGATTAAAGGCAAGAAATGTTTCATTAAAAAAATTATTAGTAAACTATCAAAAAAGGATGTGTAATTCATCTCATTGCTTTGTCATTACAAGGCACTTAATTTATTCATTTTTTCTTCAAAAATTATTGATTATTAATTTGCTTAAGAATAATTTCAACAACAATTTAAATCCCGTTATAAAATTGGTTAAATTGGTTGAATAAAGTAGATCACAAATAAAGTTTCAATATTTTAATGTGTGCAGTATACGGGGGTGGTTTAAAAAATTATGAAAATTACTGAAGAAAAGCTTAAAAATACTTTATTAAATAATAAAGTTAATTTTGTATGCTTTTTTTACAATTTTGTCATCGCATTGATGACCAAAGAGCGGCAGACAATAATAACAGTCATTTTTTTACTTCGGAATTACTTTTAAGCAACTTCATGCCCACTTTCCTTACACTAGAATCTGTTTTATTGATACATTAATTAATTGTACTTATATTTCATGTACGTATATATGTATGAACATAAATTGAATACATTTAACTTATATTATATCATATATATTACTATAAACAGAAGATATTTAGACATATGTTGGCCATTCAAATTTTACCAGCTCATCCAGTAATGAGTAGAAACTTTGACTTAATTTTTTTCAGATAGAAAGAAAGAAAAAAACCCACATTCACAAAATGTGTTGTCATATGCGTAGTAATGTAATCCCAGGGTTCCTTTGTCAAAGAATATTTATATTTCTAAGACAGGGGTGCTCATAAAGAGCGAAATACTTAAAACGAGAGAATACATTGAAGCTAAAATGCATAATTTATGTCGCTTATTATCAACACTTCTCAGTTTAGCATACGAAATTTTAGCTCTTTTCAGAATCTCTTTTAAATCTCTTGAAATTAATTCCCACTGCGTTGGAAGCAAATAAGCTACTGATTAAAGGCCCAAATATAATAAACTTAAATATAACTGACTTAAGCTACTTTCAAAAACTTAACAACATATTTACGTTTAATATTTTGTGTAAAAATGTATGTATTATCAGAAAAATATCACAGTTTGAATAAAAGTTTAAAAAATCTGTACACACCCGATACGCATGTTAAATCGTCGCCGATTTAGTGAATTTTTCTTAAAGTAGGTATGAAATGTTCTTTATTTTGTTTTTGAATACAGCAGTTATTTTATAAAAAAAAAATAGTCAAAAATGTATCTACACTCTTGTACTGCTACAGTGAGTCAGCTGCAAATTAGATAATTTTCAAGAGAACGATATACAGTGGGCATATCTATCCACTTTAAGTATCTTACAATTTTTTTTTTTTTGTGATTCTTGTAGAGAATTGTTTGCTATTAAAAATGCTTTTCCCATTCTGTTGAAGATGGCTTTATCGTTAGAAAAGCTTTGTGTAGTTTTGCTATGAAAATTTTCTGTTGAAATAGCTTCAGCTCTATCAGTCTATGTCTGTAACTCAGATTACCTATTGTCAATGTTATCTTCTTCGCTTGCTATTACCTTGTCGTCACAAACAGTAAAGTTCGTTCAGATTTCAAATCCGTATAAGCGTTAAAGTGAATGTATAGAATAATTAAATAAATCTTTGTTCAATGATATTGTTTCGAAGGTTTTTTTTGGCTTTTATCTATCTTAGTCTTAATAGATGATAACATCTTCTTAGCAATATTTGTTTTTTGTTGTGGTTAAAATTTTTATACAAAAGTAGAAGCATTGTTTTTTTTGTTATGAGCCTTTACGCTGATCTACTGTAAAATTGCGTTCCTTACTGAAGAAAATGTAATCGCTATTCGTACAGCTTCTAAAAAGTTGTCCACATATTGATCTAAACTTAGTTTTCTGCATTTTTACACATGCATGGTGCGATTAAATGGTGCGGTTTATCATGATTACGATAACAATTATAATCCATTTGCAATCTCTAACCATAACTTTGACTCCTTATATATGAAATACTAAATTCTTGCCTTAAACGTGAGTTTTTATTAGAGATTTTATTTCAGCTGCTCCACTTTTACATTTGTAAATATAGCTACGAAAATGAAAATGCCAAAGACCAAATTCACCACGTCAGAGCTTATTATGAGCTTTTAGCTAAAAAAAAAAAAATGTGTTGGCTTGTGTCAAGGGTTAAAAACTTCGAAAATTATCTGCACTTATTAAGAGTGCTGCCAATGCATGGATCGGTTACTTTTTGTGTTATTTCAGACCATTTTGAGTTAACGTCGAATAATCGAAGATTCGTGCCCGTACTAGAACATTCTAAACTAAGATGAAATACTACAAAAGCGGAAAATTGCGGCTGGTGAGTTAGTTAGTTATCAATTGGCTGTCAAGAAGTAAAGTCTGTTTAAGGCGCAAATAAAAAGTATTGCAAAAGCGAATTTGGTGTATTAAGACAGAGTATATTAAAGTACAGTGGAATTAATAAAAGGAACAACTAAAATAAAAATAGTGCTTTATTTTTTTCAAACATTTTAAAAAGGTTAAAACGTAACAATATTTTCAGCTCCAAGGAATTCAAAAAAAAGAAACCCTAATGTGTATTTACATAGGTACTCGTATATTATCTATAAATTTGCTTGTGAGTCATAACGATTGCAGTCATGTACTGTACCATGCATATAAATTAATGCTTTTGCATAAATTTAATGCAAATTAATACAACTTTTCTCTTTATTAGTGGATTTGTTTAACAATAATTATTGCTTTTTTCTCCTTTTTCCTGATATTGACTTAAAGCACTTCCAGTAACAACTTGCAACACTTCAGTGGCAATGTATTTAATATAAAAACATACGCGTATATGAATTTAAATACTCGTGCTTGCAAACGTTTATTTAAATTAAACAGAATAAATAAAAGTAGACAAAAAAATAAAATTGTATAACAAAATAATCATAGTAATGAGCATAAAAAATAATGTTCATACTGCTCAATCTGTAATGGCACAATTGCGTTTATTATTTATATGTACTCGTATGTATGTAGCGAAAGTTTGGAGAACATTTTATTGCTGCAAATTCGCACTACATCGAATACAAAAATGTAGGTATGTATGTACATGCATGCGTACACTGGCAGTGTATGTTGGTAGGACGAACACTGTAGTTGGCCTGACAACGATAATAATTGAATTTTCAATTAAAAAAAAAAAAAAATGTTTTATGTACGGAAAGAATTGAAATAAAATAAATTTCATTGAATTTTCTGCCAGAACAGAACAAAATAAAATAAAGAAACCAATTGTGCTGGAAATAAAAGAAAATTATATGTAAATGCTGAGGTGTATTGCAGGTAACTCCTGCTGGCTGTCGATTGCTGGTAGATTAAATGCACGTAACTACAAGTGCATCTACAGCGGCTTTATTAAACAACCGCTCGTTTTTTGTCTAAAAATGTAAAATTTTGATTCTGTGTAAAATTTATTTCATTTAAGGCTTCTTTTACAAAAAGAATACTTTATTTTGTTTCTTCTATAAAGAAATTATAGTGTTGCTACGTCAGTTTGCACTTAAGGTGGCGATATATATGTTTATGAATTTAAAAGTTAATTTAAATTGTTGACGTATTTTGAAAACATATACAGACATTCATATGTATGTATGTATGTCTGTATTTATTTGCTTAATAACTGAATTACGAACATTTCTGTTCAAAGATTTCTTCCAAAAAGTTTTTAATTCAAATAGTTTTTTACAAACTACAATAGTTTACAAGATTTTTGTTCATAAGATGAAACATGTATGCTGATGTTAGTTTAGCCTGCCTTACTATGGGAAAAATACTGAAAAAAATAGGACGGCAAACTTTTGAGATATTTATTAAAAATAAAAAGCGTTTAGGTAACACCAGTTTAGGAACAAATAATTAACAATTAGGAGCTTTACTTCCTTTTTTTTAAATTTAAATTTATTTTTTTATAACACTCTGACAATAGTCTCCTAGCATATGCCTATCCCAAAACCCTTGAAGTTTGGTTCTTGGTTCACTATGCTCGTCACCCATAGTTGCATGGATTTGTGGAAAAAATCCAAAAAGAAATACTAAAGGGCCCGCCATCTAACGTTTTTTTTGCTTATTTCGTGAATAATAACACTTAGCCCATGTCTGATTTGACAGATAATTAGATTTACCCTTCCGCTGAACGAATATGGTTGTGTAAACGCTTGAACAACGCTGGGAATCTGGGCCTGCGATCGACTTACAGAAGATGCTGAATTTTCCAAAAAAAATCATCTTTTCAGATGAAGCTCATTTTGATCTTGGCGGGTATGTAAACAAGTAAAATTGTCGCATTTGGGGCACAGAGAACCCGCACGCGTACATTGAACAGCCGATACACCCAAGACGAGTCACTGTTTGTGCGGATTTTGGCCCAGAGGCATAATTGGACCGTTTTTCTTCGAAAACGAGCAAGGAGTGGACGTTACAGTCAATGGCGATCGTTATCGGGACATGTTGAGCAAATTTTTGTTCATAAAAATTGAAGAGGAGGATATTAGCAACATTTGGTTTCAACAGGACGGCGCTACGTGCCACACAGCCGAAGCTACACTCGATGTTTTGCGCCCTGTTTTTGAAGATCGCATTATCAGCCGCAGAACTGATGTCGTTTGGCCACCTCGGAGCTACGATTTGACACCGTTGGACTATTATTTGTGGGATACCGTCAAAGATAAGTGTTACGCCAACTAGCCAGAGACAATTTACGCTTTAAAGGAGAATATTCGTGAAGCCATTGGTGAAATACAGCTGCACACAATCGATAATGTGCTTAAAAATTGGACCGATCGTGTAGGCTACTGCATGGCCAGCCGAGGCAGCCATTTTTTGTATTTTCTAAAAATTAATAAACAACATGTTAAAAGGAGGTTCAAGCAGCCCGCCTATCACTGACCCACAAATATTCCATTTATTTTCTTTAGTGATTAGTAGCAAAGTAGGAGGAGTGCTCGAATTGAATTCGTTTGTAAAGAACGATTCTTTTTGAGAGCCGAATCTTAAAAGTATTTAAAGTACGACTCGTTAGAAGAATATAAAACAAAAGTGTATAAAAATACAATTTGGAACGCAAGCCGAGTTGAAAACGAACAATTCTTTTTAGTAAATGTTGCTTGTATTATGTAGAACATGTAGGTGTTGGTCGCCGCACACGAAATATAGATACACATACACACATACACACATACGAATGCATTTTATTTCGCACCTGATCTTACACAAACAAAATGTTTTGAAATGCATTGGTCGTCTCTGATTCTTTTTTGCTTATTTTTAATTCGTTTGCAGTATAAAATTCGTTTTCACGATTTAAAAATTTTGGAAACAAAAATATAATTCGTGCTCACGAATTAAATAAGTTGAGTTGTTTTTTTTTCAGAAATCCATTTTTACCGGAATACTAAGTAGCCAAAGTCAGCCTAAAATTTGTGCAAATCACGTTAAGAATTCGCCTTTTACCCGCATGCGACACCGGTAAACTAAAATTGTGAATATAAGCAGTTTGAACATATTTTGTATTACAACATATGCTTGCTTGAAGTAAACAACTTTAACACAAACATAGCAAAACCGATTTGGGTTACTCTTACATGCTCTAGACGACATTTTATTGAATAAACAAAATTTTAATTTTATACAATTACTAGACCTTATATTTGGGTATATTCTAGATTGCGAATTCACTCGAAAGTTTATACCTTCAGCATTCTTGCTATTCTGCATTTTACATCCGCATGTTTTTATTCGTTTTCGGATCGAGTAGTCAAGATTTAGTGAAAGTAAAACGAATGGACTTTCGTTATATACATATATATGATAATAATTTTGACTAAAACAAAATATTGGCTTTAAGATCAAACTTTTTATATTCATCAACCTTAGGCGTGGAGCAGTGTAATTCTGTACGCAGAAAGCACCTGTACGGACTTGCTATGTTTCTTATTGTTCTTTCAACTACATTACGAGTTGCACAATGTTTTTTTTTATTAAAATTATGTTTCTTGGCACGGAGTTGTGGATTTTTGTATCATAAACGTGCTATCAAAAATGGTTCGAGATAGAAGCGTTTACAGTACTAATTTCTTAAATTAAGAAATGGTGGCAAGAGCCTGGTCTACAAGCATCCACTGGCCCGAAACTGCATTTTAAAATCTAAAGTCTATAAGGAAACATTTTTTTTTATAACATCGGCTTTATTCCAGTTGTCGCAGTCTCTGTCATGTCACTACATTTCTATCTAATCTTAGTCTACTAGGTAACTACTATCATTATATTTACACTGAAATAATCTTTTCGATTGTAATATAGAGAATCTTCTTTCACGAGTTTCACAATTCGTACATGCGTACATACGTTGACGCACACAATTACCCGGACATCAAAAAATATAATATAGAAACTCTGCTATCTTGTTTTGTTAATTCAAGAGATATGCTTAATGTACATCAATTATTTGGCATCGCTTCTAAGACTTTCCACATAACTTTTGAAAAACTAAGATTTTTCACATAACTTTTGATAAGCGCCTACAGCAAAAAATCTAAGCGTTGCAGTTAACTGCAGGATTTCGGGAACATAACTGCTTCCCAAAAATGAAGCAATCATTTCTAAAATCTAATATGCCTCTTTATTCAAGCGAAAAAGGGCTTGTGTATATACGATTACACAAGCGCTCTTGGTAAAAATTATCTTTTTACGTACAAAATAAATATACTATTTTGTTAGCAGATGATAAAAACAAAGGCTTGTTTATGGTTCTTGTCATTAAAATTTTTTTCGAACAAAATGTTCGAATAAATAAAAACATGCGAACTTAAAAAAATTTGCGTTTTCGAAACGACTCGATTATTACAAATTTATATCGATTAAAATATTTTGAAAGCAGAAAAGTATAGTTTGCTTAAGTAAAAATCCATCGGTTTAGCAACAAAATTCATCTCAAAGAGCATTAAATAACTAATTTTAAGTATTCCATGTATCAAGAACTCGATCCAAATTCGAATACACTTGATACCAATTACTTAAGTAATAAATACTATACTACAGTATGTAGCTGAAAATTAAAGATTTGTTTATCATTAAACTGTGACGTATACGTAGACACAGAAAAAGTGGTAATTCACTACCGTAGATAACCCTTCTTAAAAATATATGTTTCATTCCATGAACAAAAATAAGTTATTTTTTGTAAACTTGTGTTACTACAAAAATGATTTAATCTTTAGTTAAAATGAGCTCTAAAACACTTCGAAACAATAACTTTTGTTTTCTTTTCTATAAAATGCGAATTACAGAAAAATATGCTATTTTTTACAAATTTTTCTTCTTTAAAGATAAACTGCTAATAACTATTTTTTTAATCGTGTGCGTAATAAAACAAAGTCAGAAGTAATCAAGCAACTTGTTTTATAATTTTTAATTGGAGTGAAAATATCAAGTCAAGTAGATTTATATCTGCGCATTTTTAAAGGATCTGCATTTTTACTTTTCTTGTGGTATTACATGGCTGGTAATTTACGATAAGTTCATAGTAAAGAAATTTTTTTAAAAACTAAACAACCTGCTTAAATATTTATCCTCTGATTGTAATTTCGTTAAATAAATAGCATTTAATGATTGACTTATTTTATTCAAATACATATTTTTGTTTTGCAAAAGTATGGCAAAAAAAAATAAATAAAAACTAAAATGAGATTAACAAAAATTAATCAGAGATTAGATCTAAACATTCGACGATATTCTCCACAGTGTAAACATTTATTTTATTTTTCAATAAAATAATAAAAATAAATAATAAAAATGTATAGAATATGGTATGTATGTTATATATATTGCAGACTTACCATTTAAGCTGATGTCAGATATTATAATCCAAATACCCACAAACCAATTGAACCAATGATAGTAAAATTTTCGTTTTCCAATCATTGTTTTCAGAATAAAAATCTTAAAGTTCAGGTAAATCTATAAAAAGAGAAAAATATCAATAAGATGCTTGAAAATGCGTTCATATTATAAAAAAAATATTTTGTTACTTAATTGGTGACGTTTCATGAAATATAATATATCTCGTATATAATAGATTTTTTAATGTGTAAGTATAACTATGTTGGTAGAATTCTAAAATGCATTTCTTATGTTCTAACTTTCCTTTATGTTATTTTACTTTATGCCTGATTTAGTAATTTGTTTAAGGACGGATGTAAGGGAAAAACGTACCCAAATACATATGTACACACTAAAGGAGGTAAAGAGTTGTGGTTTTATATGAAAAATTCTTCATTTAGACGTTGTTTTTGTTTCAATTTTATTGTGGTTTTTTTTTGCAAATGTGTGTGGTTTGGCTTTTTAAGGTTTTTTGAAAGCAAAAGAACCAAAAAAAAAAAATTAAGTTTGATAACGTTTCGTATGATTTTTAAATGTTAAAAGCATTTCGCACATCTAAATAATATTAATGAATATAATTTGAAAAACTATCATATAATTTCAGCAGATTTCATCAATGTATGGTATATCGAAAAGTTTACATGAGTTAATCTGCTTGTCTGGTCTGTCTCTATTTTTTATTGTTTGTAAATTTTTTGGCTATAAAATTATATTTATATTGTTAAACAAGTGGTTTTTTATTGCTTTTTTTATAGTTGGCCAGAAAAGATAATTAAAAAAGTTGCTACAACATCATCACATAATTCTACAACAGAAAACAGAAACGAAGAATAAAGATAAAGAATTAAAAACTTTTTTTAATTGAAAACAATAACTTACGCATAATAAAAACAAAAAAATTACCAAAAAAAACTCCTCTCTTTCCTTAAGCAAAGTTTAATCAAAGTAAATAATAAAAATGAAAATGAGGCCGGATGAAGGCAAAAAAACCAACCACTATGAACATCTATATTAGCTTGTAAAATTGTAAATATTTATGTTTTTTGTATGTATGTATGTATGTATGTATGTATGTATGTATGTATGTATGTATGTATGTATGTATGTATGTATGTATGTATGTATGTATGTATGTATGTATGTATGTATGTGTATAGTATATTCAGAAATAAAATTAAAAATGATTATCCCAAGCGTCTATGTATGTGAAATATGTACGGTTTCTTGGTTTGGTTTT
Source organism: Wohlfahrtia magnifica (assembly GCA_023159175.1). Classification (NCBI taxonomy): domain Eukaryota; kingdom Metazoa; phylum Arthropoda; class Insecta; order Diptera; family Sarcophagidae; genus Wohlfahrtia; species Wohlfahrtia magnifica. Next base: position 862,562 of record JAKWBJ010000057.1, read on the forward strand.
TGATTTTTCATTTCTATTAAAGAAAATTAAATTTTTCCATTCAAATTGAAAAAATGTTCTCATATTAAAGATATTAAATCTGTGTCTTGTATTATTTCACATACCTATCACACTCTTTTGTCGGTTAAGTTTTCTTTACACAATAAGCAGACTAAATTGATTGTTTCCGTCTCGTATAACACGTACAGGCAGCTTGACAATAAAATGACACGTGGCACGTGATTGTAAAACTTTTGTTTTAATATCATTTGATTTACAACTGATCTTTGCGGTTTCGTATGCAATCGAACATTCCAATAATAACTTACGGCAGTATTTTGTGGTTTATTGCCAGAAAATCGCTGAAAATCACTTGCATTACTTACAGTGTGTTTCAAAATAAAGATTACACTTTTCTAATATTTATTTATTTATTTATTGAATTTTTTTGTAATTTAACATGTTTTAGCAATAAAACTACAAACTTGGAAAACTTTATATATCAAAATAATAATCAAAAAATAAAGAAACATTAAGACAAAGGATCAAAAGCAAAAGTGTGTATATAATTTTGTAGCATACTATATTTATAAAATACTTGTGTTGATGTGCACTTTCATTGGTATTTAAACCAAAATTTAATTAAATTTTCGCTGCACAGCCTAAAGGAGAAGAAAGAGGAAAGGCAAAGGCAAATTTTCAAAAATTCCAATATAAGACCTCTAATAAGTAGTACATGCTTACTATTATAGACATGTAAGTACGTACATATGTACATACAGATGTATGTATTTGTATAAGATAGTCAAAGAGTTACAAATCTAATAAAATAGACAAACAAATACATACATACATAGGCACACATAATTGAATTCCTAAAGAGAGAAAAATTTGTAGCCAATTAATTTTTGGGGCTTTGTGGATGAGCTGAAGAATATTTTCAAAAGGAGCCAGAAAATAAAAGTGAGGGTATTCAGTTTACGTACCGCCAATGCATACTGTCGTTGAACAAATGATTATTGAATAGAAAATCAAAGCCTTACGCTTTTAAAAGAAAGAGCAATGATTTTTGGCCCTTTGACCGCTAAATAAGTACAACAGAGTGTGCCGGCGAAAGATGAAATTTTCAACATTCTTTGAAAGAATTCGCTTGAGTCCATCCAATCATATAATTTGCCTGGATTTCGATCTTATATCTTGTGTATATACACACATACATATGTATATATTGTAATTATATAAGTACAGTAAAAACTTGCCAATACGGACCTCAATAATCCGAATTTTGCGGATCCACTCTGTAGTCTATAAACCGGATTGCTTTCAAACTGTTGCGTAATGTTAATTTCCATTAATTGTTCCTCCAAAAGCACAGATTTTTCTCTTGTTTTGCTGCAAATGCAAACTATTTTGTTAGTTTTAAGAGTTTCAATGTTATTTCCAAGACTAGTAAAAATGGAACATGTTATCTTAACTTTTTTTGAAACACGTTCTTTCTTTTCAAATGTAATTATTTATTTAAATGACTAATAAATATCGGGTCCGCCATCTAACGTTTTTTTTTTTTCAACTAGTGCCTATTTCTTGAATGGTAACACTTAGCTCATGTCTGATTTGACAGATAATTAGTTTTATCCTTCCGCTGAACGAATATGGTTGTGTATACGCTTGAACAACGCTGGGAAATATTGCCTGCGATCGACTTACAGAAGATGCCGATTTTGACAAAAAAATCATTTTTTCAGATGAAGCTCATTTTGATCTTAGTGGGTATGTAAACAAGCAAAATTGTCGCATTTGGGGCACAGAAAACCAGCACGCATACTTTGAAAACATTGGCCGTTACAGTCAATGGCGATCGTTATCTTGCCATGTTGAACGAATTTTTGTTCACAAAAATTGAAGAGGAGGATATTAGCAACATTTGGTTTCAACAGGACGGCGCTACGTGCCACACAGCCGAAGCTACACTCGATGTTTTGCGCGTCGTTTTCAAAAAAAAAATTATTTGGCGGACCCTTTATAATAGACAACACGATATGTCTTTTGAAAGTATTTTTAATACAAGAACAATACTCTAAATCAGGATCTGCAGTAAATGGATACATACACGTAAATACATTAATACATATGCTTGTACAAATGTTTGTGAGACTGTGGGATACCAAATGTGGGATATCAAAAGGATTACAAAACCAAAACGCAGGAATTTCTTTAAAGTAAAAATATAAGCTTCAGTTTATAACTTATTTTCGTTTCGCATTATAATTGCTGACAAATTTATATAAAATTTGTTCTTCTCCATTTTATATCAATCCCACCCCCTTCCACTTCCCATTCCCCTTCCATCGCTTGCTGAAATAAAAGAGAGTCTAATATAGGAAATTGTTAACATTTCTTTTCGAATCAATGGGAAAAAATAAGTCAATAACCCAATTAAAAAAAGCACTAGAAAATCCAATTGTAAGTATTAAACTATGTATGTAACATGCATACATACATTTCTAGTCTATTTAAAACAAATGGTAAAATAATGAAATATAAAAAATTAGAAATTTTGTTCTTTATTTCTGTGATATGGTTTCGAATTTATGGTTTCTATTGAAAACCGAAACATAGAACAAAAAAAATTTTATTGTACAGAACTTCCATCATAGTGATGCAGTGGCAGAGAAATGCAAGGACAAAAGAAAAAGATAAACAAATAAAGAAAATTTGGAAAATAACGAGAGAAAAATAAAAAATCAAACAATACGGAAACCTTTGAATCATTAGTGTACACTTCCGTTTAAAGTGATTTTCCTTTTTTTATGTCTAAGTGAGTATGTGGCAGGAACAAAAAAAAAAAAAAAAAAAAATTGCTTCGGCACACATATGATAACAGAAATGCTCATGCTCTAAGGGCATATTTCTTTCATAGTCAATCAATCAGTATTATATTCCCGAACCATCAGATATGACAATCGCTTGTAATCAACAAAAATAAAAAAAGGAAATCCGAAAAGAGTAAAAAGAAAAATCCAATGTTACTTGATTTTAAATAATGCCTGGTAGAAGCTGCTAGTCAGTGGCGCTATCCCTCAAAGCAATAGATTACGAAAAAAGCGGTTTTTGTTTTAAGTTATTATGAAACTGCTTTTGCAATACGATATGTTTCTTTAGGATATAAAAATATTAGACAGGCGTGACGTCATATCTTGCTTTAATCAGTATATTTAACTATTTTTTTTGCCTGCAATCCCAACTTTAAATATTTCATGGGGAGGAAAGCATTTCACCTTCAGTTTGATGAATTGTAGTCCTCTAAGCAAAAGCACTTTTTGTTTGTGCATTTGAATCTTTTTTTTTGTTTTTGTTTTGTAGTATTTGTATTTGGCTTCGTTATATTTATGCTACGTCATGCTTTGCTTAAGGCTATAAATGTTACAAATTCCAATTGCTCCTGCTGCTATTGTCTTCCTTACATTGAATATGTCTTCGTCATCGAAGACTCTCAAGTTAAAGAATTTGTTTTTCTTCTCTATTTCTCTTCTCTTTTGTTTCATTCATTTATTTCTGATTTTTATTTTTTATTATTATTTTTTTGCAAAGATGTTACTTTAATACTCTTTTAGTTGATTTTGTTGAATTTTTCTTATTCTTCATTTAAATTTTCTTTGTCATGAATATATTCATACATAAATAAGTGTTTATTGATTAGAGGATGCGGAAACGCCCTTAACGACAAAACTTCGTTCATATCTGTACACCCATTGAAAGTCATACCTATCAATGTCTGTATATGTATGCAACAGAATAGGAACACATTTTACATTTGAAGTAAAATAGTTTTTAAAAAATTATTTTATAGATTTTACTTCCACAATAATAACTTTTACCGAAAACATACATATGTATAGTAGTTTACGTAAGTACGTACGTGTGTGTGTTTGCAAGTATGTGTTTTAGGTTTATGAGTATGTTCTATCACAGCCAAATGGATTTTTGATTAAGTCTTACTAATCATTTGTTAGATGGGTTGGTTGGTTTATCAATCAGACATGTAAGTCGATTTTAAGTACGTTCATCCCATATTCTTGCATGAAGTGGGTGTAGACGTTTTTGACAAAAGTGTCTTAAAATTCATTCTTTGCTAATAAAAACCCACATATTACGAATAGTTTGATCGCATAATAATAATCTATTAGTTGTGATAAAATAGGACAATTGAAAGAAAATGAAGGGTAATAAAACTCCATAAGACTTCAACTTCAACCTCAATGTAACATATTCTATGTGTCACTAAAATGACTTTCTGTTGTCTCATAAGCTTACAAATATTTCCTTAAGTGAAACGATAAATAGGCATTAAATTTCAATTAGCCAGTACATTTCTACTATTAGGGCCAAGAGAGTAGACATCTACTCAAAACTATTTAAGAAAAAAAAATAATATTTCCAGTTTGAAGGGTTTAGCCGCTTCTGCAGGATGAACACAAAGAACAATGTGATTGACAACTTATTTGCACATAAATGATCTGAAAGAATTTTTTAAATTCAATTGTTTAACATAATCAAAGCCATTTTTGCCACAGCCATGGAAAAATTCTTAAAACAAAGATAACAAATTGAGTTTTAAACAACTTAATGATGAAGTTTTAAGCCATTTAGTTAAAAAGGAGGGATTTAGCAAATAGCAAAGAAATAAAATGTTTCTACTCACACATATTCTCATATTTGCCTGTTTGAAATGAGATATGGCAAACAAGTTTCTGTGTATGCGAGTGTGTATTTTCTGTGAGTGGCTTTATTAAGTAAATATAGATTTAAAATAAAGTGAAAGATAAATTTGGTAAATATCTCTAACAGAGAACTGAGAACTCTAATGAAAAAAAAAAAATAAAATAAAATGAGAGAGAAACAGTAAATAAAGGTAAATTTGAAATAGAAAGGGAGATTATCTTAAACAAACTTGATATTAAGTATACAAAATGGCCTGTTTTGTAAATGCCCAGTGAAAATCTTAAACACATAATATAAACCAATGCACTATCACTCTCTCGTACACACACATACATATATTCATGCATATGCATACTACTCACACCCTTAGTCGGACTAAAACTCATATGCAAATACAAGCAACAGCACAAACAGATTAACTCTCTCGTAAATGCAAAAACAAATAGTTTTGTATGCGTATTTGTATGTGCAAAATTACGTCTTAATACATACATATGTATATACATAATCATATATTGTGTGTACAAAGAACGATTAATTTGCTATTCGGTTTCTTTTTAGCTGAATCTGCTTATAGCAGGTATTTTCTAAAATTAAAGTAAAGGCTTTGGAGAAGACAGAACCGGTGTTTCGATAATTAGGCAGTCTATTTTCGAACCCCTATGAGTCTAGAAATATTTGTGGGTCCTCAAAATAAGAACATTTTAAATGATCTAAAATTTCAGAGTTCCTTAGGCGGCGATGAACTGGCTTTTAGCTTATGATTCGATTGAGCGAGTTTTTGGGACCAGCATATGCAAATTTCTATTAGAAAAAAATATAGTTTCTAGTTCATAAACTAATGCTACTCTTACTTCATTTCATGTGTTATTGGCCTAAAAATACCATTTTTGGAAAACCAAAATCTATGTAAAAATTGTGCGTTTTTTCTTTGATCCACTATATAGTAAATGAATATATATTTTTATCATTTAGATAATTACCTAAAATTGTAAAAAAAGCAAAAGATTTTCGCATATGGCATTTTTGACCATTTGGCCTTTTATAGCCTATGTCACAATAGGTATTGTGATTTGTGCATATGACCGTATTGCTGGTTTTAATTAAATAATACAATCTTTCTATAGTCAAGACAAGAACCATTTTATATTTTCCAGTACTTACAAATTTTACAAATATACTTCATATAATGTAAGCGACAAAGCACTATAATTTCGTTCCGGATCAATGTATTTTTGTTTGCACAACAACAATACGAATACATATATGTAATTTGCCTTACAATCGTTTACGTAGTCATATTGTATCTATTTGTTCGTTGCATATTATAGTTATTATATAAGAAACGATTTGTCTTTCATAAAAAGAAAACAAAAAGAATAACAACAATATACGTATGTGTGTATCTATGTATGTTTATGTCAGGGTTGGCAAAAACCCGGGTTTTTTAAATAAAACCCAGCTCACCAAGTTTTATTGAGTTTCGAATTTCGTTCAAGCCAACAATATTTTTGGTTTTTAGTACAATTACATCTTTTTGAGTATTTCTAATGCAATTTTGCACTCTTAGTGCGATGTACTATGAGCTACTAAAACTCGGTGATCAGAGCAGACTGTAATTACTTCGTTTAAGCCGTGCATTATGAGAAAACGACCGTAATACAATATAAAAAGAGACAGACGGATAAAGTTTTCCTCGGTCTCACTTTGCCAAAGTTGCCAAGCAGGTGTTAGACGATTAATTGCCACACCCGCCGTTATCTCCAATTATTGTTCCTTCTGAATATTGTCGGTTTCGACGGATACAATATCTTTCAGCATGTCACCGAAGCACTCATTTTCAAGAATTATAAAATCATCTTTACAATGTATCGATTAAAAAGACGAGAAGTTTTCGGACATTGGCTCAGAGATGAGGGAAAGAAGTAAACAGTGATTCGATAAGTTTTACTTCGTTCAATTCTTTAATTCATTATCTTTTTGAGATAAAAAAACGGACCGAATTAAATTATACTTTCTATAGGTAAAATTTAATTAGTTTTGTTGTAAATACACAACGAAAACCTACGAAAAACTACGAAAAATTCCACCCCGGTTGGGTTTAATTGGGTTACCCAGTGGGTTTACATAATAGTGAGCAAGAGAAAAGTGTTTTCAGCTTCATTAACAAAAATAAAAATTTGGTTTTTTGGTGTCCCTTACTACTTGTTCCTCGCACAAAATTTTGATTTTTCGAAAATGTACTGAATGAAACACCTTTAGTTATCGGATAAGTGCTATTCCGAACCTATTGTAAACTTAAATATACATTAGAAGCAAAGAACAAAGCCATCGAATGATTATTTTTTTTGTTTTCTGCTCTTTTTCGTGCCGTTATTTCTGCTTATTCTTCCACATTAAACTGTTAAAGAGTGAAGTGTTCTTGAAAGTGCAGGCGGATTAGCCGTGTCATCGGTTCATTGTATGGAGTAGTATATTTGATGAATAATAATAATTATAAAAAAATGTATACTTTAGAGTCTAAACCAATTATATAATCGTGCCCATCTAATCGGACCCTTTAACATAATACCTGCTAATTGCATTGTAACAAATCTAAATCAATCATAATCGTTACAATGCCTGTACCATGGGACCCTTCAGACGGCCTAGGCCGTGGCTGGTCTCAAATCGAAGATGAATGTGGTATAAAATTACTACTGGACATAACATATAACATATTTCGTTCTCTTTCATCACTATACCCTTATGTATATTATTAGCCCAACATTAGATTTGAGGTATTTCACTAGGAATTGTTATTAATCAGCTGAAATTCCCAATTTGGGCACTAAACTATTCGTTATACTTTTGTATTTTTGGTTTTCTTTTCGAAACGGGTACTTGAAAACTCTTAAAACTAATCGTATTAAAGTAAATTGTGAATCTTTCTATTTAAAACGATAAACCTTTTAAGCCATATTTAGCACAAACTGTTTAAAAATTCCAATTGTAAAATGTTTTTACACTTGCCCATAAAAGTATCTTATGAATGAAATAGAAAAACATTTCAAAACATTTTCACATAAAGATATAATCTAATACAAAACTACAAACTTAAATAAATTCTATGTGCTATGCTCTATGTATGACAAGTATGAGCAATTGAAATGAGATAATTTTTGAAATTTAATTAGCCGCCGTTTAAATGTTTGCAATTGTACGATATATAGTATGTATGTACATACATATGTATGTATTATTGAAATATTGTATTTTGTGAAAATTTCTATTCTTTAAACATTTCTTAACCTTCATTAGGTGTTCGAACTTAATGGCGTTAACGGTGTTCAGGTCAGATTCGCTTGTTTAAAATCACTATATAAGAATTCTGTTTACATAAGACTTTTTTTCAACTAATGCATATTCTATTCTAATTCATGTTTTGTACTCTTTCTTTGTATTTGGCTAAAATTAAAGGCTGCTAATAGTGTTCTATAATTATCACTTATGGCAGTTTCAACCACTCCCTTGCTTTATTGTAGTTTAATACTATTTGAGGTTTTATGTCCTCGCGATTACTAATTTCTGGATTATGCTAAAAAGTACTGAGAAGAACCTCATACTGTAATTCCCACTACATTAACACGATAGGAAGGAACATCTCATTGTGCCATTTCAGACTAACTGCTAGACGTAACAAATTAGCAAATTCGCAAAACCCTCATAATATTATATTATCTTTTGAACGTATTTTCAAACTAAAACTCATCGATAACTATTCTCATCTTTATTTTTAAATTGTATTTCATTCGGATTTTTGCAAATTGTGCTGTTCAAAATAACAGAAATTCCCAATTTTTACTATGGGTCAAATTTGATCCGAACACCTTAAGTGTGAAAAAATTTAGAAACAATTTCTTTGCATATACAATACAGTACCGAGCATAAAAAGTGCAACACTATAAATTTTTTATAATATTCGTTAATTAACCCTCAACATATTTTATTGTAAACAGCTGATACCTGAGCAAAAAATCTCTGATTTAGTGGCCGGCGAATATAATTTATGCTACAATGCACCTTAGTCAGATCCAGTTTAAGTAACGCTCTGCAAATTCAAAAGGATTTAATTTATTAACTCTGCTTATTAATGACTTTTTACAGGCAGGTTCGGCAAATGAGTTGAGCGGTATGTACACAACATTTACTGCCGTCTTTCGTGGATCAATTTGTATTGGTCTAAGCATATTTCGAGCAGTATTAATTCGTTGGCGTCGATTTCCTGGTTTTCTATCCACCCTTCCAGAAGAGTTACATTTGAGAAAATTCGACTAACAGTTGATTAGTGTGCTCGGAATAGGACTCTAACTTCGCTAATCGCCATTCCTTTCTCCAAAGCTTTTATTATTGCCACTTTGCTATCATTTGATAATTGTTTCTTGAAAAATACAAACATCTTTCATAATGAAACTATTTTTTAAAATAAATGATATGATTGCTTGCTCGCACAAAGTGTTCACTTTTTATAATTAATAAAATTATTGTGATCATATTAAAAAAGATAATCAACTGATAATATCAAGTATGCTTTTTCTTCATAGAAAGAATAAAAAATGGAAAAGAGAATTTGAATTTGGGTAACGTGATAGTGATGGAATGCAATTTCAAATTAGGCAATGTAGAGTTGCATTTTTAATGTTCGATACTGTATATTTTTACAAAAACCCAATTTTTCTATTTAGATGAGATATAAAAAAAAGTTAAAGATTTTCAAGAAAAAAAAAAATAAAAATTTTTCACCAAAAATGAGTCAAAATTGACTCGAACACCCTACTAAGGTTAATTGAATGCAATTTAAATTGTTCAATATTCTTTTGAAGTAAAATAAACCAGTGTCACATTACAAATTCTCCAATTTCAAAGACGATGATTAATAACGACACAATCGAAAACTTGAAATGGAAAGAAAAGAATAAAAAAAATAAAAAGTAAAATATACTCGTGTATGATAAAAGAAACTTTTGGCCAAAGTAAGAGCTTAAGTTTTTCTTCACTTTCTTTGCTTGGCTTTCTTTTCTGCACCAAATGAAGCATAAAAATAGTTTTTCTTCTTCTTAAAGTTAAATCGGAACAAAAATGAAAAACTGACGAACATTTTTCTTTCTCCTTTTCATTTGATAATACCGTCATCAGTATTGGCATCAGTTAAGAACTTTTTATCCATTTTCACATACCGTTTTTTGCTTCTTTCCAGTTTCCTTCAATATTTTGACCAACAACAATTTTTATATATAAAAAAGAACGTATGGACGTATAAAGTCTTAAGTTAGCAAACTCTAATATTTCATGAATATATTCATTTTCCCATTCGTTTATTTATTCGTCCTTTCTAGGATTATACGTATGTACGTATATGGATAATAAGGAGCAAAGGGATTTATCTACGAGTATGTGCTTTTTTATTCTTCCTGTTAAGCCAAACAAGTGCGCGTATTTCATATTTAAGAATGAATTTTGATAAAAAAAATAAAAATATTAATTACTCTTAAAATTGGACTTGTTATTATGTCCTTTGAAAGATATTAAGAAGAACAAATCTTAAAATGCAACCTCATTTTGTATTTTCGATAAAAAAAAAATAATAATTTTATGAGGACACAAATAAATGTCTCTGCCATATGATGCAACCACACAAGAATGTATCACCTGTCTTGTGCGGAAAATGAAAATGAAAAGGTAACAAATTCTTGACAATTTGTAGAACGACATCGCCTCTACAGATAATAATATTATTTCAACAAATCTTTGAACAATAAATAAGAATAGAGTAGGAAATAATAAGTTTTGCAGGATTGCTGCATTTAACATGCATGTGGTATGTAACTTGAAAAAAATATATCAAATGGGATATGCAAATATGCGAGTTGCACACAATTTTTAAATTTTATTAAAAGTCAAAAATTATATTTCAGAAGATTTTATTTTAGAGGAGTCAACAAACCCATTGTAACTCTATATATGGGAAAGAAATATATTATATTTTTATACGAATACGTTTAATATTTGCTGAATGAACGCAATTAAATGAACTTAAAAATGCTATCTGCTATCGTAACATGCAGATTAGAAGTTTAAATAACTATTTATATACTATATGTATGTATGTATGTATGTATTTATGTATGTATGTAATCAATATGACGATTTTAAAGTGTGTAGTTGTGATTAAATTTTAAAACTTTTAAGATAATCTGCACTTTAGTTAAATGAATTTGATTGATTCTTAAGTATATGATATAAATATATAGACACACTTATACTACATACATGTGTATACCATGTATGCATGTTTGATATGTCGTACTAAAGTTTGGCTTACTTACAACTAAATGTCATTAAAATTTCATTTATTTTGCGAAACTTAGCAAAAATTGTTTCAAATTAAATTTAATGTTAAAATTTATTGTGCGTTTATTTAATGATTTCTTAGCACAGACTGACTTGGCATACAATTTCTTTTTTTATTCACAATATGAACTGAAAATATAATATGTATGCATGTATGCATGTATGTATGTACAAATGCACTACTCTTTCTATTTATAATTAAACTTTTCGAATATCCTTGCAAAAGAATTTATGGTTTAAGCATTAAATTGTGTGCATATGAAATAATTTCGAGTAATTTCGGTTTAATTTTGTGTATCATTAGTTTTATTTTAATTTATTTTTAATTCATTTCGTTACGTCTCCTTCATTCTGTTTACATTTACAAATGCATACGAATAGCTCATATGGAACTTATTTAGAAATATTGCTCAAATTTTTTTTATTTATTTATTTTATTTTTTGCTTTTAATGTATGTTTTTTGGATGCTTCATATGTTTTGTTTTGTCTTCCCCATATAAATACCCTCATACTTCCAAATGGCTAACGGTAAATGTAACCTTTCGTTTTTCATATTTTATTGTGAGATTTTATGATGATTAATGCATTTTTGATGAGTCATAAACAAGTTAAAAAAAAACTTACAAGGTTTCTGACAGACAAACTCTACAAATGCTAAATACACTTACACATACATACATACATACATATGGAAAATTTTAACTATAATATTTGAATGCGTACACTGCCACAAAAACATTGCAGTAGTGTTTTAGGCGTATACGTTATGTGCTAATAAGCTTGTGACCAGCGTTGCCACAACTTCGATGTTTTTGTAACCAAATTTCAATAAAAAAGTAACCAAAAAATAGCCAAAATTTTAAATCATAATTTTAATACAAAAAACATTAAAATATCATTTTATATATGGAATTTATAGCAGTATTGACTGGTGAAAAAAACTTGGTACATCCATTGATGAGGCATATTCACCTATTTGTTCTAAATATTTCAACTACGTATTAACAAACTTCGCACAATAGAACATATCTTTCGCTCATATGTTTACTTTAGAGATTTTAAAATTGATTTGTGGATAATTTTAGCTCAATAGCGTTTACTAAGAGATATCTTAATGAATCGCTGAATACCCGAAGAATACCAAACAATAGTGTTGAAGTGAAATGCGTCAGATATTTATTCTCATTTAGCTACTGAACGAAATAATATAAACAACGAAGTTTTCTGAATATGTTGTACTGATCTCAACATGCGGGAGATTATTTATGCATTTCAGAAGTAATGTTCTTGACATGAAAAAGGAATACCTCCCAGATCACGCAAAAATGTTCGGAGATGATGAATTGAAGGCATTACTTTATGAAGATTATTTTCAAACTCAAAAAGTTATACAAGCTGGAAACGGGCATACAATCATTGCTGCCGATGAAAAATAGATTTTTTAGGACAACGCTTGACCAAAAATTGTTTCAGCCGCCTTATAATCTAGACATTGCCCGTCAGACTAACATTTGTTTCGATCGGCATATGTATGGCACTGTATATCTTTTGGTACGAAATCCATATGTTACCGGAAGGAGTTTGCCAAAGAAGCCGTTTTTAAAGTGATACACTCAGTAAGAATCTGGGTAATAAATCGTTATCTTCTTTTTTTACTTGGAGAAAAAAGTAACCAAAATGGAAAAAAGTACACATCTACACATCAAAGAAAATAATAACCAATTTTGGTTAAAAATAACCAAAACGGCAACGCTGCTTGTGACCTACACAACGCAATACGTATACGGCAGTGATGCATGGAAAGATTATGCAGAGTCTGTTTTGCTTTAAATGAGAGACAGATTAAAAAAAAAAACAAAACAAAACAAAACAAATAGAAATCGAAATCAATCAATTTTGTTTAAGATTTTGTTAAAATTTTTTTATTTTTTTTATTTTTATTTCCAGTGTATTTAATTTATGTAAATTCTATTTCTATAGAAAAAATCCAAACATTTAAAAAAAGATGCTTTTAAAAATACAAACAAAAAAAATAAAATATAAAATAAAAATGCAGATAGAAGTACACAGCACAGAACAGCTGAGCAGAGCACAGTATAGAGAATAGTTGCAAGTGCAAATTTAGTTGTGAAAGATGATTGTGCACGTAGATATGTGTGTATATTTTCATTTGGTAAAACATTTCCATTTATATTTATGAGTACTTTCTGAATGGAACCAGAGAGCAAAAGCAACATAAAAAAATTAAACACTTGACTGGTCTCACAGTTCCTATTGCAAGCTTTTCTACCACATACAACATGTTTAATAATAAACTGCTATGGCACTGGAGCAAATATACGCAAATACGTACCCATCTGCATTCATAAAGACCATCAACATATTTAATTTGAAAACGTAAATACATACATACTCATGCCCACACCCCATCCCCATCTTTAAATTAAGCCATATGAATCGCTCAACTTACGTTATAATATAGACTAAAATGAAATATTTCTCTTCAGTGTAGGTTCCATTTATAAAAATCGTATATCTCTTAGAACAAATTTTCGTATATAAAGTGTATACGAGTAGAATAGACGGACTAACAGACCAACTTTTTTGCCATGTTTACGAGTATATTCAATACTTTTATATAACACTGCTTTCATATTACTGCAAATATGAATATGATGAAATTAATTACACAGGCTAACAAAAAGGCCTAATCTTTTGTTTGATTCGACATTTAGAAACGATATGAACAAAGTAACTTACACAACTCAAAACAACGTGTCAGTTATTATGAATCAGCATAACAAATAAGACAAGAAAGAATTGTAATTATTTCGGTTTTGTTTTCTTTTTTTTTCTTTGTTTGTGCTTTTACCCTAAATCTCTGTAAAAATTAAAAAGAAAAAAAATTTGATCAAACGAAAGTGTTTGTTGTTTTCCCAAATTAGGAGTTTAAACATTTTGCTCTAAACGTGTGCGTATTTGCGTGTTTCGGATTTTTTACCCCCAGTAAATGCCTTTGAGCATTAGCCTGCAATACAAGATTTCTTTTAGCAGATTAGAGGCTAAAGTTTGTGTGCTCGTTTTCATTTTTTGTTTCCTTTCTTTTAAATTTTTAAATCATTATACCTTCAAGCCATTTTCCAAGGAATAGCATTCACATTATATTTACCTTACCAAACGAATTTATAACACATACGCACATGTACATACACATACTTTTCCATACGTATGTATAGCCATGTAATTGCTGAAACATGTATATAAAGTATGTATGATAGATAATAAGATGGCTCATATAAGTACATTTATCTCTTTATGGTGTTCAGTACTTGATTAACTTAATCATTACACATGAAGTAAAGGTGAATTGAAATTACAGAAACCCATTTGTGTACAAAATCCAACAAACTTTTTCATCTTCAAACATTGCCTTGCTTTTATACCTCCAACTTGCTGAGTATGATGAAAATTCTGTAAATTGTATTGATTAAACTCGTGCAAAACATCATCAGTTTACTTGCATACACGTGTGTCTTTGCAATCAGAAAGTTACATGGCAAGGCAAGCAAGTGGGATTTTTGAAACGAATTAATCATTAAGAATTTTGTTTCGATTCATTTCATTTCATTTCATTTCATTTTCCTTTGCATTTACTGTATTTGTTTATGAACTTTTGAGTTTCAACTTTGTCTTTAAATGCAAAATTTTATTATTCTTTTTTTTTTTTTTATTGGCAAAAGTTGTTGCCAATACGCAGCTTTGTTTATCACTTCTTTTAAATTTTTTTTCTTATTCTATGTAAACTTAATGAAGTAACTTTACTTACCGCTTTATATTCATTAGGATTTCTTGGTAAAATTATTGTTCACTTTCCTTTCTTCTTTATTAATCCGAAATTTAAAAACTTGAATTAAAAATGTTGTGTTTTATTTTCCAGAACAATGAAAAGTTATCGTATTTTATTTGCATATATGTATTCTTTATATAGATCTTTAGTAAATTCTAATTTCTAATGAAAAATTTCTTTTTAAATGCCATGTGGAGCAAAAGTAAGTGAAAATGTAAATACGAAATCAAAAGAAAAAAAAATACAAAAAAATCATTAATTCTTGTTAAGCTCTTGGAGCTCCTTATTTCTTGTGGCACTTTTAAAGCACTTAGATGTACTCTATACAATATTACCCAAAAACGTAAGAGAAATCTGGTTTCATTCATAGATTATTCGTTGCCATAACTCCGACTTGCTTCTCGAAGTATCAATTATACTTAATTCTCAACTGGATTGAAATCATTCATCTAAATTTTTGTTGCAACAGTCATTCTTTGACAATTTTAGCGGTCTGCCTCAAAAAGAAGATCCTTGACACCAAAACATATTACAGAACTCTTATATTATTACTCATATGCCTGCCTTTATGTCATTCCAGTATTTAATGTTGATATTTTTGTAAATGTTTTTTGAAAAAAAAGACTTAACAATGAATGAATGAATGAAGTTTTGTTTTAGTTTTGCTCCCCACTGTATATCGCCAAACAAAAATTATTGATTCTCTAATAATTCAATTACGAAAATTGCATTCAAGTTGAATTTCTAAAACTTAAAATGAAGAAAAAGTGAATTTAAAGACTTTAATAGAAGTTAAAGCATAGAAATCACATCAGTCTAAGAAATCTTATCTTAAAAATAAATTAAAAAACTTTTAACATTAAAATCTAATCAAATCAAAGAGATCAATATCGCCAAACCACCAAGTAACTGTTTCAATATGTTTCGTTTATGAGAACTTACATCATTTCGGAATGGCAACGTAGTGAGGCTAATACTCAGGCTAGGGATTCAAGTTTCAAATTATGGCTTAGAATACTGCAGTAGAGCAGAAGGTATCAATTTTTGTGGACAGCCAAGCAACACTATAGGCTCTGATGGGTTTTAGGTCTGATGGTCAGATTATGGTGGTGTAGTATCAACGCCAACGAAGTTGCCGCGTTTCCTGCAGAATAATCGGTACAAACAGCTCTTTAGGACAGCAAGGTAATTAGGAGTAATTACAGATATTCAGGTCGAAGCGATTGCTCAGTTTCACTTGAGCATAAGTAGGAAAACACATATGAGTGTAACTGGGATCGAGAATCTTGCAATGGGACTGAAGTACGCTGTTGAATAAGTGAAAAAAGGATGAACTGGATACAGTCGAGCAGCTGTCGAAAGCTACAGAACCTGGGATTTTGATGGTTAGATAGTCTTAGTGACATAAGAAAAGCGTTCTAATGATAACATTCAGATTAATAATGTTTGCTATATACAATTTAAGAAGAGTTTCGGAGAATTGGAGACCAATTGTCGTCGTCCATTTGCTTTTCTCTTAACTTTGATCAGGTTGGGATCAATTCTCCCCCATATATTCATAGACGTTTATAAATAGATAGATGGTCAGGTCATATTTAATTCCTGCTATATATGTATGTAATCCTCTGATCAGTCTTCTCCATGTTTCTTATTTTTCTGATATTAAGCTTTGTTAGCTTAGGACAATTTTAGATCAGGATTTGGGCAATTAGATGCCATGGCAATTGAAGTTACAAGCTTATACGGTGTATTTAAAATTAATTTTTTACTCGTTTTGCTTGTTTGACTACCTAAGAAGTTATCGATAGAATAAGTTATGAACCTATTCAGGATTAAAATTTTTTATAGTCTTGCGAAGACACCACCAAACGAAACTATATTGGTAAAGTCCAATAATCCTTGTTTTAGCTTAAGTTTGTAAATAAAAACTCAGCCTACATTTGAAATGTATATTTGAGTCATAAATTCTCAGAGGACTACTTAAGAGAGCCTTTTAAATAGACATTAACCGCATAAATGACTGATTTCACTTCAAACCACTTTGCACATCATGTCAAAAACAAAAGAAAAGCAAAAACAAACAATAGCAATGCAAATAAACTCAGACAAACTAAAAATATACGAAATAAACGTAATTAATTGAAAAGAAAAAATGAAATAGAAAAACAAGTTCGAACGATATTATTCAAGTAAAATAAATAAAATTTTCTCTTCCATACTATAAAATAGTAGGAAACACACGAACATACGAAACACCTACTCTTTCATTAAGATTCATTCAAAATAAAATATTTTGGATTTTAGTCTGTGCGTTGAACACAATCTCTGTTTACAGCCTTTATTCCCTTCTAATGCTTCCTCAAAATGTCAATAAAAAGTGGTTTATCACTGTTGAGCCAAGTAAAGCTAATGTTACTGGGTCATAGAAATCATATCGCACGCATGTGCGTGTATGCATGTATGTGTGTATTGGGAGTACAATTTAACAATATGCTAAAAGTGCTATTAAACTGTGCTCTATATGCTAAAGGACTCCGAACTCCTAACGGTCTTTCCTTTATTTAAGTGGGTCGTTCATTTGGTCGAACAAAAAAAAAAAAAAGAAAAAATTACGGAAAAAAAATATTGTTGAGTTTATGGACAAGTAAAATAATGAAAATTACCAAATCAGTATAAAGGACAACAAAAATTGAAATACTGAAGGAACTCTTGTCATAGAATATGATTATGTTTTGTCCTGGCTTCTGTCGTTATTGTTTTCATTTATTTTTATTTCATGTACGAGTAGAGAAGTGCTCGTTTATTATGAAATCGCTGTTGCTTTCTCTCTATTGGCTTTTGTCCTTCTCTTTGCCCCCGATTTATGTCTTTTGCTTCCCATTCATATATTGTGTCTTTTGTTTGCCATTTATTAGGACAGTAAAAATGTTTATTGTTATCATTCTATTATTTCGTCTTTTTTTTTGTGTGTGTGTGTGTGTGTGTGTATGTGTTGCCTTACGTATTTATTGTTGTTGTAATGTGGAGGAACTTTTGTTGACTTCAATTCGTACTACATGATGTTTCTTTTAAAAAAGCATTTCTCTGAGTTCTTCCTGTTCGAGTTATTTGGTAAAAGTAAACTTAAGCAGAAGTACGTTTTGTTAAATTTTATTATAATTTTTTTCCTTTTTTTTGTATATTTTTATGCACTATGGTACGAGTTGAAAAAAGTTTTATTTGTTTTAATAGATTATTGCTTTATATAGTTAAGCGTCAATTAAATTTAAAAAATTCCAAATTAGTCATTGAACTGGGACAGGAATGATTATTATAATAGCGAATTATTCAAAACTGTTATAATTGGTATCCAAAATTGAAAGTATTTTACAATATTTGCACTCCGATTCAACAGCATATTTTTTTTAAGTATCATTAATCGCGAATACGGAAACAATAAGTAAAGATTTTTTTCAGACAAATAGCAGATACGTTAAATGATAAATTAAACTCAAAACTGAAACCCAAGTTTATTGTTATGGTACTTTTTTCATTTATCTTGTCAAGTACAAAATTCTTACCAAATATTTTTGTTCAACAGGATAGAATCCCTTTCAGTATTCATTGCGAAAACTGAATAAAATTAAATGACTACAGTTAACTAAATCAAAACGAGTGGAAAAAGGACACAAAGCTCTTCGGAAATGGTAAAAATTGAAAAATATATTCATCGTAAAATCGCTAAAAAAAATCGGATATATTCATAATGTAGTACTGAATTATGAAAAAAATCGTGAAACCTATAAAAATTCCAAAAGAGATATCTACACAGCTTAAACGGTATAGGACAAAAAAAAAAAAAAAAAAAACATGGTGAATTGCTTCAAATTCAACTCACCTGATCGCAAAAATGTAGCGTTTAACTTTAGTAAATGCAAGTAAATCAGCTTTTCAACATTCTACCTCAACCAGAGGACATCTCCAATTACGAAAACAGAAAAAATGCTCAAAGCGAATACAGCTCGCTAAGAATTACGCCTTCAATTTATCTGAGATCATATGACCTGAAAGCAAGCTGTATTCAATTGGGGCTTTTTCTTCAGTTTTCGTAATTGTCAACGTCCACGAGATGCTAATTTACTTGCATTTTCTTCAGCTAAAGGCTTCATTTTAGCCATTAAGTGAGTTGAATTTGAAGCAGTTTACCTAATTTTTTGTTTGTCCTGCACCGTTAAAGCTGTGCACATACCTTTTTTGGAATTTTTATGGCCTTATCTAATAGCGCTTTTTCGATAATAATATCCTCAAAGTGGTAAACTTCAACTTTTACCATTTTCGAGAAACTTTGTGTCCCCTTTCCACCCGTTTTTGGTTTAGTTAACTGTATTCACTTACTTTAGCTTTAATTTTATTCAGTTTTAGTAAAATTTTTTTTTTGAACGGATAACCGATCTTAATTATTGCTGGAAGTACTTCTATCCTGTTGATTCCATAAATTAAATAAAAATTTTGTACTTGACTGGAAAGATGGAAAAAAAGGACCAATACAATGAGTTTGTGTTCACTTTTTGAGCTTAATTTATCATCTAAAGTATCTGCTCTACGTCTGCAAAAAAAAAGATCACTTATTGTTTCTGTATTCGCGATTAGTTTACTTTAAAGAAGTGATTATATCCTGTTGATTATCATATCCTGTGTATTATCATAAATATACAAAAGGAGGGCAGTTTATTATTATTTTCCTGCATGTTTGCCAGCCAATTGGCTTAATTTCATTACGTTTTATTTAATTGCTCTTGGTTATCTTTTCTTCAAAATGAACAAATTTAAATGATAAAATATAAAAATGCATAACTAATTGAATGCATAAAACAATGCAACCAAATGTTATTTAAATTATTCTTAAAGAAATAAAAAAAAAAATTACTTTTTATAGGCCCCCAAAGATATGTGCAACGTTTTTCAATATTTGAACATTGGGATTGTTTAACAAATTTAATAGAAAATCGTATTTTGAAAACTAAACTGTTCCATTGTGCAACATCTATTCAGAATTGCAAATACACACTTACGCATCAACGGAACTTATTTATTTACGAATAAAAATATGTTTTTTTTTGTTTCTTCGTTTTTATTTTCATTTGTACATACACATGCTCATAGGAGAATGGTATGTTTGTAAAGCTGTCCTATTCCTGTCCTATATTGATAAAATACGATTTCATAAAGTTTTATCACACTTTTATTTATTATTGAGACATTTTTGTCCGTCCGTCTGGCTATCTGTTAGACTATTTGTGTGGTAGTCTGTCTTGCCTGGTCCTCTTTTTTGGGCCAAATGATGTTCAGAAATTAAATAAATGAAGTAAAAATAAAAAGTAAATAAAAGTAAACAAAGACTGGAGTGTCATAGACTGTAGACATGTAGTTATCTACTCGTATGTATGTATGGTAGTAAATAGTAAATACATATGTACGTATGTCTGAATGTACGATATGCGTGTATGGGTATGGTGTATAAGAAAATATTGTTTTTGTTTTTTCATTGCGTTTTCCTCTGTTTATGTTTGATGACATTTATTGTGGAATAAGAAGTAAGAGAGACACAATCGGAGACTATTTACACAACCTAATAAATGTTACATAAAAATGTGTCATTAAATATAAGAATTTACAAGAAAAACAATGTTCTGTTTCGTTTAGATACATACACTCTGGTACAACCGAATAGAACCACCTTATTGCCTTAAAAGTATCATAAATCGCGAATACAGAAACAATAAGTAAATCTTTTTCCTGGCTTTGCCATCGCCTGCTGCGATCATGCTGTTTCTGCTACACTATTCTCGTACGTGATCCACTTTTCACCGCCCGTAATCATTCGCTCCAGAAATGGTTCTTTTTCATTAGTGTAACCTGATGCCATCTGCTGACAATTTGTAACCGAACTTTTTTAAACACCAATAATTTGGTATCAAGTGTATATCAAAAGCTTCGTTTCCATTCGTTCTTCTTTTTCAAAGTACGTATCCATATGTACATATGTATGTAGTATTGATTTGTGAGAAATGTTTAGTTATTAACATGCTGAAGATAAAAATTTCAATAAATTTTGAAAAACCAGCATTGAATTTGTTAATCATGTTTTACTTAAATAAAAACACTGACCAACAAGGCCGGCCATATGACCCAACTAAGATCACAATGATTGGGTTAGGAAATATTATGAAATTGAAAAAAGGATTAAATAGAAAATTAAAAATAAATTAAAGTGATGTTCTGGCAGAAGATTATTATTTACATAAGCATAAGATGTGTATATGGCAAGTTTACTTAATCGGCATCTCACTCAGGGACATAGAAAGCAAAGAATATTATTAAGATTTGTTGAACCTTAAATTTTCATCAAATGTTGAAAACAGCATTGTCAACATCATCAGCATAAGAACAAAACATTAGTGTTTTACATGAATTGAAATGGCCTTTAGGACTTAAACAAATACACTCTGAGATAAAAGCATAAAATATTTACTTTTAAATCGACACTCATACAAATCATTTTTGATCCTTGTTTATATATGCATACCGCTACATAGATATGTACATATATGATATGCATGAGTACATTTGGGGCATGGTGACCTTAAACAAATTGAAATTTATTCGTAAAATGTATTCCATTATAATTCAATAAGGTATGTATGTATGTATCCTTCTCTTATGGATTGCTTAACAATTAAAATGGGTTTTATTTCTAACTTTTCAAAACTGTCTCTAGCTTTAACAACGAGATGAATGAGATGTCGATCAGAGTTCATCAATAGTGGCATATATATCTTGTGTATAACTTGCCCACCGTCATAATGCCTTTACCGTGAAATGCAAAAGTCTAACATTCATTGTTTGGTAGGCCTATATTAACGCATTATTGCCAAGCCGGTAATTCCACTTACCAGCACTTTAAACAGCTCTAAGCCTAGTAATTCACATATAAACAGTGTTTTTTACGAAAAAAATTTGAGAGAAAAAATGGCGCATTTTCGCAAACCTCAAACAATGGACAAATATTTTCAATAAACATCAGCTTGATAAGAGCTTGAAATACCATCACATTTCCTTATGGTTATTTTATAAGCTACTGAGCAGAAATGTGTTTCAAATTCGGCAAGATTTCGTAATTTGTAAAACCGTCATTGTCTGATAGACCGACAGTAAATATTGAAATATTTTAAATAAAACCGCGCTTGTGATGTTGTGAAAAAGTGAGTTCCACAATTGAACTGTTTTATCGAAAGATGAACTGTTTCATGTTATTGGTGACCAAACTAGCATATTTGCCTCTCACTGCAATATAACGTTTATTGCTGAGCGACATGAACATATTGTTACGACAATAAGGTTGCGCACCATAGCGTTTATTATATCGCTAAAATAAATAAACAAAAGCTGCAAGAACAACTATGCGTGCTGTTTACAAATAACCAAATCTACGACAACAACCATTAGCAGAGATAAAGTAAATAAATATAACACGGCAACAACAATAATTAAGCAGCAAAGAAAACAACCAACAGACAATAAACAAGCAACAGCTGAAAGCGGTAGATGTTCACATACGCATGGCTACAAAAGAACTAAAAATAAATTAAAAGAAAGAAATGCAATCTACCTGAAATATCGAGAGATTGGAGAGATTCGAAAGCTTTCGATGTATTGTTGTTTACTCAGCCATATAAAAAGGACAACGATGAGAACAGTTTATGTGTCGTAACTCAGCGAGTAGAGTTTAAGTAAATCAGCGAATTTGTTTTTGGTGTGAAGAGAGTTTATATGGAGTAAACTCTTGAAGAAAGTAGTGAAGTAAAAAAAAAAAAGTTTAGTTGGAGATAACACAGTAAAGAGAGTTAAGTGTGGATAACCTCTGGTTGAAAAGGTTGTGATCGAACCTCGATCGGGTTGGAAGATCTTTAGGAAGAAAGATCTGTCGAGTAATTGTTGTTGTTTACAAAGTTGTAAACGGACAGAGTAATTAAGAATAAAAATTGTTATTGCCTGTAAAAAGATTACAAGCAGTGGTGCATAACTGTGTTGCATAAGGGATTTTTATTTAAAACCAAACACAAAATTTACTTTATTTTAACTACAATCTACGAACTCATAAAGAAACGCTTTTAAGCAGGTAAAAACGTAACTAACATATTTCGGTAGACATTCTTGCAAAATATTTATAAATTAAAATTCAATTTGTTTTGGTCTCAAGACATGGTGTCTGGCTTCATCAAATGGACCGAAAATTCTGTGGCAAATCTAGTAGACTAGCAGCTGATACTGTTCTCAGTTTATTGAAAGTTATAAAATCGCCATGATTTCAAAAGTTGTGTTGCACATTGTTTCAATTTTTTTATCTCGGGTCGTTCTAAGTACCAAAAAATCTGTGTGGAATGTCAGACTCATACAGCATATGAATGTCAAGTATTCGGTGTGCATCGACATCAAATATATATATAAAAAAGCACACAATTTTCAGTTATATATTATGTTGAATGGACGTTTCTTATAAACATTTTTTGTTTATCAATTATTAACTTTTCAAATGAAAACATTTTATGAAGCTATGATAGACATTTTTGTTGACTAACATTTTGTATACTACACATCGAAAAAACTTAACATTTCCGCCCACTCCTAAGTACTCTTGCCAACTCAGATCTCAAAAACCAATTTTAGTTTTTTTTTTGAAGCTTAAAGGATATCTTAGTTTGGCCTACAAACCATTACATACAAATATAAATTGGAATTGGTTAGCGTTATCGAGTACCGGACAATAATGGGTTAATTGCAATTCATTCGAATAGGTAACAAAACATGTTTTCATAAAACCTAAATACATACATATATACATATACACATATGTTCCCTGCATTCTTAATCTATACGTTGTAAAAATAAAAAGAAGATCTAAAACAAAGTAAAACAACTTGTGTGTTCTATTTGTACATGTTTTTTTTTTCTCGATTAAAGTCGATTGTGTAGCGGTGGTGAATATCCTTGCTAATTGGTGGTGATCTTTACTTCAGCATTGTTATTTTTCCCCAGTAAGTGGCGCGTTTTTTTTCCTGATCATTCGTCTGATTTTTGTCATCATCGACAGAGGAATAAGCTGGAAGGTCAGGTTGGGAAAAGTCAGGTCAGGTCAGGTCAGGTCAGGGGAAATTGTCTGGAGGGAAAGTTGAAGCCTCTTTATTAAACACTCAAAACGAAACTATAATTAAATTATTTAATCATGTCCTTTGCTAGGGCTTGAACCTGGCTCGCTTGTGTTGTTATGTGTGTGCTCCAACCACTACACCACGCCACTACCAAAAAAATCTTCTCTTTCATTCGAAATCAAATTGATATTTTAAAACTGATTTAAAAATTTAACTTCAAATTTGTTTGAATAAAACTTTCAAGGTACGAATATCAATCATAAGCAATTGAAATTCCATTGATGATGATGATGATGATGATGATGATGACGATGGTGATGATGATATCAAAAACATAAACATTGTTGCAAATTATTTTGTTGTTTTCCCTGTTGCCAGCTCTCGGGCACGTTTTATTGAAGTGTGTTATTGCACCATATGGAATATGGTTCACATACAATGCGAAACTGTAACAGTGTGTTTATTTCACTTTGAACGAAGCGAATCAAAAGCAATAAACGAGGCACACGAGCAAGTTGTGATAGAAGGGAGTGGAAAGGAAGGATATCAGAATCTATTTCCATTTACAATACAACAACAAAAATTACATCAATATAAACACCATAGTAAGCAAACACAAACAACAATAATATAAACGCATAAAAGAGAAACGAAAATTTTACAGATACTATAGAAAAACACATACATACATGCACACACACTCGTGCATTTCATGTATGTACGTACATGCAAGATTGTATCCATATGATTATGTTTGTTTGTACGAAATACAATTTACTTACGCATACGTATACGTTATACGAAGTATATGTGTATGTGTGTTTACTAAGAGTAAGTGGAAGCCAGAGAATTACATATAGAAATTCTCTGAAAAAGTAAATGTGCTTGCGTTAGGGTTTCCAAACTTGTAAAATGTTTGTATATATTCGCAAGACTTCAATGGTTTAACAAATACATATAAATACAGGGTGTCCGCCGGGAAGGTATACTACTTTGTTTGCTTATAATTTTTGTTTATATGAAAGAGAATGGATCTGATATTGATAAATGTTTTATTTATTGTCGGCAATTATGTATGGAATACAATATCAGATACAAGCTCGCCTCCATTAGCCTCAAATATGCGAGCCCTTTTGAGCAAATTTTTCATTACATTCTCACAAATTTCAGGCGGTATTTCATTAATTTAATCACAAATATTTAGTTTGAGTTGCTCCAGCGTTTCTGGTTTGTTTGCATAAAACTTGCTTTTCAGATATCCCCACAAAAAGAAATCCGGAACAGTCAAATCGGGCGACCATGGAGCCCAATCAACATCACCATTCCTTGAAATAATTTGTTGTGGAAAGGGTCCCGCAGTAAGACCACTGTAATCCTGGCTGTATGCGATGGGGCATCGTCTTATTGAAACCACATGTTAGTCAAGCCCAAAGCATGCAATTGTGGCGTTAAAAAGTTTCCAATCATATCACGATAATGGATGCAAAGGCGACTCATGAATAATTTGAGCGTTTTTCATTGCCCAGAACCCACTATTCTGTTTATACACATAACCATGCAAATATAAATGTGACTCGTCACTCATTATGATTTTTTCATGAAAATCGATGATTGATTTTGATAAAATGTTTTAACGATTAAAACACGTTGGTTTACTAAAAAATTTTCCATAATAAATTTGCCACGTCTCTACTTCACGACTGCCAAATATGAACTGTCAAGACTAATCTTTACCATAATGGCGGCAAAAGAAAGTAGTATACCTTCCCGGCGGACACCCTGTACTTAGTACGTATATAGGTTAACCTTGTTGATCACGATGGTTATGTTCCACGAAGTTGCCGCGTTAAGTGATTCATGAATCCATTGCAAAAAGGATGGTTACGTTCCATTATTTTCAAAAAGAAAAACCTATTTCAGCCATTTATTGAAGTTCATGTATGTCTGATTCAATTTAAAATTAAAAATGTTTATGTGCAATCTAAAAACCCAGCATCTATTGTTTCGTTTCAGTTTCATTAGTTAATTAAGTTGATTTTTCAAGCAGAGTAGATGATTAATCCACTGTAGGTCCCCTTCATATGATTATGTAGTGGTGAAAGTCTTTGCTAAGTGGCGGTGGTGATATTTAATTAGCATTGTATTTATTATCGGTGCGTTTCAGTTTTTTCCTGATCATTCATCTGATGTTTGTCATCATCGCCAGAGGTAAGCTGGAACGTCTTGGCGTCTTTTCTTTATTTTTTAGATGGAGTTTTTTTGAGGGATGTTGAAGCCTCTTTTATTAAACACTCGAAACCACAATTAAAAATTTTTTTTTCATATCCTCCGGTGGATCGTTCTAACCATTACACAACGATACCCCTCATATGTATGTATCTAAACATTAATATTTACATAACACCGTGCGACATAAAAAAGAACGAGATTGAAATAACTTACAAATGATACTTCTTTTCTGAAAGGCGCTATCGAGTAGAACAAAGATCTGCTTTTGCGGTTTTCAAAACACCTCCAAAATCACAATGTACGGATAAAAAATCGGTTTTACTGACTTTCATGCCCTTATAAGCTAATAACTTTGCTGAGTATTTCCAGATTTTAAGTTTCTCTTCAGTTATTACATTTTTTAGACTAACAACTCATGAAAAATCGTGCTATTATTGCAAAATTTCATTAATTCTTTTATTTTTTTTTCAAAATACAGTTTAAATGTAATGAAAATGTTTTTAAAAATTTTATAATTTTTCCATGAGTTACTCTACTAAAAAGCTTAATAACTCCGCGAATTTCTAACGGGTTTCTAAACCTCAAGTCTCATTTTATTCATAACTTAATATAATTCAACTCGGATAATATTCAGCTAAGATATTAGCTTATATGTGAAAACCCGGTTTTTTACTCGTAAATTGTGATTTAAAAGGTGCGTTGAAAATCCAAAAACAGATTCTATATCTACTCGATACCGCCTATCAAAAACAGTATCAATTGTCAGCAATTTGTGTTAATGCAGTAACGATTTAAAATTTTTGGGTATTGTTCCAGTCATAAAACTTTTCAGTGCTTACACATTGTATTCAGTTACGTGATTTGTGACATTATTATGAGGACCAGTGTTGTCAGTAGATTTTTTGAAAATTATTTTGAAAAGATTTCCTCTACAAAAACCTCTACGCATTTTAGTCATTAAAATGTAAGAAAAAACAAAAGATCAGTTTGAAACTAATATGAGCAAATCTTTTGAATTGAATTTTCTAAAATGACTATTAGTGCAGCCGAAGTCAATGCAGTATCTTAAACTGAATATATATGCAAACAAATTTGTAGAAGGAAAATGTCTCAGTGAAGACGGTAAAATTTATTTATATACGACTGAGAATCAAAAAAGCAAATCCTCTCAACGGAATGTTTCGGATTTCACATCAACTTGAACCAAAATGAAAAACATAAACAACAAAGTACGAAGAAACAAATTTAACTGGATTTGCCATATCTGAAGTCGTAGGAGTGATAACGTTTGCAAAAGAGCTCTAACATATACTACTCATGGTTCAAGATGAAGAGGAAGACTAAAAAACTCCTGACGCTATACCAGCTTAGATGAAGTCATAATGTCATACTATTTTTTGTAGGCTTTTCTCCTTCCAACGACCTATTCCCAGTGCAATGCATTGCGTAAGTAGTGGCCATCTTGGGAGTGCTGGCCTTATGTGAAAAAGAAAAATCTTAGAAAAACGAATACATATTGGTGCCGCCAACTTTTGAAACCACAAACATCTCCTTTTTTTTGGTTTTATATTTTAGAGCGAGTTTTGGAAAAAAAAAACTAAATTTTTAAGTGTTTTGATGAAGAAAATATTATTAAAAATACAGTTTTTTTGTTTTATTTCATGAATAAAACGCTTCTATTTTAGTATCAAATAACCTACATTTCAGGATTTTTATCCTTTTGAATCCATATTGTATTTTCACTAATTCATTCTATTAGCACCGATTCTTCTTGTTTTAAAGGGTGGCCCAACTAAAACGCACGATGTTAATTGCAAATAAAACAAAAAGTTTTCAAAAAATTATTTTATCGTAATATTTTTTATTATGATGGGAGAATCTATGACAATTATGTGTGAAACAAATGCTCGTTTCGGCTTCGGTGGCATGGTTTATCTCATTCTTTAGCTCTTGAATTGTTCTTGGCTTATTGAGGTACACTTTCTCTTAAAAGTATCCTAAAAAAAAAAAATAAGTCCAATGGCGTCAAATCGCCTCGACATGAGATAACACGGCCGTTGAATTTCTCACTCAAACGAGCCATTGCTTTGATGGCTGTGTAGCAAGTGGCACCATCCTGTTGAAACCACATATCGTCCAGGTTCATATCCTTTAACTCTGGCCACAAGAAGTCCACTATAATCTCACGATAACGAACACCATTCACAGTAACTGTTTAGCCGATCTCAATTTCGAAGAAGTACGACTTGATGACGCCACCGGCCCATAAATGAATTGCCCGAGTATGCACAGGTGTTTCCACATTTCCTACAGACCCGGTTTGTTGAAATTTGTGCACAATTATCCCGATTATCGACACATATGATCGGTTATGTTGGCCAAAAAAATCGCGAAATGTACGAAATTTATTTTAATTGATCGGTCATTTTCGTAAAAGGCTCATACAATCTTAACGCGCTGCTCAATTGTGTACCTCTCCATGGGTGAATTTGTCAGACGCTGAAACGAAGAATTGCCAAATTAAGTTGGTCTAAAAACTTGACGTTAAGGTGTAACCCACAATTAATATCGCGAATAATGGTTAAACCACCATTTAGTTCAAGCAAAAATGTTTGAATGTCGTTCGAAGTCATGTCCCTGAAACTTTGCTTTGATTTAATTCAACGGCTGTTAAAAATTTAGTACAGAAGTGAAAAACTGTATATAGGAACTGTGTATATAACCGTGCATGAAACACGTAATTTCGCTCTTTTGAATAAATGTTATTTTACAAGATTTCATTTCGATTAAAAATCATTTTTAAATTCATTTTTAATTAGAATACAATTACAACAAATTATATTCTTATTATTACGAACAGAGTTGCTGAGACTGACCATAAGCTTGTTATAGTGTACCAGACCAGAGTCTTAGGAAAGAATCGAACACACAACTACTACTGTCGCCAGCTCTTTTTTCTACAAAGAAAATATAAAATTATCCGAATGGCGTGCACGCAATTGCCGGTTACAATCTTTCCTCAAAATAGCTTTTTTGTAAATAAATTGTACAATAAGGGCTTTAATGTGGTTGTAACAATTGCAAACAAAACACAACACTTAACAAAATTACCAATGAAATTGCATCAACTGTCGCAGCGTATGTCTGCAAAGTTTTCTATCAAAATTAAACAAAATGTTTTTTGATTAGAAACCCTAACCTACATATGTAGAAACTATTGTATACCACTGTTTGGTAAGAAACGAATAAAGAAAAGAGTTGGGTGTGTTGGTTTTGTGCCCTTTTGACTTTGATTTATTGATGTGGGGAATGTTTATGTGGTTTTTAGGCGACATAGACAGTATTTACATATATAGAGAGAGAAAGAGAGGCGACGTTGTCACATCATCAAATATACACTTTTATACACAAATACATATACGAGTACACATTCATATACTATAGATATGTATGTATATAAATATAGTACAGCGTATATACAAACAACGGCAAATGCATTATTCTATTGCTAAACACACAAGCATTCTGATCAATGTTTGATAAAAACAACACATGTATGAAAATGTTTACTATGCATTGACATACACTCTTACACATATACACACATATTGTACATACATATTGTATATGCACATCTTGGCTTATACACACATAACAACAACAAATATGGACACAATTGGTCACAAAAGTAAATTTGACTGAATAAATTCCATGTATTTATTTGTTACGTTTTTTTTCATTTTATTTTTTTTTCA
The DNA here is from genome assembly GCA_023159175.1 of Wohlfahrtia magnifica. Lineage (NCBI taxonomy): Eukaryota > Metazoa > Arthropoda > Insecta > Diptera > Sarcophagidae > Wohlfahrtia > Wohlfahrtia magnifica. The sequence continues at coordinate 892,673 of JAKWBJ010000057.1, forward strand.
TTTATATATACATACATACACACGCACACACACATATGAACTTACCTGAAATAAGTAAAGAATTTTCTAGGCAATTTTTAGCGTTGGCATTAATTTAGGAATCTGTAAGAATGAAAAAGTAAAAACAATAAACAATAATACATTTAAGATTTATTAAGATTAATATCATTTGGAATGTACGAGAAATAAAATATATCACAGATACGAGTATGTATGTGGACTTACTACTGTTCTTTGTTGTACTATGCGATGAAAAATATTCTATAAAATAATTTCATTTTGTAGGTTAAGAGTGGAAAAATATAAATTTTCTAAAAATAATGTGAAAACATAAATTAACATTCCAATCCATTGAATTAAGCGAAGACTTAAAGTCCATTTATTTATTTTTCTTTCTTGGCAATTTGCAGTGAAGTACATAATGAAAGCACTTGAAAAAATTTCAGATCCAGCAGTTTCAAAACATTTTTAATTATTAACGCTTTGCCTTATGCATGGGTCTGACCAAACTGTTTTTGAATTTTAAATATTATTTTAGAATTTTTGTAACTTTGTTATAGACTTTAAACTTAAAAAAAATCCTAGAATGGATATAAAAGGCAATATTATCAATATGTTTCTTGCGTGCATCACATTCATAAAACAAACTCAACACTGACTAGACTAGACCCATTTGTATATTCTATTTTTTCTTTCATCGCCAGAGGTGTTGGGGCTCGAACCTGGGCCGCTTGTGGTGTTATGCGTGCGCTCTAACCGCTATACCACGCCACCGCAGGAATGTCATATTTTTCAAATTGTTCTTTTTGTTCTTTGTTAATATTTTATTATTATTTTTTCATTATGTTATTGAACATAATTATTTTTTGCACACAAATGATAGAACACACGGGTTAGTAACTCCAAATCAAGTTTTTAAATCCGTTACTACACTTAGTGCCAACTCTTTTTACACCACAGTAAACTGAACCAATCGGCAACGAATTGTGTCTATGATGAAGCCCTAAGAGAAACTACCAGATCCGCAGGCCATAGCATCTAGGAAACTGTGAAATCAGCATTTATGAATTCTGCAACTCATATACGAAATATGATGAGCTATCGAAGTGGGGAAAAATGCAAAAGCTAAACTAGACGGCGCAAAGACTCGTGCTACCAAACTCAGCATTCAAACCATGATCAATCAGCTTAATAAATGAGTAAAGCGCAACGCTCGATCGGATCAGTGAGAAAAAAAAAAAAAACTCAATCTTCATCTTAAATGTTACGTTCAACCAATTTGTTGACGCCCATGCTTTTCATAGGAACGAAGGCAACATAAGTACATACTTAATTATGTATGTATGTATATAAAAACAACAAAATATATTAACATTTAGGTGCTCCTATAGGCTAGTATGTCGTATGATACTCTGTCAGTTCGCAGAACTCGCTAACGTTGAGATTGGATTGAATGATCTCCGGCAAGTAAGTATTACCTGCAAATAGCACGAATTTGAAAACAACCCTTTTAAATGGTATACATATCGTACATATATCATTTAAGTAACATTGAGAAATCTCTGTGTATTTTATGCTATTTTTCACACATTTTTCGAGTTGAAATGCGCTTTTGAGCACTAATTTATATAGCAACTGTACTATTTATGCATTAATTAAGAAACTGTGTTTAATTATAAATAAAATGTGTCGTAATTTTAGAAATCGAATGAAAGTTGACACCGCTAAAATTTTAAACAAAAATACATTGTTTGTGCCACGATCTCTTTTCTTTTCAATTTTAGTAACAAGAGCTGAGTGGAGAAACTCATATAACTACTTTATACAATTCCAACAACAAAACAAAAACTACTAAAATTTCTATTACAATAGCTTGGAAAAAAAATATTAAAAAAAAAATACAAAACAATTATTAGGTTTTTAATCACCTGGCAAACTGCAATTACGAAGCAAATTTACTAATGGCTTCAGCGTACTACCAAATGAACACATAAAGTACACAAGAAACAAACAAAAACCATTTCATAATGGCAATAACGAGAAACAACAAAAGAAATTTTAACGAATTTCATCACAACATCATCATTTGTAAGTATGTAGAATGAACGTAACATTATGGGTTTTTTCCCCCTTAAACTTTTTACAATTTCTACAACAACACACAGGTTAACACAAGGTGGGTATAACGACGAAGGGAATGAACCAACGTCTTAGCCGAAAAATAAAAAAACAATCACCTGTACGTTCATTCAGTTTTTGAATTCCTCTAAGTAAGCGTTTAATTATTTACGGTTGTACTACTGATGTTGTCTAAATTTTTACACACACAGACACACTCACACACACACACACACACACGCATATACATACACATACACATGGGTATATTTGATGTGGGAGCATAATTTGTTTGTAAACACCTACAATAACTGAAAAGTTAGTGTATTTTCTAGAAGGAGTGGCATAGGCGGGTTGGTACGTAGGTATGAGATGATAAATAATTGTGTAATGAAACATTCACAAAAATAACAAATTATTTATCATCATTTATTTCAGAAGCACACAAAAAGCCATCAGCATCAGCATCAGCATCAGCATTAGTATCAGGAATAGAAACAACTTGAGCAACTTTTATTACAATTTCCTCTGCTGAGAATGTGCGTGGGATTATGTATGTATGTATGTATTTTCTTGTAAGAGTGTAAGTTTGAAACGGTTTCCCAGGTTGTTTATGGTCGATAATTACATCCCATATTTTGTGAGATTATGTTCGTTTTATCCAGTTTCTTTTGAATCTTTTTTTTTAACAATTTGTAATGCCCAGTGATGCATGTAAAGGACCAAATTAAAACTAATTGTCAAAATTATGCCAACAATTTGACAATTACAACAAAAAAAAAACACAAAACAAAAATGTTAAAGTATTTACATTTCAATGATACTCTTAACAAACCGTTCAAGGACGAGCAACAAAAGCAATTATTGTTGTGGATTGTCGATTACCACAGAGAGGTCTTCACTAAGTGAACAAAACAAGAGATTGCGTAGCTTAAAATTGATCATGCAAATATATTACAGTTGATTTGAAATTTTAGTCTCGACATTATTTGAAAATCGTTGTTGCTATAGTAGTTCGCCTTATAAGACTAATAAATACTGCAAAATCGTATTTTTTAATTGTTTCTGCAACTCTGGGCGTAATCAAAGTCGTATAAAAAACTCATCTGATGAACATACATACATACATACATATTATTATATGAATTCAATTAAATATATGTGCATATAAATAAGTATGTACATACAATAGATTAATGACGTATATTCAACGTATATCATATAATGATCATCATTAAATTACAATTGCAGGGAGAAGTTACCCGGCTGGGTGATCCCTCAGTGATTTACCCAATAATTTCCTTTATTATTAATATATCGTGTTATTTAAAAAAAGGGACAACAGCACCCAATACTGTCCAACTGTGTCCACAATTTTTTATATTTATCGTTATATACAGAAACTGATCCACAAGAGTCCGTTAAGTCTGCAGGCTTGTTATAAAGTAAAATAGCTGCTTTAATTATTTATAGGTCTCGGGTTGATCACCGAATAGTTTTGTTCGTTAACAAAATTTAATAAGAAAAGGTTCTTATTTTCTTTTTCTCTTTACCATTTTTCACAAAAATAGATAACACAGAGTTGTAACTGAAAGTAACTCTTTAACCCTAAAAGGGGTAGGAAATTATTAATTAATTATTTAAGTCAAATAATAACCAAATAGTTTTAATACTAATAATTTGAACAAAATAATTCTAAATAAACAATGGCCATCAGCTAAAATTAAAAATAAAACTCAACATAAGTATAATGAATTATAAAAATATATTTATTAACACAAAATTTTAGAATTATATAATAATATAAAGTAATTGATAAACGGCCGTTACAAAATATATTTCCTAATGATAGCGCACTGGTTGAAATACACTGTAAACTTAAGTTAAAGAATGAAATTTTTAAATTTCCGACAATAGAGATCAAAAATTTTACTCAGAAAGTGATCAAAAACGTATTTTTCTTGAAAAGTCTTGAAAAATCTTGTATCCCGCGCATATATCGCTTGCACTTATAATCTGAATTGAAAAAACTCATTAAAAAAATCATCAAATATTTTCATTTTCTCATTTTGCATTTCTCCTTCGGGTTTCTCCTCTTCTTATCTAAATATGACGCCATAAACAGTTTTACCCATACACATGCAGACATTCTCACACTTATCTCGTCATGACATTGTGTGACATTTTAATAAGTCTGGATATTGCCATCAGCAGTGTTTGCATATGAAGGAAGCATTCGTATTAATGTCAGCATGTCTAGTATAAAACTTAATTAAATCTGATTACTTGGATTGCTTAAATGAAAAAGAAGAAGAGAAAAAAACAAAAAAAGATAAATAATAAAAAAATACCTATAATTTTGTTGTTGCTTAAAAAATTAAAATATTACAAGCCAGATACTTAAATACAACCCAACCAATAACTGACTAAAATGAATTTTGAATATGCCAAAATGAAAATATTAAAAAAAAAAACAGAAAAAAATAGAAAAAAAAATATGATCTGAAGAAGAATAAGCGAAGAGAAAGCATTTAAAATTACCACTTGTCTTTGATCGTAAATCATGATTTAAAGCTAAAGGCGACATGACTCCTGTCAAGTCAAATAGCTTTGCTAGCAAGTATTCATTCTACTTACACGGAAAGTCTGCGAAGGCTAAACAACAGACTGTGTAGATTATGCTCGTACAAGTATGTATGTGCAAATAGTAATTTGGCTTTCGGAAAATGGCACAATGAAAAAAGCAGTCGACATACTACAATACTAGAAAAAGTGTACAAAATGAATGATTCAATTTAAAGGATACAACAACAAAATACAAAAAAGGACACAATCAGAATAGTGCTTTTCTAACAAAATTTTTTTAATATTTTTTTAAGAACAACAACAATAGGAAAAAACATAAAATATAAAAGGATATTAGTCACTATTCATGGTTTACTGTTACAACTACGAGTAGTACGAGTACCAGTAGCCAACTGAAGCAACCATCTAACCAACCATCATCATGGCATCCTTTTGCGAAGATTTATTTAAAGATGAGCAAAAAAAAGGGAAACTTTTCACTAAAAATTAAAAACAAAAAATTTGTGATAAATAAATAATAAAAGAAGCTGTGGCGAGAAATTGAAAATGAAAACACTAATACTGCTGTCGTTCCAACTGTGAATACAACTACAACCACAACTACGACAGCCATAGTCAAGACCAGAAAAACATAAACGAAAAGAACAACAAAATGTTGAAAAAGAGAAAAAAAATCGAGCAGATAACAATTTTGCCAATTTGACAAAAATTTAGGTCAGCCATGCTTTCGCATCAAGTTCAAGTCATCGAGACAGAATTTCTGTATGTGAACATCTCTAACAAATTCATATTAATACTGAAATCACGAACGTAAAAACTGAAAAAAATAAAATAAAAAAAGAATAAATGAAAATTTACACACTTTGCCACACACTCCCATATTTGGAAATACCCAGAGAGAAGCTCTAACGTTACCTTCCTTATTGTGAATCCTTAAAAGTGGTGTGTAATGAATAACACGAATAAGAAAAGCACTAAAGAATAAATAAATAAATAAGTAAATAAATAAAAATAATAATAATACTCAACTCTTGCTGTGAAAACAAAAGAATTTACTACGATTTCTTCAAAGAGAAAAAAATAGAAACAAAAAAATCCGAAATACACATTTGCGGCAATAAACATAGATTTCTTTAGCAGTAATCGTATGTTGATCTGTTGCCATTAAAACATTTTAAGCAATTTTGTACGTTCACGTACATTATTATTCAAATTCAGAAGTTTATGAAAACTTTGACAAATTCAAAGTTATTCGAATCAAAAATTAATCTCGATTAATTAGTTATTATATTAGTTTTTACTGTATGTACATGTATGTATACTATATTTGCTTATTAAAAGCGATTTCATAAAATTTCGAATTTTAGTCTGTTATGCGGGCTCTTACCTGCAAGTTTCTACAGCAGTCTATGCTTCTTTCTTCACCATTATTTGAGTTTCACTTCTAGAAGAATCACTTCAATTAGGGTTTAAATTGCTTTATTTAAAATAGCGGCAACACTAAAATGTTAGCTTTGCTTCAATATTTGGTTTCAAATTAAATAACTTTGTTTCGCTAATGCTTACAAAGCAACCATCATGTAGGAGCATATGGCTTCCACAAAGCATCTCCATCTAACACGGTTTACTGCTGTTGACTTTGTCTCCTCCCATTTTAGGCTGTTCTGTCTCAGTTCTTGGATAATTGTGCGTCTCCAGGTGTTTTTTGGTCGACTACGATTTCTTGAGCCTTGAGGATTCCACTCGAGTGACATTCTGGTGATACTCTCTGGAATTTTCGGAGGGTGTGACCGATCCATTCCAACTTTTCTTTTCTTATCTGCTTCAGTATGGGTTCCTCATTAGTCATGATCCACAATTCTGTGTTACTAGTGGTGTTAGGCCAGAATATTCTGCATATGATTCTGAGGCACTTGTTAATGAATACCTGGAGTTTCTGTGGGACTGCCACACAACAGTACTGATTTAACACATGAGTTGAATATTCTGAGCTTAGTCCGTCTGGATATATGTAAGCTTCTCCATACTGACTGCAGTCGTCCAAATGCCACTCTCGCTTTATTGAGCCTGTTATCTACGTCTGTTACTGCGCCACCATTTGTAGTCAGTGTAATTCCTGGATAGCAAAAGCTCTTTACATACTCGACTGGTTGACCTTGTAGCATGATGTTTTCCGTGCTCGAGCCAATCTTTTTAGGTCCACCAGTATCGACTGCATGTTGGAAATCTTATGCGAGAGTAGTCAAATATCATCTTTGTAGTCCAAGTCTTCGAGTTGGCGTGAGAGACTCCATGTGATTCCTCTTCTTTTCGAATAGACTTTGCTTATTATGTCATCCAGCTCGATGGTGAATAGCTGAGGTGATAGTAGGCATCCTAAATATTAGTTTTTGTATATCTTGGCAACGCTAATAATGGAAGGCTCTGAATTTGGTCTAAATAACTTCGTAGTCAATATGTATCATCAGTCAAAAATTGGCCAGAATTGGATAAGTGGAAGTAGCAGCTCCCATACAAATTAAATATTGATTTTTACATATCTCGAGAACGGTTAGAACTTGGTCTAAACGATTTGGGAGTCAATACAAATCAACAGTTGAAAAATGGACGAAATTGCATAAGCGGGCTTGGTACCTCACATAAAATGTAAATGTTGATTTTTATATATCCTGAGAAGTTTCTGACTCGGTTATTAATACAAATCATCACTTAAAAAGTGGGAGAATTTATATAAGTGGGTGTGGCATCTCTCATACATATAAACCATCAATTTTTGTATATCATGTGAACGGTAATAGTAAAAGTTTCTAAATTTGCTTTAACTAACTTCTTGGCCAGGACACATCCCCCCATAACTGGCAGCTCTCGTTCATACTAAACATGAAATTTCGCATGTGTGGAAAACGGTAACTGTTAAAGTTTCGTGAGGAGAGTTTTGAACAGCGGGTATTGCACAAATCATACCGAGTAAAAGCTATGCATATATGTATTCCTATTCATATATACTTATGTATGTATACTGTATAAAATAAGTTGTCCTAAGAAATACATTCTACAGGTATTCAACACAATGACTCCCTGCAACGCGGAAAGGGTTACCTAGGAATTTATAATTATAATTAAAGTGAGCAATTCTGGAAAATGATTCTTTCACTTCTGAGTATTGTCGTACTTTATAAATATCATTTAAATTTTATTTAGTTTTTAATGTAAAGAATTTAACTATCAATAGATTAGATTTCAATAAACGTCCACATTATTATTTTGTCGAACGGAAATAGAGAAAAATAAAAAAAATAAAATAAAAATTACAAAATGAAACAAAACTAAAACCAAAACTAAAACTAAAACTAAAACTAAAACTATAACATATTCTTGAGATACTCGTAATTTCATTTATTTGCCATTAGGAAATGACAAATATTCATTTGTTGTGCTCATCTCGAAGACATTTGACTAAAATGTTGTCTTCAAATCGATAGCTTTCGTTTGCGTTCATTATAAAACCGACAACAATAACAACAACACTAACAACAACAAAAAGAGTTTGTTGGAAATATTAAGTAAAATACTAAAGAAGAGTAGAGTGAAATAAAATGGAATCCTACATAGTTAGAGAAGTTTTTATTATAATAAAGTCGACGGTATGTCTGCAGAGTCTGTATGTTTCAACTTCAAATCAAACCATTTTATTTTCGAATGAATCTTTTAATACCGGGGACCGACTGCAACAGCAACAACCAGTCAAAATAATCTTGTTTTTTTCTATTACCCATACTCGTATTTCGACTTTAATAGCAGCTTTTGTATTTTCCGTCAGTAAAAGCATTTATACGCAAAGAACAAAGAACAAGAAAAAAAAAAAAACACACAAGAATTGAGTTGAAATAAGAGCTCATTTCAATAAAAGTTTATTTTACTTTGCTTTTCTGTTGAATGGTGAGCATTTTGGCTGGCATATGAATCAGTTTAATAAACATCTTTGTAGTCGTATTTATGTTTCATTTTCATTTTCATTTTCTTTTTCGGTTTACGTAATGTTGTGTTTCTTCTTTTATTCAGAAGCTTTTAATTTTCCCCATTTTTCGGTTTTAGAATCTGAGATGTTATTTGCTTAATAAGGAGTAAAACTTTTATACCAATTGAATAATTTTCGAAAACAATTTCTTTGAATGTTTAATCAACAAATTATTTTACGAATAATATAGAAAAGTCCATGTGTTTTTCATGTATTTTATTGTATTTTTATTTTTATTTTTCTTTTTATTTTTTTTCTTTTTGTTACTTATGCAAGTTGGTAAACATTTTTAATTTATACATAATTACTAAAAGAAAGAAAAAAAATATATGAAAGAGCAGCATTATATAAAATAGCCTTTGCACTAATATCATCTGCATGATTTAGTTTGCATTCGATTCGAGAGAAGTTTAGGTTTTTTTCTAATATTTTTTTTTTTTTTTTTTGTAAATTTGCATTTTTATTCCATATTTCTGCTGCACGAGGTTAAAAACTCAGGGTGAAAAGTGTGAGGAGGAAAGAAAAAAGTTTCTCTTTCATATTGCAGTTGGCTGAGGTTGCATAGTTTGGTTATAGTACACGGTCTTTTTAAGTTGCAACCTTCGCGGCAAATTATAACTGCTGTAGACGCTAATGATCGTTTAAAAACTAATGCATTCACGTTAACACACATACACATACTACATATATATTCTGGCATCTGAGAGATATTACTTTTAACACTAACTTAGGAAGAGAGGCTGTTGCAAATGATTACTTCTTTAAACATTTCAATAAACTGACTTTATACACAGACAAATACACATACACTTACACACACATTAACCTCATCCCATTAAAATGCTATTGTAGGCAAATCCCTCTTACTTCATATCTGCTTACTTTTGGGTTTAAGTGTCAGAAACAATTTCACCTTTTATGCTAAAGTTTACATTGATTTTCTTTTAGTTTTCCCTTCAATGACTCGATAGCAAACACCAGGAGCTCTAAGAAAAGCATAAAGAGAGAAATAAAGAAAATGTTTTAAGGAAGCATAGGCATACCAGGAAGAGATGCACAATATTAGTTTTAATAGCTGCTGTTGTTGGTGTTCTTCAGCCTTTTCCTCTTTGTATTTCACGAGATACTAAACGAGCATACAGGCTAAAAGCAATTAAAACAACGAACGAGAGACTTTGGTCGGACAGACAAGAGTTTTTAAAAGTATTCCCTCCAAAGTTACCAGCTGTTGCCTTAAATTTAGTTTAATGCTTAAAACACAACAGAAACTGTTCTTAACTATGTTTCCGCAGAGGTGTTACCGCAAGGATTTTGTTTTTTTTTTTCTGTTTTTTTTCGTAGTTTTATACACTAATAACTCTGAGATAGTACTGCAAACACAATATATGTACATTAGGGTGTTTCATTTTTCCCAAGGACATTTGTTTCGTTTGACCATGCTTACGCCTCACGCCTCCGTAATACAAAGTTATTTATACCAAATTTTATGAAGATGGGATAACACTTAGAGGTTGTGCTCTTTGCTCAGATTTGCAGAAATAATTTTTTAGTTTTATTAGTACCTCCTAGGTAGAGGAAGGATAGTTGCATTAACTCCTTGTAGTCTCCGAAGCTTTTGAAATTCAGTAGATAAAGACGTTTATATGCCAATAGTAGATGAAGTAAATTCCGTTGAAAGCTACTTCGAAAAACAACACATGTGTATGGTAAACCACATACTGGATGTTTGAAAAGATGGAAATCATCCAAGAGAAGACCACGACGAGTTATTCCGCCTATCTCTTCTCTACCTAGGAGGCTGGTCCGCAAACACTTTTAGTTAAGTTTGCAATTAAAATTGTACTCTTCAGTAAACAGTTTAATATTCTTCAACAAAAAAATGTTAGTAAGTAGATGAGCCATCTCTGTTACCAGAAGGCGTCTTTGGTAAATGTCGGAGACAAACAGTACCAGAAAATAAAAATAAAGCGCATCGCTTAATGGGTGAAAATTGTTTGAAGGAAACATCTTGAGCTCTTTCATCACCAATAAAACAAGGACGTTTATCAACATTTTTGCAATCCACGACGCTGAAGAATACTTCAGCAATACTCTTACAAGAGTGGTGGGGATGTCGTGGTGTAGTGGTTAGCGCACGCATAACAACACAAGCAGCCCAGGTTCGAGCCCCAGCAGAGAACATAAAGAAAAAATTTAATTGTGGTTTCGAGTGCTTAATATAAAGGCTTCAACTCCATTAAAAAAATAAAGAAGAAGTCCCGTGACCTTCCAACTCACCTCTGGTGATGATGACAAACATCAGACGAATGATTAGCAAAAAACGCCTTCCGTGGTGAAAAAATTGCAATACTAAGTAAAGATCTCCACCACGACTTAGCAAGGATCTTCACCACTACACGATCATATGGCGGGAGACTAGAGTGGATTAATCATCTACTCTGCTTGAATAATCAACTTGATTAATAAAACTGAAACATTGTGGAAAACCAATATATATGCTCCCTAGAGTAGTAACGGCGAAAAAATATTCTTAGAAGACACGTAGAGAGTAAATGATAAGAAAGAGGAAAAGGTATTGTTATGATAAAAATCTTTAACGAATCAGTGAAAAGCGCACAACAAGAGCAATTCTTGGTTGACTATGCCAATTATGTTCCAATTGATCTCATATTTTAGTCTTGATATTTGAAAATCGTTGTGTTCTATAGTATTTCTCTGGTCAATGTTATCCAATCTTCTTAAATTTTGATATACATAATGTTTATATTACCGAGACTCGGGGCGTAAAGTAATATGAAAAGTACATCTTTGGTAAAAAGGAAACCCCCCTAATGTACATACTAAATACATAAATGTAAGTGTGTGTGTGTGTGTGTAGCTGATATACGCGAATCATCTTAATTTTAAATTGCATGAAAGCAGTACTTTTGCTAAACGAGTATGCGATAATTGCTCACTGATGCTATACTCACCGCAAGCGATGTACTCGTATACCCTCTTTCTGTAATAGCTTCACAGGCATATTTCGCATTTATTTTACAGCAGAAGCACAGTCATGCAGAGAGTCATTCAGTTTCTGTCGTAAATAAAATGTCACTTTTACTTAAAAGCTCAAGTGTTTCTTTTTTATCCTTTTTAACTCGTATTCATTTTTTGCTTTCTGTCTCTTCTTCATAGACTGTGTCTAATGCTACTCATACAATAGCAGCCTGCGGCAATTAAAAATACATACATATTCGCCACAACTCATTCAAGTCAACATCTTATAACACTAATTTCTGAAATAAGAACAACAGTAGCGGTAGCAACAACGGCAGTACCACTGCCAGAAGACTTACTACTTACTATTCACTCACTTTATACAGCTTCATTACTTGGAGTAGATTTTTCATCACTCGAAAATCCGTTTCACAAAAAGACACAAATAAATGAAAAATGGATAGGAAAAATGGTTGTGTTGCAGAAATCTTGTTCGGTTTTTGCATTTCCGTTCTTGCTGTCAATCTCTTGATAATATTGCATGAAGTTTGATATTAAGTGCAGTGCGCGGCATTAAGAGGTAACGAACGAAGGAAAATCGAAACTTTTCCTTCTTAGCCAAGTTAATGAAGACATTTTAAGGCCGATTTCTTTAGAAGTACAAACATTTTGTAGCCCAAAACTTTAATTTAGTTAATGATTTGGTTTTCCCAACTTAATTTTAAAAATTAAATGAATGTAAAGAGCAAAGTAAAGTTCCTTTCATTCGTCCGTTTCCTCATTCCTTCAGCCCATAATATTTATACAAAAAGATATTTTACTACAAATTAAATTTCAAACTTTTAATGATCAAAATTGTAAGTATATTTGAAATAGCAACAACACACACAATAGGTAGCAACAAAAATATTACTTATTTACTTACCAATTATTTTATAAAGCAATTTATAAAATATACATAAACAGAGTCATAAAAGCAATAATATATTTCGAAATATTAATTTTACTTCTGTAAATGGTGTCATTGGCCTGATAATACAGTTCATTTTACCGAAACTGGCAGATATTGATGTGGCTAATAAGCTAATTGAACAGAAAGGTGCCATTAAGCTTTATTTGATTTCATTTTAGTTGTTTCAATAACAAAATATCATTATACAGAATGAATAGTTTGTGTGCATTTAATATCTTCATAGAAAATCAAAGAGGCAGCAAAACAAACCAAAATATCAAAGCAAAATAAGATAACTTTACTGGATTTTCAATTGCATATTAAGCAAAAAATCTAAGCTTCACTATGATTTATTCCAAGACTTAGTTGTAAAATGTTTTTCACTTTACATATTCGAACATATACGACAATTTTAACTGGCTACATACAGTGGGGTCCGTTCTAATTAGTAATTTTTTGGAAATAATTATTATTATACAACAGAAATCAATATAAGGATTGAAATTTTATTCATAAGGTTAAAGCATGTTTCTACAAAGACAAATGATCATGAATCACTCAGTCATGCATAATTCATACCTCAAAAACAAGTGCAACAAAGTATTTCATCATACAGAATAGTGAGGGCGAAACACTGCATTTTAAGTTGATTCACTATTAATCACTTTCCAAACCATGAAGGAATTACTGTCTTTGCTGTTTTTCAAAAAATTAAACAAGAATGTAAATTCCTGAACAATTAATGGCAGTCCAAATAAAGAAGAATAACACCTTTTATACTGAAAAATTTCCTTCCACTTTTTAAGTAAATTTAATGTCTTAAGTAAACTTCACTTTTTCATATATTTTTTGAGACATGAAACGAAAGGACAGCACCATTCAGCCCGTTATATTGAAAATACAAAACTCATTGAAGAGAATACTGCAAAATATGTACGAGTATATTCACAATAAACAAAATTTTGCTATAACTGTATTCGCTGTAACTGTAATCTATAATTTATCTAAAAAATTGTATTAAATATTTGTAATTATAATGGTAAAAATGAAGAAAAATATAGAATTTCAATCATATCTCGTAGAAAATTATAAAATAGATTTTACATTTTAATTTATATTTTTGAACTCAAAGTAAGTAAGTAATCTCATAAATTTTTGTTATGGGATTTAATACATACATACATACATACATACATATATATTTCAAGTATGTTTTCTGAGATTTACTTAATTGTAGTAAAAAATTGTGTTTAGTTTAGACGAAATACTTAAAAGTCTTCACATGTATTTGTCATTGTTTTTTTTTATTACTTTACTTTGCTAATCAAACACTTTGTTGCAAGTATTACTTTCGGATGGATAAACAAAAAAAGTAGAAAATGTGGAATCAACATAATTTTATAATTTGCAACCATTATGCGTTGGCAAAGTTACCATAAAATCCTTGGTAAACAACTGAAGAATAAAAATATTGAAGAATTTTTTTTTTCTTATTTTCTTTTTCATATCGCCCCTTGAGTCTCTTACCAGTTACGCTCTACTACGAGTATTTGCTGAAATTTTTTGTTATATTTTTTGACGCTGTTTGCTTGTTTGTTTGTTTGTTTATTTATTTATTGTAACGATTTTAATTTTTGTTGCTTTTTTGTCTATTGGTGTTGCTTTTCGTTTATCTTTCTGTTTTTGTTTTATTGTCGGTTTTTTTTTACGTTCTAAACTAAATGTTCGTTTGTTGGCAAATTTTTGTGTGCAAAAGGATTCTGTCCAAGTCCTTGTAAATATAAATAGAAATGGAAAAATAAAAAACCTACAGAAATTAGACAGCTGACATCAAGGCACTGAAATCTACTACAATTGTGTTCAGTAACTGCAAGAAAAACTTCAGCATCTTAATGATGAGTAAGCAAAAAAAAAAAAAAAAATTCGTTTGAAGTTTTATTTGCTCTTCAGCAGCTTTTTGTTGTAATGTAAACATGTAATGTGTAAAACTATTTCATTAGTTGGATATTTTCCCGTTTTTAAGGAAATTCGGTAAATGAATTTTGTTTAAGCAAATGCTACTCTAAGTGACTGCACGATTTTGTATAAATAAGTATAGAAATTTACGCCTTATATGCACGACGTTAATTGTGGGTCACACCTTAACGTCAATTCATTCTTTCTTCGTCTTTCAAAATCTGGCATTAAAATTTTGTCTCAAACAACAAATGAATATTGAAAAGTTTCATATGTACGTACCCTACTCAAAGTGTGTTATCATACATCACAGATTCAAGAGAAACATCACTTCTACATTAAATTTAATTTGTATTTCTTCAATTATAATACAATAATACAAAATTAAAAATGAAATATGCAACCTTTGCCTACGTATATACGTCCATACGTAGGTACATATGTACATATGTATGCCTGTATTTATCACAAATAATGCCTTGAGATTTAATTTCACATCGCATTTAAGAAATGGCAATAAATTCTACAATTTTTCATCAAATGCATTTTCGATGAAATATTTATGACTATTATGTACGGAATAAGCATTTCGTTAATTTTCGTTAAGTTTCACTTCAATTCTTAATACACTCACACATTCTTTTACTGACACTGTATTTATTTCGTGGTGGCATATTATAACGCCAGAACCAAAAGCGTAGGCGTAGTTACCAATTGAATGCTAATTCTCTGCCATAACCATAAACAGCTGATTGCTAGATAAATGTATGTTGGGAACTTTTTCTCATTACGATAATGACAACACTTATCGATGAAAATAAATGTGCTTTTGTTATGGCTATAGTTACGGTTATAAAGTTTATTCAATTTTCCTCTATATCAGTTTCTATTTTTTTCTTACGCTATATTCTTACAATCATGGATTGCAGTTGCCATATTAAAAATAAAACAAAATTTAAAGTTAAAATGATTATTTTAAATAATTTATTGAAAATGGTGAAATTGTCCCAACTTACACATACAAAATTCAATATATTTTTCACTTTAATTTTCTATTGTCCTCTATTTCTGATGCTTCATCTTAATGTTTTTGTAATTTTTTGACTAACTGAGCAATTTCCTTATTTAAGTGCATGATAAAATTCTAAAACCAACAAAATAACAAATATTTTAAATATTTTTTTTATTTTTCTTCTTTTTTTTCCAACAATAAATACATGCAATAATGTTGTTGTATATTCTTTTTGTTTGTATTCTACATGTTCCGATTGGGGTAAAAAAGAGTGTATTTATGTCATGGATTAAAATAAACTCTATTCTGAATAGAAATTTTATCAAAAAATAATACTGAGATGCTACTTTTGTTGTTGTTAATTTTGGTGGACAATATGTAGATGGACAGATAAAAATAAAAACATACAAAAACTAGAGTGGAAATTAAAACAACAAAATGAGTTACATTTAAAGAGAATCTTTTATAAAATTAAACTTTACATTGGAATCTCGCTAAAGAATCGCAATGAAATACTGCAAATTATAATCTGTTTACATATGATTATTCTGAGAGTCGTATAAGTAACAACATTCAATAGTACATCAGAGCGTATGATTGACAATCAATTGAAATGGTTTTTAAAACAGACATCGTAGAACAATGTAAAAACAATTACTCATCATTTATTTGTACCTACAAAATTCAAAATGAACGAGTTCAATATTGATGCTTAGTGGTCTTAATTGATTGTCACTGCTAATATTTGCTTTTGGAAAAATTCTCCAAAAGTAAAATGCTTATTGTTAATACGAGGGGTACAATTTAATTTCTTGAATAGCAAATAATAACAAATATTTTTAACTCAAAATGGCTTTTTTGTTTTTCAAAATATTCCCCTTGATGATCAATATACTTTTGCATTCGGTCAAACAATTTCTCAAAGCAGCAGCAACGTAAAACCTTGACCACCCTGTTTATCTTTGATATTCGGGAATAAGAAAAAGTCATTGGGTATTAAATCAGGACTGTACGGAGAATGAGACATCATTATGGGATATCCAACGAACCAAATTTTTTTTACAACTAAATTTTAACGCAAAATCGTATGTATTGATGTGGAAGTAAAATGCAAGGATGTGTCTAACTCACAATATATCACATGATGATCATATATTATCAGTGCGCGTACGGCATCGATGATTTTTGACACAACAGTCGATTTTGGATGACCTTCACGGAATTCATCGACTACCGAACTACGATCACGATTAAATTCACTACACCAGCGATATACTGTTGTTTTCGATCTTGCTTTATCGCCATACAAAGAACTGAGTTTCACCGACTCATTCTTGCTGAGATAGTAAACGCCGAAGGTTGTGAAAAATAATCCAACGAAAGCTTTCTCTTCAAATTTCCATTTTATGACCAAATTGATTTTCTTAACTCACTGTAAACAAAACATATAACACTTGTACATCAAGATGTTGTGAGTACGTTTACGCTCAAAAATGTCAAACTCTTCCCAGATTTTATTTATTGACATTAGTGTTGCCAGTTCCCGATATATAAATAGTAACCCTCGTACAAGTAGTATAATTAAATCGAATGAAAATATAAACAAAAATAAATAATATTTATTAATGCGTACATGCACGTATGTATTTGTTATTTTATTACAACACTTATAAGCACTTTATTGTATATTTATATAGAAATGTTTGTCTTTAAGAGCACTGACATCAGATATCTCATTCAAAGTGAAATAAAAGAAAATACAACAAAATAAGAATAAGTGACATCAATAAGTTTTGTCGTAAATGTTTGCATCTGCAACAATGACAACAACAAGTGTCAAAACCTCTGAGTTACTGAATTATCATCTATTTTCATCATGTACGACAACAACGTAATGAATGTCTGTCTATTACAAAATGCTATAAAATTCTCTTTTGAATGAAAATTTAATGCACCCAACACATAAATACACTCAGATGTGCTCACATGAAAACGAACTTAATGCATATGAACGCGTGCTTTAAAAAAAGCTAAAAATAAAACAACAACGACAACAATTTTAACAACGAGTAAGAAAAACAAGGGAACTTTGAAACAACTATCGAATTGCCGAAATGAAGTTTACTATTCACTATCACATAGGGAGAGTGATAGTGAGAAAGAGAGGGATTAAAGAAAAAAATGGTGAAATCAAGTTCTGTTTCTCTTGATTTCACCATTTTTTTCTTTATTGAACAGAAATTAAAAAGTTCTTTATACAAGAACGGTGATTATGAAGATGTTGTTGATGCTGGTGCTGCTGCTATTGCTTCAGCTATTGCTGTTATAGTTGGACTTTTAGTGCAATTTACAAGCGTACAAATGTTTAGTTGAATAATGTAAAAGTAGAAATGTTTGCAACATCATTTAAATAAACAACAGGACCATCATCATCATCGTGACTCTGGTGTCGCGTCAACCGATAACATCAGAAACAACTTTTTATCGATATTGATTCGAGCTACACAACTATTTATTACAACGATGATGCAACTCTATTTTGCTATCAATAGTTGTAGTTGTTGCTGTACTAAAGTGTTGTTGCAGAGAAGTTGGATGATATTAAAAGAGAAAAGTTTGTTTTTCAATCATCTCCGTGACTAAATACTGTGCCTCATACGGTGTTGCCGTGTTGATTATATTTCTGCTCTTTATTTATGCGTTTCTTTAGAAAAAAAATATTGCAGATATAGACTAGCTTTACCCATCCAGTATTGTGTGCGATTCTAAATAAATATTAAAAACGGGAGATAATTTCGTCTTTGTCCCAATTCTTTACATTTGCGTGCAGCCTATATCTCTTATCAAGAAAATGCTAAAAAGATATTTGAATTTTCACGCTGATAAATTTTAATGAGATAATAAATATGGTTTTTTATGGGAGATGCGTCGATCCCATAGAGCGAATGGACAAAAAATATAAAAAGTTGTTGTAGACAAATGCGTTGCTTTGCGTAGAGGTATGTTAGTTACTGATTTAAACAGATAAATTCCAAATAACAAGTTTTTAATCTTTTAAATTTTGCAATAAAAAAAAGATACAAATGTATTCCAATCTGACGAAAATTCGATCTTGTACTTCAAATTTGTAATTTGAATATTAATTTCAATTATTTCTTGCTTAATATATTATATATAAATTGATAATCTAAATTATTTTTAATTTTTTATTTGCCTTAAGCCACTTAAAATTAGTAAAATTTATGTTAAAGTGCCCCAAATTGTACAATTTTTAAATTTAAACATCTTTTAAGTCGTAGGGCAAAGTTGGTTCCTATTTTTTTATTTGATAGAACATATTACATAGTTTCAAAAATAGAAATAAAAAATATATATTTTTTACATATTTTTTTTTAAATATTGCTTCAAAACTTGGTAAGTTTAAAATTATTTTTAAAGCAGTCGTAAATTAAAACAATAAACAAAATTTAAAACCTTTTTACTTATTTTATTTATAATATTGCAGAGTAACTAAAAAACCAAGCTTTTAAAAATTTCTTAAAAAAATTAAGTTTTTATACATATTTTTTTTTATATACATAAAATTTAATTTTTTACATTTTATTATTTTATTATAAATTAGTTGGGTTTGGCACCCTTTTTCGGCAATATAGAGAAGTAGCCGAAAAGAAACCATTCAGTGTTATACTCAGCCGATGATTTACTAGTATACCACATATGTGCCAATCTATACGACAATTAAACCATAAAATATTTTGGTTTTAAACTGTTTCGTATACTATGAATATGAACGTAGTATATTATTACTATACACTAACCACAGCTCCGTTCAATATGAAATGGGAAGCCATAGCATAAATTCGGTTAGAATTACAGTATGCAAAATCCCTTTTCGTACATATTTTAAAGGCGTTATTTTTTTTTTGATAAGCTTTGTGCCACTGTGGTATGGTAGGTAAGACACTCGCCTACCAACCAGAAGATAAAGGTTTTTCGACAGCGGTATCACCTTATAACATTAGCTAGTAATTGGTTATGAGCATTACTACTATTGAAAACTACTCTAATACATTTGCCGTTCGGAACCGGCGTTAAACTATAGGTCCTTTTCGATGAGCTTAAAGAATAGAATCGGTTGTAGCTCACTGACTTATGTTATGGGAATAAATATATATGTATATATATATATATACTTTATTTTTTTGATAAACTAAATATTTAAATAATCTTTTTAACCAAAAAACGATATTTTAATCAAAACTTTTTTAAAAACATAACGAATTTCGAGTAAATTAATTTTTAAGGTTGTGTGAACACCTTATGATCTTTTGTACTGTTTGTTTAAAAAATAGATTAAACAGATAGACATATCGTCACCTAAAATACGAAAGGGCTTAACATCGAAAAATATAGTCAAAATTACGTTTATAATTGTTAATGACACAGCACATTAAAGCATAGAAATTTGTAATCTTCTAATCTATTTACACAAATTCAAAAGTTCATAACGTCAAATGACTTTTTTTAGAAGTCAAAGAAGCTTAACAACATATTAAGCTGCACCAAACAAAGTAGTTCTGATTAAACTGTGACATTCAAACGTCTTAGTTGTTTTTCATCATCATGTTTATAATCACAATACTTTTCATTTTAAGACATTTTTTCAAATTCATTTTATTAAAAAGTGATGAGAAACCTTTTTGCATTTCAGGTGACGATATAATAATAGCACGTATAATACATGTCTGTCACACTAATAAAATATCAAAGATCGTGGTATACATACATACCATGGTGTATATAAACCTCATATCTGTCCTGGCTATTAGCTTTCAAAAAATATATATTTTACGATTATTTGTGATGAGTGATTTTTGATTTTTGTCTATGAGACAACGTAGTGTGCGACGCCTACTCATTCTGTGGAGTTAATTTGTAACTTAATGTCTACCCTAATACTATAATATTATTTGGAAATTTAGAAGACTTTGTCTTTTATAGTTTCCAAAATCCATATATGTGGAGTTAATTTGTAACTTAATGTCTACCCTAATAATATAATATCTTATGGAAATTTAGAAGACTTTATCTTACATAGTTTCCAAAATATACCGTAATAACTACATATGTAGATGATGAATGATAGTAAGAAAAAAATACAAAAAATATAAGAAACTGATTACAATTGAATTAAAAGTGTATGGCAACACCGATTGCATAAACACATACATATATGCTTAACATTAGTATACTTTGAGTATAATATGTATGTGTTTGTGTGTTTGTGCTTACTACGAGCACGTTTTATACTTTGAAATTGTTTTACTTTGGCAGAGTTGCTCTATCATCGTATACACAGATAAAAATATAAAATTTATATGAAAATATTTGTAAGTAAAGCCTTTTATTTATTAATTGGGACATCAAGTGAAACATATTCAATGAAATGAAATTGATTTACCAAAACTAAACCAAACAAAATCTTAAAAGAATTTCTCAATAATTATATTTCTCTTCTCCGCCACTCCTCTAGGGAGCATATCGAGTTTCGACAAAGCATCCATTACTTTATTTCAGTTTCTTTAATTAATTTGATCTTTCAAGCTAAGTAGATGATTAATCCATTGTAGCTTTGTCCGTATGATTTGCGTAGAGGAGAAGATCCTTGTAAATTTTTCCCAGTAGGTGGTGAGCTTTCCGAATCATTCATCTGATGTTTATCAGGGAGGCTTCTTTTTTATTATTTAAAAAGAATTGTCTGGAGGGAAGTTGAAGCCTGTTTTATTAAACATTCGAAACCACAATTAAATTTTTCTTTGTCATGTCCTGTACTGGTGCTTGAAACTGGGTTGCTTGTGTTGTTATACGTGCGCTATATAACCCATATATTTCCAGCGGCCCATTTAACGTCACTGGCTTTTCAAAGTACAAAGTAGCGCATATTTAAATTTCTATCGTCAATTCTTCATATTTACCGCTAATTTAACATTATTTCGTATTTATAGTATTACTACATGAGATTTTGGTTTTCTGTCAATTTAGAGAACTTTTGCTATCCTGAGCTTAAATAAGAATTTGCAAAATCAGATATATTGTTTTGTTGACTGTCGACCAAATATTGTATTGTTATAGTGTAATAACTCAACTCAAAACTTGCATATTTGAAAAAAATATTTGGAGATTTTTTATATGTAAGAGCCAAGATTTTGTACAACGCCCCATTTAAGGTGCGTTGGGAATGTGAGACACCACTAAGGTTGCCATATCTAAGCAGAAAATATACTTCGTGTACATTTTTAAACAACTATGAGTATACAGTACGACAAATGTTGTTCTGCCTTCAAGGTGGTTGAATAGGAATGGTTGTTTTGTCATTAACTTTCTTATGTTGTATGAAAAGTGGTGGATATTTTGTTGATGTTTTTATGGGAGTATATAGATAAATCTAAATGCCATATCTCCGAAACCAGAGGGTTGATTTCGTGCAAAAATTGAAATTTTAGTTGAAATCGGTCGACCCGTTTCCGCAGTTAGTGGTGACATCAAAGAATAATGAATATTTTTTTAAAATATGTAGCATAAGTAGTTGTTCCTGAATCCCATTAGTTTTTATACTCGTATATGTACGATTTTTATTTTCTCACTTATCGAGATGACAAAAAAATGTCTTCTATGTATGACGCACATTGAAAACATAAACAGAACTAAATTTTTTTTGAAATCTTTTTTTTAAATTTTAGTAAAAAATATCGTTTCAAATATTCCCAAATAAATAACTGTTTCCTTTACGATATGATATACATACATATGTTAGCAACATTAATTGAATCCATCTGAACATATCGTGGTCTATATGTATATGGGATTTTAATGAGATCCCACAATAATGTAGATATTTCGTTATATATGTTAAGATATTTAAATGACATACAGGTTTATATTATTTATTCAAAATTGTTGGTATGTCTCCGTTCTATATTCTATGTTAAGTCCTGAATTCGAAAACTAAAATTATATGTTGCTTTGTAGTTAATTGTTATGGAATCTCAGAGCCAAAATATCCTGTTTGTTTATAAATAATTTATATGCTAAAAAAATTCTTTAAATTAGAAAAAAGCAAAATATAATTTTCACTTTATTTTGTTTCAGTGTAACTAACTTACTGCAGAAGATTCAGGAGAATTCATAGCCATCTCTACAATGGGATTCTCCATTTCGAAATGGGGATTGCATTGAAAATTGTACATTTGGTATAATTCCTTTTTGATCTTTATCCTTTTGTTTTTTTAATTTTCATTTTTCATTCCTTCTGTAAAACTTAAACCGAAACTAAAAATTTCAAGTCACGCATATACAAATTTACCATTACGGACGGATATTTAACAGTAACGAGACGATGTAAATTCATTTCTGTTGCTCTTTTTAGTTTTAGGAGATGTGAACTTTTTTTAAATTTTCTTTTCGGGAAAGAGGTTTCGTTGCGCTCTTCCATTTAATTTAATATAAATTCTGTTTGTGCCATTTACTTACTAAAGGGGAAAAAAATGAAATAAGAAAAGGCTAATTGACTTTGTTGCTATTGCTGATGCCGGTTGTTTCTGCTGTTGTTTAGTTGTTTTTTTTTTATGGAAAGAAAAATGGAATAAAAAAGCAAACCACAAGTTAAGAAAAAAGAAAGAGAAATGAAATCGTTCTGTTTTTCACATTGTAACCCTTTCTTCATATTTGTTTTTCTTTCTTTTCTTCTATTCGTTTCATTTTCGAATTTTTATTTTTTTTAGTTTTAATTCCTGATTTTTCTTAGTTTCTTAGTTTATATTTTTTCTTTCCACCCAAATTTAAAATAAATGTTGCAAATTAGTTTTTGCAAAACAAAAAAAAAAAAAAATCAAATGAACAAAAAATGTATTTTCCTTTGGTTCTCTATTAATGTAACAACATAAAGTCGTTTTGGTTAATTTTCTTTCTATAGAAAACATTTACACCCATTTGTGTTGTTTCTCATTTTTGCATTTCTCCTCTTCTTTTTATTATTTAACTTAAGGTTTTTTTAAATTTTTATACTTATTTTTTGCTACAACGTTGACCCAAAACAGAATTTATTTGAACTTCATAGTTATTGTCTCTGCCTCATTGTGGTGGGGCAAGGCAAAACACATATATAGTTATGGTGGCTACTGTAGCCGCACCGATACATTGTGGCGATATTTAACACAATGGTCGTTATTGTGAACTGCAACTCCATTGCTTAAAAGTTTTCATCTAGTGAGCATCTGTCTCCCTTGGATTCTCTTCTAACTGTGATAAATTATCGGAGTTGTAACTTCAATGGCATACAAATGTGTTCATTCACAGTCAGTGTTCCACTCCCCGTATTACGGTTTATTTCTCTATTTTTGTTGTTGTTGTTATTTTTATATATAAGATTTGTTTGTTCTTTATTTATTTGTTGCTAACGAAATAGACACAGACACAGACACACACACAAATAAACGTTAATACATAAAAATAATTTTTCTTGCTTATTGTATAGTTAGCCTTGGCCAATTGCGAAATTAAAAATTCATGTCGAGTCCTTATTGTGTTCTCGATTTTTCAGCGTTTCTTTATTTGCGGCCAATGCAGAGAATGCGTGTGGAATCCACAATTATGTATAATCATCACATTCAAAAGCAAACTAACAATAATAACAACGTTTTTAAAAATAATATAAAATAAAAAAAATAAAAAATAGTCCAAAAATTTTCAGGGTAAAAAAGAAAATTCAAATAGAAAACATTTGTAAAGAAATATCTTAAGCGACAATATCGAAAAATTATTTATTTTGAATGTATAATGTATAGTTTTTTAAACGGTAGTGAAAGAAGAAAATATATTTAAAATTTTTCTAAAAAAAAAATAATAATAATACTGATTATAAACCACTGAATAGTGTCAAGACATTTTCTTTCCAATTATCTTATGTGCATTAGCATTTAGTATATACTGCTTGAAATTTTTCCATCAGCAGTATTATAGAATTTTATAAAAAAAATAACATCGCCAAATACATTAGCAATTAAATAATAATTGAATTTGTATATCTTTTAACTCTAATGAAAATATTGTTATCTAATATATTACGAAAAACACATATTTTGCTATTTTACCCACAATAACAAAAAGTAGTATCAATAGTTATTTCAATAGAATTTGTCTAATTTAATA